>SKCR01001265.1:0-328433 GCA_019454045.1 Zanthoxylum bungeanum
ACGCGCATGTATTTTGCCTTGTCATGCATCAGGTCTTGCTTATGTTCGAACGCGTTCACAAACGCCATACGAACGTGAGCATTCTGTTTCATTTCCGTTCGAACGCGTTCACGAACGCCACACGAACGTGAGCATTCTGTCTCATTTCCGTTCGAACGCGTTCACGAACGCCATACAAACGTGAGCATTCTGTTTCATTTCCGTTCGAACGCGTTATCAAACGCCATACGAACGCGAACCTTATGTTTACCATTCGAACGCGTTTACGAATGCTACACGCACGCGCACCCACTGAATTGAGTCCTCTTCATTAGATTTCATGCATAGTTTTCCTAGTAGCTATCCCCACATGCATGAATACAAATATGTTAATGTATTACAGTTCATATGCTTATGCCGTGATAACATTTGAGTATTATTTCTTGCGGTATATCGGATGGAAACCCAGACGTAAATTCCGTAGCCGATTCCGAATGGATGGTAGTGCGGTCTGTACTTGGGATACAATTCCACGTACCACTTGGAAAAGTGCCCATATGTGTGTTTGTATGGTTAATATTTGTGCTTGTGTTTTCCTGAATGTAATATGCAAATGAAGTTGTATGTTCGTTGTTATTTTGATATATGTTAAGCATGCAATTTTAAATGTAAGATATATGTGAAATGTGTACATAAGTTTTATTTTGCATATGAAAATTTAGAAGAATGATACTCATGGAAATAAGTGTTACTTAAGCTTGATTAAATTATTACATAAATCCTTTCATTACAAGTGACATAAGTAAGGGACCATTCCGAACCCAATGGTTTGAGGTCTTCCCTTGCGAGGGGTGAGTGCAGCCTTAAATCTTTGTCCCTGTTCACACCGGGTGGCGACTCCATATTATTTAGTATTTCCCAACTAGTGCCGCGAGCCTAGAAACGGCATCGCCCAGGTCCTGTTGTCTACAAGCACGTGGCCGCCAAATCAATATCATCGCAGGAGGAAGAACACTGGCCGGGAACTCTAACCGGTCAAGGAAAGATTACAGCAGAACTCGAGGACCAGACGTCTTAGAAACAGAGCAGGTCACAGGACTACAGGGAAGTCGGTCGGTACCGATAATGTTCACTGATGAGGATACCCAAGGAGTAAGTTTCCCTCATGACGATGCGTTGATAATCAAGGCAGTAATCAGCGGGTCGGAGGTAGACAGAATCCTAGTGGACCCCAGGAGCGCAGTTGACATAGTTTCCAGAGAAGCACTGGATGACCTAGGGGTGGAATATGCAACCCTGACCAACGATAGCACTCCCTTATACGGTTTCGGAGGATCAGCCGTCATCCCACTAGGAAGGATACAGTTGGCAATAACTGTTGGGACACATCCCCGGACCCGGACAATCATGACGGACTTCACTGTAGTAGACTGCATGAGCAGTTACCAGGCCATCGTCGGGCGACCTTTCATGATGAAAACAAAAGCCGCAATGTCCTGCTACCACCTGAAACTGAAATTCCCCACCCGGGAGGGGATCGGAATTGTGTGCGGAAGCCCGAAAACAGCTCGCAGCTGCTTCGCAAATCTCTCACGAGAAACTCTCTGCATCAAAGAAGATACCCGAAAACGACAAAGAAGCCTGGATGAAGAAGAGGAAAACAGAAGCCCTGAGCCCTGGCCAAACAAAAATGCCCGACTCGTTGCAGCTGAGGAGACAGAAGAAATAGAACTTTACGGGCCAGGAAAAAGTATAAAGAATGGGTGGAGGCAGAGCCATTATCCACCATAACGGAGAAAAAAGTCACTGAATTCCTGAGGAAAAATATCGTCTGCCGATTCGGGATTCCCGGAGCCATCATCACTGACAACGGGAAACAGTTTGACAGCAAAGGTTTCAGAAAACTCTGCGAGGACCTCCAAATTGCCCTAAGGTTCGCCACGCCAGCCCATCCCAAATCGAACGGACAAGTCGAAGCGACAAACAAAACCATCAAGGCTAACCTGAAAGCTCGGCTTGGATCCAGCAAAGGCCTATGGGTCGAGGAACTACCAGAAGTGATATGGGCACACCGTACAACCTATAAGGATTCCACGGGAGAAACCCCGTTCTCCTTAGCATACGGATATGAAGCTGTCATCCCGGCAGAGATCGGGGTGACCTCCCACAGGGTTCAGCACTACGAGAGTAAACAGAATGAAGGACTTATCAGAAACCACCTCGACCTGATAGAAGAGAAGAGAGAGAAATCGGCCATAAAAACAGCAATCTACCAGCAAAGGATGGCCCGCTTCTACAATAAAAGGATTCGGACACGCACCTTCATCCCGGGCGACCTGGTGCAAAGAAAGGTCACCCTAAATACTCGAAAGCCAGAGGAAGGCTCCCTGGGCGCCAAATGGGAGGGGCCCTACAAGGTGGTAAAAGTGGTGAAGCCAGGAGTGTACATCCTAGAGCGACTGGACGGCACAAGATTAAAAAAGCCATGGAACGCCGAGATGTTGAGAAAATACTTCCAGTAAACTTTCCCTTCCTCCTATCTGTTTACGGCAAACAAAAAAGGGACATGAATTCAAATACAGAGCCTCTCTCAAAATGACCCACAAAGAGTTGTAAAGAAGGGCAGTATGTCCCCGAGTATGAATAAAAAACTTTATTTTTTCCAAACATTACGAAACCGTAATCAAAAACTCGGGGACATGCTCGCAACGACGATCCAAAGTTAAAAAACACAAAAACTCGCGACTACCCGACCACGGCTACCACCATAAAAGTGCACAAAGTCACACCAGAATCATTCGACTTCATACAAAAAGTCAAAGAAACATACATCTGTGAAGAAGCATAACATAAGGAGGGATATGCCCTTAATGTTTCAATCGGCTCGGGACTGGATTACGTTCCGCCGAGGCCACATGATTAATCGGCTCGGGGCCGGATTTCGTTCCGCCGAGGCCACTGGATTAATCGGCTCGGGACTGGATTTCGTTCCGCCGAGACCGCTTGGTTATTCAGCTCGGGGTCGGGTTACGTCCCACCGAGTCATGCTCATCGGTCTAGGGACCGGATATTCCCCCAGAACCAAGTGTCTCTCTTAGCTCGAGGTCCTCGGAAATATTCAGGGACATACTCGATGCTTAGGATCCGTGAGAAGCATAGCACGGGGAGGGATGATACCCCTGTGGTGATTGGCTGCTCCAGTGTTACCGAACATAAGGAGGAATACGCCCTTAATGTGTCGAGCACTCTTTGATCCTCACGTACCCGATGTAATGGATCCGTGGGAAATCATAGCACGGGGGATAATGATGCCCCCGTGACGATTGCTAGCTCCAGTGATTCCGGACCTAAGGAGGAATGTGCCCTTAGTATCCCGGACACTCTTTGATCCATTCATCATCCGGATCCACGAGAGACACAGCACGGGGATGCGTTATGCCCCTGTGGCGTGTGCCTGCTCCAGCGTGGTAAGGAGGAGCCCTCATACAATACACAGGCTCTCCAGTGAACCGACGTGTAGAGGATGTGCCCTCACCATTCAAACGCTCTACTGATCCAAATCCTGGTTCGCCGGGACACTGAATTGAAAGATTCAGAATTGTGTTTTGGAGACCTCGGGCATGACTCTGTTTTGAGGCATCCATGTTGTTGTTTATGCTTGCAAAAACGTTTTTGTTTTGGGATAAGTGCTGAGTCACCCCCGCCTTTTGATTTTATTTTCCAGAATTTTGTTTTTGTTTTTCACCAGTCTGGCAGAGGGACGCCCATGCCAGATTCGGTAGGGCTACAAAGGTTGATTCACTTCCCTTCTGAATAAGTCACAGGGATTAATCGGCTCGGGGCTGGATTAATATTCCGCCGAGGCTACTTCGTGGTCGGCTCGGGCCTTTATTTCGTTCCACCAAAACCGCTTGGTTATTCAGCTCGGGGTCGGGTTACGTCCCACCGAGTCAGTCTTCTTTGGACTGGGGAGGTAACATTCCCCCAGAGCCCAAGTCTTCCACTCAGCTCGGGGTCGGGTTACGTCCCACCGAGTCAGTCTTCTTTGGATTGAGGAGGTAACATTCCCCCAGAGCCAAGTGTCTCACTCAGCTCGGGGTCAGGTTATGCCCCTCCGGCTCATGTTAAACCCCGAAGGGTCTCAAAGTGTTCGGATAACAGGAAGCATAAAGAAAAAAGAGAAAGAGATAAAAAAAAGACACATAAATATATATATATATATATGTCAAAATACAGTTTGAATTGTTATTACAAAAAGTTAAAGTGTACACAGGGCCCCGGTCGGGTTACCCTTTCTCATTCAGCCCGCACAGGGGCAGGAACTTCTTCCTCAGCTAGCTCAGACAGCGGGAGGATCGGCTCGACCTCAGGAGGAGGAACTGCGGCTTCAACCTCGGCAGCATGAGAGACCTCTGCTTCAGGGATGGGAGGAGGGATCTCAAGGCAGTCCCTGCCGGGGGCAGGAACATCAGGTCGTCCTTCTTGGGAAGCCCCGAAAGCCGAAACAACCGAAATCGGGTCGGGATCCATCACCTCCTCGGAAAGAGGAGGGATCCATTTCTGGAACTCCTCCTCGGAGATCTCCCCATTGCAGAAACCAATGGCCGCGTAGATAGGATCCATGTTCAGACCTGGCAGTACCATCGGTATTAGTTCCGCACAGTCACCAACCCCCTCAAGGCGGATGGCATCCTTCTCGGCCTCAAGATCGGCCTCTCTCTCCTCAAGCTCGGCCTCTTTTCTCTCAAGATCATCCCGGGCCCGTGCCATCTGTTCGTTCTTGGCCTTCAGTTTGATTTCAACACTTTACACCTTCCCTTTCAAAACACTGATCTCAGATTGGGCAGCCTTCAAATCCTCCCTAGCAGAGTCGGCAAGTTTTCGCTCCAACGCGGCAGCAGCCTTAAGAGCTTTGTTTGTTTTGAAGTTCTCAATTGCAGTCGATTCCAGGTTCTTTATCACCTCTTCCCGATCGGCCAGTTTAGCTTCCACTTCTGTAAGGCGATTCTGAAGTCTCTGGGCCTGACCACCCTCAGACAATAGGCTCAGAAGAAGGTCCTTATTCTTGGCCATGAGGTAAGTAGCCTGCACAAAAATAAAGAAGCCAAGATATAAGATAAAGAAGACCGATAACCGAAATCAGAAAGAAGAGGAGTAAAACTACCTTTGCCATTTGAGAGCTCATCTCGGCCACCAAAGCTTCGGGGGAGATATCCTCATATCTCGAAACCTCCCCCGGAGGAATCACCTCGGCCAATTCATTAAAAGCCGGCACTAAATGGGAAGTAGCCTCCAGGATGTCTTCTCCCAAGTCATCCACCCCGAGGATCACGGAACCTTTTCGCTTCTTGGAGGAGCCCTCAGACGATTTTTTCCCCCGACGGGCGTCTTTCTCTTGCCCTGCACAGGCTCCTCCTCCTCCAACTCAGTCTCCTCGGCCCCAAACTGGCGCCTCCTTTTTCTAAAAGGCTTCGGCGGACTGACCAACCGAGCAGATCCTGATGACGGCGCACCAGAAGGAGAAGATAGACCTCGAGCAGCCGGCTGATCCTTCCTTTGAGGTACCCTCCCAACCGCAACGGATTCAGGCTGTGCTCAGGAAGTTCCAATTTCAGCATGGCCAGACTTCTTCATGGTACCGGCCAACTTCTCGAGATACTTGGGTCTCTTTGACATACCTACAAAAAAAAAGGGAAGACAAAGAAAGAAGGAAATCAGGACCCAAACATACAGCAAAGACATCAAACATGATAAACAAACAGAGAAGTCAAACTAAACAGTCAGCAGACATCTACCTATCCGACCTGAGACCTCCGAAGGGACAGTCCGAGTATGGCCCGACTCAACAAAGGCCGCATCATTAACCAATTCCCTCCAGTAGGCGGCATACCGACGAGCCCAGACTACCCGTTTCCGGACTTGATGGGAAACCTTGGGAGCATCCCTTCAACAGGCTAGGAGGAATAGAAAAGAAGGGGTAAGAGTCCACAAAAAAAAAGGGAAACTAAGGAAAACTAGAAGATTGATCTCCTAACCTCCCGCCCTGAAGATATCCGGTACCGAGAATTCCCCTTCATCCGACCTTAGCGACCGTCCCCAATCCCCAGTGGCCCAGAACCAGAGGTCTTTGAAATTCTTATTGGAGTCAGGGAGCTTTTGGACGACGTTTGACGAGCTGTCATAAGCGGAAAGGTAATACCATCCATGGTACGACCTAGGATTGGCCTTCAGCCAGTATAACCTCTTCACCTATTCAAAAGAAGGCTCGCCGAGTCCTGCCCGATGCCAAGCTACATACAACCCGGCCAAAATCCTCCAACTGTTTAGACTCAACTGACAAGGAGCAATCTCCATCTCGGCCAGCATCCAAGCAAAATAAGGTTGAAGAGGCAGCCGCAGCCCACACTCGAAAAAGACAGGAAGAAGTGCCACCGAGCCCTCGTCAGGTTGACTAGCGCGATCCATCAGGCCAGGAACTTCAAGGGCGATATCTATCGGAATATTATATCGTTGTCGAAGAAGGGCAAGGTCGTCTTCAGTTATTTTGGAAGGACGATTCATATCCAGAGCCGACGAGCCAAGATCACCGGACTCTGGATCCTTCCGAGGAATCCTTTGATGGTAGGAATCTTGTTCGATCTCAGAAGGAGTATGGGTAGTATCAAGGTCTTCTACACTGAGTCCCCCCGAGCCCGAGGAGAGCTCTTCAGCAATGGGAGTTGAGGTTTTAGCAGGATTTTCAGGGGAAGAACTTTTGTCAGACATCCCTGATATCCGGAAAACAAAGAAGGAAGGGGAAGTCAGTCTATAACTAAGAAACTACTCAGGTTTCTTTCGGCTTAGCTAAAGACAGATGGGTTCTAAAAAGTGCCCTAAAGCCAAATCCAACAAAAACTTAAGACGTTCCCTAGCAACATTAAAAAAAAAACACAGCAAGATTCACAGAACAAAAGTAGAAGAGGTCGTTCAGAGGACTCACTTGTTCTTCTCGGAAAAAACCGGAGGTTGTGCAGTATAGTTTGCCCGTTCCTTATGTTCACAGCAAAGAAAAAGAAAGCCCGCGGTTGAACTCCGAGAACACTGAGTTGAGCGAGTCACAGAGATATTTTCAGGAAAGAAGGAGAAATTGCCGAAAAAAGATGGAACAGTGAAAACCTCACCTTCTTATAGTCATGACCAGGACGCTCGTGACCGTAGGATCTAAGGGAGGAACCCGGATGAACGCCAAGTGTCATCTGCAAAAGAGGTCTGCCAAATTTAAAACAGACGGTTGAGATCAGCGCACTGTAAAGACGCCTCTACACGGTCGATTTACTTCCTTTTTGGCGGGAACCCGGCGGATGTTTGACAAGTGTCGAACTTAGAAGAAACCCTAAAGATGATTTGATAGGCATTTAAACGGACGTGACTGTCGCGCGTCTCAAGAAAAGGCGTTTGGAAAGAGGCGACAAAACATTTCTCAACACCGGGTCGACCTCCA
Source organism: Zanthoxylum bungeanum (assembly GCA_019454045.1). Taxonomy (NCBI): domain Eukaryota; kingdom Viridiplantae; phylum Streptophyta; class Magnoliopsida; order Sapindales; family Rutaceae; genus Zanthoxylum; species Zanthoxylum bungeanum. The sequence goes on from SKCR01001265.1 coordinate 7,460, forward strand.
AACAGAGTAAATCAGCACACCATCTCTATATAGTTCCCGGCACCAACTTGCACACTCGTTGGAACTGAGAACTAGGGGACATATGTTGATGGTGTTTTCAGGCATTAAGATATTTAAAGCAGCGCGGCGAGGACAGAAGGGTAATTCCTACCATTAGGAGAAATCAATAAAGCCGACCCGACCACATTAATGATCCAAGCACCTTACGGTTTCAGACCAACCACACAGATATATACCGAGCACTTTGTGACCGGCTACCGATCACTTGGGGTCAGATAGCCGAGCACTATCAGGTCGACAACATCATTCGCAGCATAAAGGATTGCCGTGACCGACCTCATAAGGACCGACCAGATGGCGAGACACGCTCAAGATGACGACACCCTATTCTTGAAGATAAGATAAACAAATCATCCTACTCCCACAAGGAAATGAAGTCAGAATACAACAAGGAATGAGAAAAAAGAAAGCAACGTTGGATTAGAAATCCTCACAAGAAGAGAAGACTAAGTTCAACTAGGATTTCTTATGCAAATAGGAGTATGATTTCTGTACTATTATAAATAGGAGGGCAGAGTATGTGTAAGGGGCATCAAAAATTTAGTGATCAGAATCATCAAGCTCTGACTTGTAAACATAAAAGACCTGAGAAGAGCATTGAAGTAATAAAAAGTACCATCCTGTTTTTGTCCGTGGACGTAGGTCGGATCCAAAATCCACCGAACCACGTTAAATCTCTTTGTCGATTGGTGTGTTTATCTGTCTCTCGCTAAATTTGCTTTTGGTTTCCCTCATAACCAAACAAATTCACTATTGAAGGAGAATTCCCTCGGAGGTGATATTCTCGTATTGCCCTGAGACCAAAATCCACCGTCAACACTAGCTAACTGAAGATTTGTGACTTTGGTCTTGCACGCCCCTGTATCGTTTACTGATACCCCATTCTGCTATGTGTTTTGTCACTTGTATCGATTACTAATCCTTCAATTAACTAGATTGCCTTCAGTTAGATTCTGTTAATTGTATATAGCATTTGACGCTAATAAATATGTATCATTTACAAGGATTATATATGTTGCAACTCGCTGGTAGGATCGTGCTCCAGAACTCTGCGGTTCGTTTTTCAACAAGGTAATATGATATAGGGATTACATATCCTTTCTAAATTCAGTTTCAATGAGGTCTTGGATTGAGAATTTTTCTCGAATGATTTGTTCTTGAAAGCCATATCCTGGCATCGTTTGCTTCCTGATAATCTGTCCTATTCTTTTCTTGGCTCGTTAGTCTAATCTTTGATTCTGTTTCTAGTCTTTCTTAATTTCTCTGTTGGCTCTATGTGCTTAGAGTATACTAAATTGCAAATACATTTTATTACTGACTTTATTGGATTCTTTCCTTATTCTTCTATTGTTCCCGTGCAACAGGAGATATGTGGGAAAGCAATCAGCATGAATTGAGTAAAGCTAAGTATTTGTTTATCTGTTTGACACAGTCGAGTAACATATCTGCAACCAATTTATAGTTCATCTTAACACAGAATTGTGGCTTGTGTATATTTTCAATGGTATTTGTGAAACCATAGAGATTTTCTGCCATGACTGTCAGATGTAAGCTTGACATTTTAGACTGACAACCATAGTTATACGTTTGATAGATTTTTTGTGTGGGGTATCCAAATTTTTGATGCCAGATACCTCTAGCTATATTAATCTGCAGGGGTAAGTTTAGAGATGCTACAATATTTGTGGAATATACGACTTCATGTTAGAAAATCATGCGTGTCTTTCTGCATTTTGGCTTGGCGATTCATCAGCTTTTATGATATCTTTCTTGCTTTTGTCTGTCAACTTTACCTCTAACACTGCATTGCTGCCTGTTCCGGCAATGAATTTCGCTTAATGTTATGTTCCAGTATATCTGTAATTAGTTTATTTTGAAATAAAATTCCAATTATTTTGTAGAATCCAGATTGTATCCCCATGCATCTCCATGCATTGTCAACATCGTTATCATTGTCAAAAGAAATTGTTAACTTTTTGACAATGGTGCAAACGACCAAACCTACTTTAGGTGGAAGATCTCATTTTTTGATTTTTTTTTGTGCAAGCTTCCAAGGAGTGCTTATTTTTCTTTTACTTGTGGAGCAAAGCTCCAATTTTGCTTTATGTGCATTTATTAATTTGTTGTAATAGTGAGCTTGAATTTCACTATAAATAGGGAGATCATTTGAGAGCTCAAACCATCCCCAATAAGTAAGCTTCAAGTAAAGAAAGCTTAGAGTGTAAGCTTCAAGTAAGAGAGTTTAGAGAGTGTAGTTAGTGTGAGGTTTTCTGTACAAGTTTTGTAATACTTGTAAATTCTATTCAAGTCGTAATAGAGAGTATTTATTTTTCCTCACAAAAACACTCTTCTGTGATCAGAGAATTTCAACAAGTGGTATCAGTAGCTTTGGTTATACGTTGGGGATCCTAGAGGTGAAAAAACAATCTCGGTTTGGAAAATTTGGATTTTGGGAAAGTTATCAAAAATCAAATTTGAGCATATCATAAGCTTTTTCACGTCGAGACGAGCACAATGGTATTTTCCGATGATCAAACGGACCAACAGAGACACCGCACGTGCCTTTTAGAACACTCCCACGCGCCAGCCAAAGGTTGAAGATGACCACGTCAGTAGACACGTAAGCGCCATGTCAGCACAAGTCAGTGTACATTCAGCCACCATATCATCGAACAGTCAGCAGCCGTGTCAGCGCACAGTCAGGGACACGTCAGTAACATGCCTACCACATTAGCGGCCACGTCATCTCCATGTGTCCACCACGTCAGTAAGCCGACCCATTTCTGGCAAATCAACAGCAACGTGTCTGCCACGTCAGCATAAATGATAAATTTCATTGAGCCTTATGAAGTCTCTGAAATTTACATTTTAACCCTAGAAATTTTAGAGATTTACAAATCAGCCCTTAGTCGAATTTGAACGAATAGTCAAATCTACCATTTTTGACCTTTCCGAACGTAACAATGACCTCTAATTTGTGAAAATCAGCCCCGATTTTTTCATATTTTCATTTTAAACTTTGAACTTAAAATGGAAATGGAAGATTCCTCTTCTGGTGGGATGATTAAGCTGACAACAACCAATTACTCAATCTGGAGGCCTCAAATGATAAATTATTTGCACTGTAAGGATCTGTTCAATATTATCGAGGTGAATGGAGTAAGATCAGATTCTCTCAAAGAGTGTGACTAGAATAAACTCAACAACAGAACTCTTGGTCAGATGTTCCACCATGTAGCACATGATACAAATGCTTATGAAATATAGATAAAACTGGAAGGCATGTACCAGGCCGAGACAGCTCGGGATAAAGCTATGTTAATGAGGCATTTGGTGAATTTAAAGTTACGGAGTGAAACTTCTGTTGCAGAACACACCAATGAGTTCCAGAGCCTGGTAAACCAGTTGTCTACAATAGACATGCAATTGGGAGATGAAGTACAAGCCCTTCTACTACTTAGTTACCTTCTTGATAGTTGAGAGACATTGATGGTTACTCTCAGCAATTAGGCTCCAGAAGGCAAACTTACCATGCCTATGGTAAAAGATACCATTTCAAATGAAGATTCCATGAGAAAATACGTTGGCTCAGAACAGAAAGAAGCCTTCATAATAGATACTCGGGAAAGATATTAAGGAAGAGAAAAAGAGAGAGGCAGAAGCATAACCAGAGGTAGATTATCAGATAGAAGGATGCCTACCTATAAGTGCTACTATTGTAGCATATAAGACCACTTTACGGTAGAATTGTCGAAAACTGCAACGAGAGCATGGTCAAGACAATCACCAGTCAAAGAATAACGAAAGAAAAACACTAGTAGTTGTCCAATGAGATGTTGTTGGGGACAGTTACCCATAGGGTCAGATTGATACCCCACATGGTGAAAGTGGGTATAACCCATAGATATCAAGCATGAGTGTATTTTAAAATTATTTTATGGAATACTATATTCTGTTACGAGTCCGTAGGAAAAAACCAAGGCTGAACTGGAGTTCAGAAACTCCGGATTGGAGAAAATGAAGTTTCAGCGCTCATGGGCAATAACTCTCGGTATGTCACGACGCGAAGGCTTGGGAGTCGCAACGCCCAATCTGTGAATGCTCGATGTCGCGACATGTAATGATGAGTGTCACGACGCCCGTAGCTTTGACAGGTGAGTGTCACGACGTTGGAGATCAGAGTCGTGATGTTGCCCTATGTAAAATATTGGCAGTGAGCATATTTGCCTTGAATCCAATCCAAAACACTTCATATTTTCTCCAAACACTTCAATATATCTAAAATCTAATTTTAACATCAAAACCAACATCAACACATGTTATACAACAAACATACTTGTATTCTAAATAAATATATGTATTTCTTTGAATCAAAACATAAACAAAAATAGAATCTCATAATAAAATGACTCATGAACAATTCTAGGTCACTCAAAGGTGGTCAAATGATTTTAGAATGGTAGTCATAACTTCAAGCTATAATCTATAGTTCTAAATTCTAATTTAATGTTCCATGTTCAACATGAACATTTTGACCCAATCACAAACATATTGTGTTTATGCTTTCAAAACATCCATACACAATTCATTAGCCTAATTTGAACATCAAAGCTATATTATTATGTATCCAATACATAATACACCATTATATGTTTCATTAATGATAACAACTCACTAATGAAAATATAGCTTCAGAGAAGATCAAACTTACTTAGCAAGCTTGATTCCAAGATTCAATCTTCTTCTCATTGTTGAAATGTTGTAGAGAACTTCCAAAGCTAGCAAGCTTGACTCGAAGATCCAAGCTTGACTCGAAGGTCCAATCTTCTTCTCTTTATTGTTGTAGATAACTTCCAAAGGTAGCAAGCTTGATTCAAAAATTCAATCTTTTTCTCATTGTTGTTGTAGAGAACTTCCAAAGCTTCTCCCACAAAAACTTTACTTGGGCAAATTTTTTTTTTTTTTTATTATTATTTTTTTGCTTAATGCTTGTTTAAGATTGTTTTACATTGTTTAAAAACTTGGTCAAACTTGCCTTTTATTGCAAAACTTATGTAATTTTTAATTAATAAAAGTTTTAATTAACTCCTATGTGGGCTTAATCCAATTTGTCCAAATATGTATAATTAGGTGTGACTAATCACCTTTATATACCACTTTGATTTAATCCAATTAAATCAAGACAAAGTTTAATTAATGGATTAATTGAATGTCTACCACTTTGATTTAATCCAATTAAATCAAGTTAAATACACCTATTATTATATATTTAAAATTACCAAAATATCATCCAATGGTAGAGATATTTATGAAATTATAACAAAGTCCTTGTGTGTTTTTTGATTAATCCAATTAATCCATTTGGGTCAAAGTAAATAATTAATGTTATCCAATAACACTTAATTATTTTAGTTGATAATTATATATCAAATATTATTTATTATCAAAAATCATTGGCTACCCAGGTGCTCAATGAGTACACTTCATATTATGAGACTCTCTAAGTCCAGACACGTTCGTCATATAAGCCTAGCTTACATGTACGTAATTCAGCCATCTTTGAATTTGCGAAGAACACGAACGACTTTTCTGAACTATACAAGTCGAGGTCATCACATATGTTTAAGAATCCTTTCATCGTAGGCTATCTGAGTTGTGCTTAGGAAACATAGATTACACCGTCAAATTTCCGAGGTGCACATCTCATGTCGACATGTCCAAGACTCTTTACAACTAATCAAAATACCATTTCTGATATATGCGATCCACCTTAGTGTTGGGGGTTTTTATGTGCAAATCAGGGTAACGCAACGGAACATGGAAAATCAAAATTTTCCGATTTCAATAATTTTTCTTGGGCAATTAAAATAAACTTATTTATTCTAATTACTCAATACTTAAAAATTGAAATTTTTTACCCAAAAATCATATTTTTCTTAAATTGCCAAATATAATTTAAATGATTTCAAATCAATCCCAAAATGATTTATACTTGTCCAATACATCAAAATACAAATTGTAACTCAAATCCCATAAAATGCCAAAATTACCGAGGACACAAACTTTCCAACTTGTGCATTTTGGTCTAATCTTGTTCAAAACAAGTCAAGATGAAATCCAATCATCACCAAATTTAATATACATCATTACACAAGACATATATAAAAAGCCCAAAATTTGAAAAGTGTATAAACCTTAATGTTATAAATTCTTCAAATTGAACAAATTACACCAAATTAAACAAATCCAACATTTCAATCAAATCTATACCACACCAAACAAGTCTCACCACTTTGAAACAACTCAAGAATAATTCTAGGTCATTAATGAGTGGCCTAACAACTCTAGAATGACAACATGATTATCAAATAATCAAAAGATAACTTAATAACCATTTATAAGCTTACTTTAATTAACATACATGCTAGCATATTTCTTTCAAGTTTCAAACCATTTTATTACTTGCTTAAAGAGTAGAGAAAATTCCAAACAACACATGTTGAAGTCAAGAATCATAGAAATAATTTTATAGTTGAAGAAAGTTAGAAAAAACTTACAAAAATCTAACTTTTGCTAAAGGTTTTCCTTTGTTCTTCAACTTTTCTCTCAAACTTTATTTGTAATGTATTTGGTGGCTTAATCTAATGAAGAAAATGAAACAAAAACAATATATACTCCCCTCCCATTTGGCCGAAACTTAGGGGAAATAATATCTAGATATTTTATTTTTTGTTTCAATATAATAAGCATTAGTTGACTTATTAAAGTTGCACACTTCATATTAAGCCATTTCCTAACTTAATCATAACATAAGATATTTATATTTTTTATTACTTTAATTATTTAATAATTAAATAATTAAATAATTATTTAAATATAAATATTTTAAATATATGTATTATATTTACTTTAAATAATCCATATACATATATATATTAAAGATATATGTAAAATATCACAATTTGACATTTAATTAATGTGTATTTAATAAAATTATTTATTAAATACACATACACATTAATTAGGAAATGAACATTAGGTCCATTTACATGTATCTTTTGTTTAACCGTTAAACGATTTATAAATAATCAGTATTATTTATAAAAGTTGTCATATTGCTCTACGAGTATATTTCATTAGTGAGACTCTCTAGGTTCAGACATATCCGTCATGAAATCCAATTTCGTGTCCATAAACTACCACTCGTAAATTATGACGAACACGGATAAACTCACTGAACCATACAGGTCGAGGTCATTGCATACGTATAATCCCTTCGTCACAGATATCCAAATTATTCCAAAGATATAGATATAAACGTCAAATCTCTATAGATATAATCACATCGACGTTTCTATTAGAAATCTTGTAATAACATTTAGAACTCGCTTTTACAGTATACCACAGGCCCATGGATTTAACAGATTGCTAATTCCATATTGAATACCTATGCTCTGTACACAGAACTGACAGATCATTTTTTGACACACAGAGGATATCCTGAGCATCAGTCCACACCTAACGAACAGACGGAGGTCTGATCTAAATAGATCGGTGATGTGACCACCATCAAAGTATGAAGGATAACTTATATATCCACAGTGGTATCTCAAGTCAAAGAATCACTATGCTACTCAACCCGAGAAGATTCTTACTGACATTGGTGTACAATCCATTAAGAATCTTCGGTTAGTCGTTCAATGTTTATCTACTATAAATACCTACACGTCTATGTGAGTCTCCAAGACTCATGATTTATTGAGAAACCATTGGAATCTAAGATTTCAATATACGACATATACTAGTCTCAATAGGTTTACTTTACTGACCAGGTAGTGTAAACCTTGACCAGGAACTGTCTAAGAATGACAACGTCATGATACTACTCAATGTCAGTTGCAACACTTTTGCAACAGTATCATAACTAATCATTCTAAGGTCAATTACGTCTTTACCAAATAAAAAGAGATGTTATATAATAGAAACTATTTATTTTATTCATAATAAAATATTACATAAGTATTTATAGGGAAATACATAAGAAACTTGGTGCTCTGAGCACAAACCCTAACAAATTCTCCCACTTGCTCTAGTACCAATATCGATTGTATTTGATACCCATCGACTCCATAAGTTTATCAAATAAATTTGGAGGAATGGCCTTGGTAAGCGGGTCTGCTACATTATCTTCACTCGATACCTTGCACACGAAAATGTCCCCTCATGACATAATCTCTCGAATGATGTGGTACTTTCGTTCCACATGCTTTGACTTCTGATGCGTCTTTTGTTCATTTGCTTGCGCAATGGCTCCAGTATTATCACAATATAATGGAATCGAATTCTCGATACTTGGGACTTCTCCCAACTCTGTGATAAAGTTCCTAACCCATACAGCTTCCTTTGCAGCTTCAGAAACTGTAATATATTCTGCCTCTGTGGTGGAATCAGTCGTTGACCTTTGTTTGGAACTCTTCCAACAAACTGCACCTCCATTAAGGGTAAAGACGAATCCTGATGTATACTTTCTATCATCGGGATTCGATTGGAAATCGGAATCCGTATACCCATTAACTTGCAGTTTATTTTCTCCATATATTATAAACTTATCCTTAGTACATTTAAGATACTTGAGGATATGTTTAATGGCCATCCAATGGTCATTACCCGGATTAGACTGATACCTGTTGGTCACACTTACTATGAAGCTGATATCAGGCCAAGTACATAACATGGCATACATGATGCTGCCCAAACACGAAGCATAAGGCTGATTAGACATTCTAATCTTCTCATCTTCTGTTTGTGGACACATCTTCTTTGAAAGATGTAAGCCATGTCTGAACGGTATGTTTTCTGTCTTACAGTTACCAAAATTATACCATTCTAAGATCGTATCTATGTACGTTGATTGAGATAACCCAATAAGCTTCATTTCTCTATCTCTATAGAGTTTTATGCCTAAGATATAAGAAGCTTCACCCAGGTCCTTCATGGAGAAATTCTCACAAAGGTAAGCTTTGACGTCTTGCATCATCCCGATATCATTCCCAATGATGAGGATGTTGTCAATATAGAGAATTAAAAATACCACGATACTCCCACTGGCCTTTTTATTCACACAGGATTCTTTCGAATTCTTGAGAAAACTAGACAATTTGATTATCTCATCGAATTAAAGATTCCAACTTCGTAAAGCCCGTTTAAGTCCATAAATGGACTTCTTAAGCTTACATACCATGTCCAAGTTCTCACTGGATGTAATACCTTTCGACTGTTCTATATAGATTTCTTCATCAAGAAATCCATTTAAAAAAGTCGTTTTGACATCCATTTACCAAATCTCGTAATCATGGTAAGCGGTAATAGACAACAAAATCCTTACGAGGGGTGAGTGCGGCCTTAAATCATTTTCCCAGTTCACACTGGGTGGCGACTCCATTTTATTTCTCCGATTTAGTTCCCCCGTGGGCTACTCAGTATTCCCGACTAGGCCGCGAGCTTGGAACAGCGTCGCCGATTTCTGTGTCCTACATGCGTCCTACGTTGGGTTCAGAATGGTCCCTTACTTATGCCCCTTGTAATGAACGGATTTATGTAATAATATAACCGAGTCTACCCAAGAATAACCTACATCTAAGTTTGCATACGACCTATATCTAAGTTTGCATATAACCTATATCTAAGTTTGCATGCATAAAAGTAAGTCGGAATAACGGCAAGCACACAATCTCATGAATACATTAAATTGATAAAAATGGCAATATAAATAAATAATAATCTAGACATAAACGTAGAAGAGATATAATTAAATTCCTAATGCGAAAGAAATAACTAATCATGCTTGGAAATAATCAACTAAATCATGCATAAAAAATAACATACAAAACAACCTAATCATGCATAAAAGTAACATACTATTTCTAATAAACAACGAATAAACACAAGATTGGATGAAATGAAATATGTGCGTTTCTCAAGTGGTACGTGGAATCGTATCCCGAGTTCAGATCGCACTACCGTCTATTCGGATTCAGCTACGGAATTTACGTCCGGGTTTCCATCCGATATACCACGAGAGATAACACAAAATCATTCATCCCATGGCCAAAACATACATAAATCAACAATGTGCATGCGAAGAAATAATAATAAATAACAGAAAAAGAACGAGAATAAATAAAAAGGGTGCCCTCAGGTCTAACCTCTTAAGTTGCCTCTTGGAAGTGCGTTCCGCGGTTGTCAGAAGGGTTGATGCTCCACAACTTTTCCGATTTACTGGTTCGTTGTTTTCCTTCGTTGCCTCGCTGTTTAGGGCTGCTGTTTTTTGCCACTATTTTTGCGGTATTTGGGCAGTTAAGCTTACTATTTTTGTGGTTATTGCTGGGCAGATTTTAGGGACGATTTTCGGTGGTTTCAGGGACTGTGTGGGCTGTTTTATGGTAGTTAAGACTCAGTTATAGGGTGCAGTTTCAGTGGTTATTTAATTGGTTTGGGGCTGCAGTATTGTTTTGTTTATTCGGCTGGTTAGTGGGGACACGTGGGTTCTTTGAGTGGGCTGGCTGAGTGCGTTTTTGTTTCTTGGTTTAGGGTCTTCGCTGGTCGATGTGGGAGTTTATTGAGTGGATTGACTTTGCTCGTGCGGTTGTGGCTTCTTATTGTTTAGTTTTCGGTCAGGGGGTGAGGTAGTGTGGGCTGGACGTGAGGGCTAGACATGAGTGGTCGTGAGGGCTAGACGGGAGGGCTGGACGTGAGTGATCATGAATGGACGTGAGGGCTGGACGTGAGGGCTGGACATGAGTGGTCGTGAGGGCTGGATGTGAATATGTGGGTTTTTTTGTTTACGTGAGTGATGGTGTGTGTCTAGGGTTTTTTAGAGAGGGGCGATGATTTTCTTTGTGAATTTGTGTGTGCCGTGAATGTTAGGTGATGGAAGGGTTATTTTCTTTTGTTTTTTTGCGTGAATGTGCCAGGGTTTCCAAGGGTTTGGTTAAGGTGCCTTTTTATAGGAGAGGGTGGAGGTTGTCCTTGTACGGGTAGGGAAAGAATATTGTGTAATTATGGGGATATCTCTAATTAGTGTGTCATAAGGAAAAATCTATCTAATTTAAGGAGGGGATTGTTTTAGTTTAGGAAAGAGATTTAATTTAATTAGGGAGGTGATTGATGAGATTTGATTTGAATCTTTTAATTTGGGAAGGTGATTTGTTTTTGATTTCAACATGTGTTTAATGTGTTAATTGTTATTTTGGATGGGATGGGCGTGAATTAGAGGGTTTGGGCGTGTGGTTGGAAGGTTTGGGCATGTGGTTGGTTATTTTGGTGGGCTTGGAGTGTGGCTTGTGGGGGTTTTGGGCCAAGGATAAGTTTTAAAACAGAGGTTCAATGAGCAAACCCGAAGCTAAGCAAACGAATTAAATCCAACGAGGTATTAATTTCTGACTTTTCCCTTTCGACATCCGTTTCCCGCGACTTCCGCAACTTAAAGGGTAGTGCCTCCGTACGAGGCTCATCATTGGGATTTATATGCAAAAATGCAGTGCCTACGGTCGCCCCCACTTTGATGGGACTTGTGCAGTGTATGACAATGACAATCCTATCAAAGTTATGCAATGCATTTTTACTTACCTGGCTTGCCAGCTGCCACTTGACTTGCCTGTTGCTTCGATCTGAGTTGATATTGTGGTGAGGTGCTTCGACCCCGAGGTTCATCCCTGCAAAATGCTGCGATCTCTAGGAATCAATACCGAACTGAGCTGATATGGTGGCGAGGTGTTTCGACCCCTGGACATTGTTCCCGAACCACTGAGTGTGGGCTTTGTTCCCGAACTGTGCTGATGATGCAGTGGGCCTCGACCCCGGGACGTATCCTGGAACTGCTGAAAATGTGGGCCTCGACCTTGGGATGGATCCCAATACCACTGACAATGTGGGCCTCGACCCTGGGACGCATCCCAAAACTGCTGACAATGTGGGCCTCGACCATGGGACGCATCCCAATACCGCTGACAATGTGGGCCTTGACCCTGAGATGCATCCTAAAATTGCTGACAATGTGGGCCTCGACCCTGGGACGCATCCCAAAACTACTGACAACGTGGGCCTCGACCCTGGGACGCATCCCCAATACCGCTGACAATATGGGCCTCGACCCTGGGACGCATCCCAAAACTGCTACTGATGTGTGGGCCTCGACCCTAGGACGCATCCCAAAACTGCTACTGATGTGGGCCTCGACCCTGGGACTCATCCCCAAAACTGATACTGATGTGGGGCTCGACCCTGGGACGCATCCCCAAAACTGATTCTGATGTGGGCCTCGCCCCTGGGACGCATCCCCAAAACTGATACTGATGTGGGCCTCGACCCTGGGACGCAACCCCAAAACTGATACTGATGTGGGCCTCGACCCTGGGACACATCCCCAAAACTTATACTGATGTGGGCCTCGACCCTGGGACTCATGCCCAAAACTGCTACTGATGATATGTGTTGGTTCATTCCTGAACCATGCCGTATGAGAAAGGGTAGACTGGTCGCCCCCTGTCTCGGTTCAACTTTCTGTTCTTTTCTTCTTTCATTAAGTCCAGGTAATTCTTCTGATGTGATGTTACATGCCAACATGCTATACTGCCTCTCACGAGATAATCCCGATAGCCAAACATATTTTCGTCCTCAAAGGATGCTTCGTGTCGAAACCAGAGAACCTTCAAAGTACTTGATACACCCAAATCCGATCGTCTGAATGAGTGATCTGAACTAGACTCCCAGTGTGTGTGTGCCAAGGTTCTTTCGCAACTTAATCCTTAAGTAAGCCAACTCGATGATTTTGTCTCGGAGAATTGGATCAGTGGGTCTAACCAACCTAGATGTCTTGATCATACTCTGTGATTACTTCCTCATACTCAACATGATATGATTTTCTTCTTCTTTTATTTCGTCTCTTTCTTTTCTTTCTTTTCATTTTGAACTTCTTTTTTTTCTCTTTTCTCTTTTCTTTTTCTTTTTTCTTTCTTTCTCTTTTTCTTTTCAACACACCTACCCTTTAAGGTAGCATTTCTCCTCATGGTGGTCCTAATACTCGCCCATGGGTAGCTTCACGCTTATCAGTTATAGGTGGTTCAATTCTTTTATTTAGAGACTTTTCTTTCATTTCAACCAAACCACACATCATAACACAAGCAAGTCAGGATATGCATCTAAGAAAACGGTCATTCACTGACCTATAATTTTTTTCAACTAGTCATATTGTCGACTACTGAGGTTTTCACTGCTAAAAACCTATAATTAAGTGCTTACGACTCTAACATAGATCAACTACTCAAAGCATCAAATAAAATCACATCAAAAGTTTATCGTTTCTAAGATTTCACCCTAAAGCAAACCATTCCATCATTGGACTTATGCCTAACTATTAAGGACTAAGAACAAACAATAATTTTATTTTATTTTATTTTTTTTCACAATGGTCTTTCTATCATTGCTGTAAAGTTTTCCGTTCCTCGGTTTCCTTTTCCCTGATATCTATGTTTGCTAAACTCTTCTTGACAAATCTCTCTTTCTCTAACCCAACGGATATCTATGATGGCTTTTAAGACACAGGGGTTAACATGATGCGTGTATGCATGAGATGCATGTGGTTATCAAAACAACATATATCCTTCCAACCTTATATCTCCCACACTCGTGGTAAGTCCATTTATGGTCTAGGTATGGCTTATTTTATGTACCAATGTGGGGTACACAAAATCGTTCTCTCCTATACTACGGGGTGAACCTTGGTTGCTTCTGTCCCTTTCCATCGGTAAAGACAAAGACCGCCCAGTTACAACATGGACTAAGCTGATTATGGGATCATGCCATTGTCTAGAAACGACGAATTGGGCTTTCGGCGACCGTGGTCATGGGGATGAACTTAGAAGCGTCCAAAAGTATGCAAATATACCGTAACAAGGCGTATCATTTCTGGATGAAAGCCAGTGCATATATCGGACTCGTGCTTCTAGCATATTTGGATTGTGTTTGGAATTTCTAAGCCCATCAAGGTTTTCATACAAGTTGGCCCATTATAATTTTGATGCATTCAATCATATTATTGTGAGGTGTAAACTTGTCCCAGTTGAAAAAGGGCCAACAGGTTTACACTTTTGCGATAACATGGCTAAACAACTTCAAATGATATGGGGCTCAAACACAAAGCGGCCCATCAGCATTTTAGAAACTTTCGGCCCAATCATCATAAGATACAATCTTGTCTCAGTTTAAATGGCCCAACAAGCTCACACCTCATGACAAAAAGTCCAAATGAATCCAGATGATGATGGTCCCAAACACAAGCATAAATGGATGGCTTCTATTGGTCATACAACTATGGTTCACATGTGGGTTTATAGGAGTGTAGGAAAAGGCTCCTGTCGATGAAGGATTGCCCACAACTAGGTCTCCCCACTCAAGGGTTTGGACGACCAAGTGAGCGCACCCTTTTTATACGCTAAGGTACATGCCAACGAGTGATGATACATGAATGACTGTCAAATGTATTTCTTATTGAAGATTCCCCAGAGGGAGGGTGGAGCGAACTCTCTTAAATACCCTTGCCTCTTAGGCTCTTTTCGCCTTGGTGACAAGAATAACCAATAGATCCTCCAAATTAGTCCATCACAGTAAACGTTGAGTAAATGATTATCTAGACGTCTTCACAGCTTTTCCTTTTGGCTAAAAAAAAGGCAGTGAGTGAGGGAAGACACCAAATCATTACCCAACTCTAATAATGCCTTTGGTTAAACCCCTTGGTCATAACCCACTTGTAGACACGGTTAACTAAAGAAAAAATCATAAACATTACAAGACATTATTTCGGGGCCGATTCTCTATCCCCAGTGGAGTCGCCAGACTGTAGGACATAGAAATCGGCGACACTGTTCCAGGCTCGCGGCCTAGTCGGGAGCACGGAGTAGCCCACGAGGGAACTAAACTGGAAAAATAAAATGCAGTCGCCACCTAGTGTGAACTGGGAAAATGATTTAAGGCCGCACTCACCCATCGCAAGGGAAGACCTCAAACCGTTGGGTTCAGAATGGTCCCTTACTTATGCCACTTGTAATGAACAGATTTATGTAATAATATAACAGAGTCTACGTAAGAACACCTACATCTAAGTTTGCATACGACCTATATCTAAGTTTGCATATAACCTATATCTAAGTTTGCATGCATAAATGTAAGTCGGAATAACGGCAAGCACACAATCTCATGAATACATTAAATTGATAAACATGGCAATATAAATAAATAATAATCGAGACATAAACGTAGAAGAGATATAATTAAATTCCTAATGTGAAAGAAATAACTAATCATGCTTGGAAATAATCAACTAAATCATGCATAAAAAATAACATACTAAACAACCTAATCATGCATAAAAGTAACATACTATTTCTAATAAACAACGAATAAACACAAGATTGGACGAAACAAAATATGTGTGTTTCTCAACTGGTACGTGGAATCGTATCCCGAGTTCAGACCGCACTACCGTCCATTCGGATTCGGCTACGGAATTTACGTCCGGGTTTCCATCCGATATACCACGAGAGATAGCACAAAATCATTCATCCCATGGCCACAACCTGCATAAATCAACAATGCGCATGTGAAGAAACAATAATAAATAACAGAAAAAGAACGGGAATAAATAAAAAGGGTGCCCTCAGGTCTAACCTCTTAATTCACCTCTTGGAAGTGTGTTCCGCGGTTGTCGGAAGGGTTGATGCTCCGTAAATTTTCCGATTTACTGGTTCGTTGTTTTCCTTCGTTGCCTCGCTGTTTTGGGCTGCTGTTTTTGGCCACTATTTTTGCGGTATTTGGGCAGTTTTAGCTTACTGGTTTTGTGGTTATTGCGGGGCAGATTTTAGGGACGATTTTCGGTGGTTTCAGGGACTGTGTGGGCTGCTTTGTGGTAGTTAGGACTCAGTTTTAAGGTGCGATTTCGGTGTTTATTTAATCGGTTTGGGGCTGCAGTATTGTTTTGTTTATTCGGCTGGTTAGTGGGGACACATGGGTTCTTTGAGTGGGCTGGCTGAGTGCGTTTTTGTTTCTTGGTTGAGGGTCTTCGCTGGTCGATTTGGGAGTTTATTGAGTGGAGTGACTTTGCTCGTGCGGTTGTGGCTTCTTATTGTTTAGTTTTCGGTCAGGGGGTGAGGTAGTGTGGGCTGGACGTGAGGGCTAGACGTGAGTGGTCGTGAGGGCTAGACGGGAGGGCTGGACGTGAGTGATCATGAATGGACGTGAGGGCTGGACGTGAGTGGTCGTGAGGGCTGGATGTGATTATGTGGGTTTTTTTTGTTTACGTGAGTGATGGTGTGTGTCTAGGGTTTTTTAGAGAGGGGCGATGATTTTCTTTGTGAATTTGTGTGTGCCGTGAATGCTAGGTGATGGAAGAGTTATTTTCTTTTGGTTTTTTGCGTGAATGTGCCAGGGTTTTCAAGGGTTTGGTTTATGTGTCTTTTTATAGGAGAGGGTGGAGGTTGTCCTTGTACGGGTAGGGAAAGAA
Source organism: Zanthoxylum bungeanum (assembly GCA_019454045.1). Lineage (NCBI taxonomy): Eukaryota > Viridiplantae > Streptophyta > Magnoliopsida > Sapindales > Rutaceae > Zanthoxylum > Zanthoxylum bungeanum. Next base: position 24,075 of record SKCR01001265.1, read on the forward strand.
TATTATGTAATTATGGGGATATCTCTAATTAGTGTGTCATAAGGAAAAATCTATCTAATTTAGGGAGGGGATTGTTTTAGTTTAGGAAAGGGATTTAATTTAATTAGGGAGGTGATTAATGAGATTTGATTTGAATCTTTTAATTTGGGAAGGTGATTTGTTTTTGATTTCAACATGTGTTTAATGTGTTAATTGTTATTTTGGATGGGATGGGCATGAATTAGAGGGTTCGGGCGTGTGGTTGGAAGGTTTGGACGTGTGGTTGGTTATTTTGGTGGGCTTGGTGTGTGGCTTGTGGGGGTTTTGGGCCAAGGATAAGTTTTAAAACAGAGGTTCAATGAGCAACCCGAAGCTAAGCAAACGAATTAAATCCAATGAGGTATCAATTTCTGACTTTTCCCTTCCGACATCCGTTTCCCGCGACTTCCGTAACTTAAAGGGTAGTGCCTCAGTATGAGGCTCATCATCTGACTTATATGCAAAAATGCAGTGCCTACAGTAATGAAGTATGAAAAACCATTATGTGCATTCTGACTCATAGGACCACATACATCAGAATGTACGAGTTCCAATAAGTCAGTGGCTCGGTGTCCAACACCCGAAAATGATGCTTAGGTCATTTTACCTAGAATACAAGATTCACTGGTTAGATAAGATTCAATAGGGAGATCCGGAATCAAACCATTCCTAACCAACTGGGTTAGATGTTTCACGCCTATATGACCTAACCTCATATGCCAAAGTTCAATATTATTTATTTCAGATAATTTATGTTTATTAATCCCAGTATTCAAAATATCTCGAAAGGTGTGCAAAATGTAATGATTATGCTCATTTGGACAACAATGGATCTGAATATTATTTTTCTCATATAAATATAAAGAACGATTATTAATATTTACATTATATCATTCAGTATCTAATACAAAAAGTGACATAATATTCTCCACACATCCTGGCATAAAAAATTCATGCAATAAAAGTCTCCTATTGGGTAGGGGAATCTCGCATAAGCCCAGTACAACCGCATCCAGAGAGTCGCCACTCCCGAATCGCAACAGCATCTCCCCAGATTTCAGCCGTCTACTTTCCGTCAGCACCTGCAACGAATTGCAAATGTGAATAGGACAAGCAGAATCTAAAATCCAACTAGTTGTGACAGGTTCACAAGCTAATGAGATATCAATAATTGGAAAAATAAAAGTACCTGATGTCGATGCTCTTTCACTCATTATCTGGACAAGGTAGTCAGGGCAGTTCCTCTTCCAGTGCCCGACCTTCTGGCAGTGATGGCATTTATCTTCAGAAGATCTCTTGGGCTTCGCTACCTTAGCCTGCAGAGGAACATTGAAACATTTCTTCTTCTTTCCCTTCGTCTTCTTCCCCTTCGTCTTGGAGTGGGAAGAAACGGAAAGTGAAGTGGGTTTCGGAAGGTGAGTCGACACTCCCTTATTCAAATCCTCCTCGACTGTGAGAAACATCCTATGCAACTCACGTTAAGTGCAGTGAATCCCATTCATGTTGAAGTACATGACAAACTGGCGATACGACGCCGGGAGCGAACTAAGTATGATACTCGGTCCTAGAGTATCATTGAGAGGGAAATCACTGCGCCTCAATTGCTCGATCAAATCGATCAAATGAAGCACATGTTTGTTCACAGCCTGTCCCTCGTCAAGTTTAGAATGGAACAGTTCCATTGCTACTCTATGAACAATGACCTGTTCCTGATTCATGAATGATTCACGAAGTTGTGTCATCGTGCTGTAAACATTATGCATCTCAAAATATTGCCTTTTCAGTTCAGAAGACAGAGAACTGAGAATGAATGACTTAACCCTTAAATTATCATCTTTTCATTTTTGGAAAGTCTTAATCTCTTTAGGCGATGCATCTTCAGATATAGCAAGGGGTAATAGACCTTCCAAAATATATCCCAGCTTCTCGGATCTGAGGAGAATCCTTAAATCCATATCCATGTCTGCAAAGTTCTCAGTGCCCTTAAGCTTATTCGTATCAAACATACGAGCAAATGGGTTGTTCGAAGATGCCGCCATCACAGATCTATCAAATAGATAGAGAATAAACGGTTAGCAGACTAAACAACTTCATCGAATATCAAAAACATTAAATATATCATGGTTTTTTAATCTAAAAATGCCCATCCCACTATTTTATGCAAAATTTTAATCCCCAAACAGAATACAAAACATGCGATAATCAAATCAAACATATTAGTGAAATATGGACCCCATGAATATATTTCAGCTCACAGCTTTGGCACGTTCTCGCTTACGTATATTCATTAGGTAGACAACTCATTATCAGTCACTCACCAGTGACTAATGGGTTCCGGTCCTAATCATTTCTCATTGTGACAACTTTAGCACATTCACAAGGAGGCGTATCAAGGTTAAACTTGTCAATGATAAATTCAAGATACTTGCGTAACCCTGACAGCTTTGACACGTTTAGGATTCCACTTTTACTTGAATTTAACTAATATAAAAAATATATCCAGTACAGATAAATTCCTACCGGCTATATCCTCACAGCTTTGGCACGTTCTCGGATATAGCCATAGATTATTTATCCATAAATGGTATTGACAAGACGGACCAAGTAACATGCATCAAATACATATTAAAAATAAAACCTTATTTACAAATAGGGATTTTTCCGCAAAAGATGCTTTTAGTTTATTTAATCAAATTAAATAAAAACACGTATGCATAAAGTAAATATTAAATTAAACATTGAATTTAAAGGCATAATCATACCGAGCGTTCAGAATCAGACTCACTCTGATACCATTTTGTTGGGGGGGTTGGGTAAACGCAGCGGAACGCGGAAAATCAAAATTTTCCGATTTCAATAACTTTTCTTGGGCAATTAAAATAAACTTATTTGTTCTAATTACTCAATACTTAAGAACTGACATATTTTATACACAAATCATATTTTTCTTAAATTACCGAGAGTTAGAAAAAACCTACAAAAATCCAACTTTTGCTAAAGGTTTTCCTTTGTTCTTCAACTTTTCTCTCAAAATTTCTTTGTAATATATTTGGTGGCTTAACCTAATGGAATAAAATGAAACAAAAAAAAAAATATACTCCCCTCCCATTTGGCCGAAATTTTGGGGAAATAATATCTATATATTTATTTTTTGTTTCAATATAAAAAACATTAGTTGACTTGTTAAAGTTGTACACTACAACATTAAATGAATATTAACAAGTGTAACCAATCATATTAAGTAATTTCCTAACTTAATCATGACATAAGATATTTATATTTTAATTACTTTAATTATTTAATTATTAAATAATTAAATAATTATTTAAATATAAATATTTTAAATATATGTATTATATTTACTTTAAATAATCCAAATACATATATATTAAAGATATATGTAAAATATCACAATTTGACCTTTAATTAATGTGTATTTAATAAAATCATTCGTTAAATACAAATACACATTAATTAGGAAATGACAATTAGGCCCCTTTACATGTATCTTTTGTTTAACCGTTAAACAATTTATAAATAATCAATATTATTCATAAAAGTTGCCATAATGCTCTACGATTATATTTCATTAGTGAGACTCTCTAGGTTCAGACATATCCATCATGAAATCCAATTTCATGTCCATAATCTACCCACCCGTAAATTATGACGAACACAGATAAACTCACTTAACCATACAGGTCGAGGTCATTGCATACGTATAATCCCCCCGTCACAGATATCTGGACTATTCCAGAGATATAGATATAAACATCAAATCTCTATAGATATAATCACGTTGACGTTTCTATTAGCAATCTTTTAATAACACTTAGAACTCGCTTTTGCAGTATACCACAGGCCCATGGATTTAATAGATTGCTAATTCCATATTGAATACCTATGCTCTGTACACAGAATTGACAGATCTTTTTTTGACACACACAACGAACAGGTAGAGGTCTGATCTAAATAGATCGTTGACGTGACTACCATCTAAGTGTGGAGGATAACTCATTTATCCACAGTGGTATCTCAAGTCAATGAATCACTATGCTACTCAACCCGAGAAGATTCTTATTGATGTTGGTGTACCATCTATTAAAATTCCTCGATGAGTCATTCAGTGTTTATCCATTATAAACACCTACATGTGTATGCGAGTCTCCATGACTCATGGTTCATTGAGAAACCATTGGAATCCAAGATTCCAGTATACGTCATGTAACAGTCTCAACTGGTTTACTTTTTTGACCAAATAGTGTAAACCTTGACCAGGAACTATCTAAGAATTACAACGTCATGATACTACTCAATGTCAGTTGCGACGCTTTTACAACAATATCATAACTAATCATTCTAAGGTCAATTACGTCTTTATCATATAAAAAAGATGTTATATAATAGAAACTGTTTATTTTATTCATAATAAATTTTACAGAAATATTTAGAGCAATAAATAAGAAAATAGGCGCTCTGAGAACCAACCCTAACACTTTGGTGATCGACTTTGGCTAAAGTCTTAAGAATCGTGACTTACTCACATGGATAACTAAACCCCTTATTGTTCACACATAGGTCGATAGATCATATCTTGATACACACTTGCTATCTTGATCATATCATGGATACCTAAAGTATGATGGATCACACATAAAATCAATGTTATCCAATAGTCAAATAATCACATATGCTACTCGAATCGAGGCGATTCCTATTCATGGTGGTGTGTACTTTTAACTATTTTGAATCACTTGTGAGTCATTCCGTATTCGCTCCAACAAATACCCACATGTCTATATGAGCTTCCCTTGCTCATGGTACATCGGGTTAAACCATTAGAACTCTAATTCCAATAGACGACATGTGCTAGTCTTCTAGGTTATAGGACTTCGACAATATTCCAAAACCAATGACTATGAATATTTTGCTTTAAGAATAGTTCATAGTAGTAATACTAACCTAATGTCAGAACAACCAGTGTCCAGTATTATTACATGACTATTCTAAGGTCGATGTCATTCTTAACGCGCGCGCACACACACACACACACACACACACACACACACACACACACACACACACACACACACACACATATATATATATATCGATAAAATATACATAATGAAATTACCATTAACAAGGTTGAAATGAAAATGTAGTTATTTTATTAATAAATAATAAAATATAATGTATAATATATTATTCGGATTGGCACTCCAAGCATTAACTCCAACAGATGTAGCCATATGCTCCATGTAGGAAGAGACATGTCTTCACACCGCAACCCAAGATATTGAGTGGGTAGTAGATACTGCAGCATCCTACTATGTCACTTCTAACAGAGATTTCTTCACAACATACTGAGCATGAGACTTTGGTTCAGTGAAGATGGGAAATATCAGTTCCTCTAGATAGTAGGAATTTATGATATTTAATTACGGAAATATTATTAGGGTTGGTGCTCGGAGCGCCAATGTTCTTATGTATTTCCTTATAAATACTTATGTAAACATTTTATTATGAATAAAATAAATAGTTTCTATTATATAACATCTCTTTATATATGGTAAAGACATAATTGACATTGGAATGATTAGTTACGATATAGTTACAAAAGCGTCGCAACTGACATTGAGTTGTATCATAACATTTTTATTTCTTTAACAGTTCCTGTTCAAGGTTTACATTACTTGGTCAGTAAGTAAACCCGTTGAGACCGGTACATGTCGTATTGGAATCTATGATTCCAATGGTAGATTCTCAATGAACAATGAGTCTTAGAGACACGTATAGATATGTAGGTGTTTATATCGGATAAACACTGAACGACTCATCGAAAATTCTTAATAGATGTTACACCAACGTCAATAAGAATCTTCTCAGATTGAGTAGTATAGTGATTCTTTGGTTTGAGATACCATTGTGGATATATGAGATATCCTCCATACTTTGATGGCAGTTACGTCACCGACCTATTAAGGTCAGACCTCCGCTTATTCGTTGGGTGTGGACTCAGGATATATTGTGTGTGTCAAGATAGAATTCGTCAACTCTGTGTTCAGAGCATATGTATTCAATATGGAATTAGCAATCTGTTAAATCCATGGTACACTGTAGAAGTGAGTTCTAAGTGTTATTAAGATATTGCTAATAAAAATATCGACGTGATTATATCTATAGAGATTTGACGTTTATATCTATATCTCTGGAATAATCCAGATACCTGCGACGATTAGATTATACGTCTGTAATGACCTCGACCTGTATGATTCAGTAAGTTTATATGTGTTCATTATAATTTACGGGCGGGTAGATTATGGACACAAAATTGGATTTCGTGACGAATATGGCTGAACCTAGAGAGTCTCACTAATGAAATATACTCGTAGAGCACTAGGTCAACTTTTATGAATAATATTGATTATTTATAAATCGTTTAACGGTTAAACGAAAGATACATGCAAATGGACCTTTTGGTCATTTCGTAATTAATGTGTATTTGTATTTAATGTATGATTTTATTAAATACATATTAATTAAATGCCAAATTTTGATATTTGACATATATCATTAATATATATATATATATTTGAGATATTTAAAGTAAATATAATACATATATTGGAGATATTTATATTTAATTAATTATTTAATCATTTAATTATTAAATGGTTAATATAATTAAAATATAAATATCTTCCATTATGATAAAGTTAGTAAATGATTAGGAAGTGTAAATTGTTGACTTTACATTAAAGAAAAAGGTAGTCAAATGGAATTTGACTTGTTTGATATTTGTTTGAAAAATTAAAAAAATATCTTGTTTATTTTTTACCCTATTTTCGGCCATTGCCCTAAATATATAAGGGTTTCATTTTTCATTAGCTACACACTTATTGAAGCCACCAAAAACATAAACAAAAGAGACTTGAGAGAAAAGATAAGAAACCAAGAAGAAATCAAAGAAAACTTGGAAATAAGTAAGTATTTCCAACTTTCTATTAGAATGAAACTTGTTCCTTTTGTTCTTGGCTACAACATGTGTAGTTATTAAGTTTTTCTACTCTCTTATCTTTGTGTTATGATGGTTAGAAACATGAATGAAAGATGTAAGCATGTATGATTAACAAAGTAAGCTTATTAAAGGTGTATAAGCACAATTTTGATAATTTGATGATCTTTTTTCCATTCTAGAGTTGTTAGGCCACTCATTGATAACCTAGAATGTTCTTAAATTGTTTCCAAGTGGTTTGACTTGTTTGGTGTTGTAGAGATTAGATAAAAGAGTTGGATTTGGTTAATTTTGATTAATTTGTTAATTTGATTAATTTGAGAAATTATGGTTCATAACCTAAACCAAAATTGGGGCTTTTCATATATGTGTTGTATAATGATGTATATGAGATGTAAAAATTATTTGGTGTTGATTTGAAATCATTTAAACTTATTTTGAACAAATTTGGACCAAAATGCAAAAAGATGCAAGTTGGTGACCCTCTCGGTAATTTGAAGAAAAACTGGGTTTTGTGTTGTGAGTTGTATTTTGATGTATATGATATGTAGAAATCATTTTGGTAGTGATTTGAAATCACTTAAATTTGTATTTGACAAATTAGGACTAAAATGATCAAAATGCAAACCTTTGGGGTCTCACGGCAATTAAGGGAAAAATCTGATTTTTGGGTAAAAAATTCAGTTTTTAAGTATTGAGAAATTAGAATAAATAAGTTTATTTTAATTGCCCAAGAAAAATTATTGAAATTGGAAAACATTATTTTTCCACGTTCTGTTGCGTTTACCCCTAAGGTCCCCTACAAAATGGTATCAGAACGAGTCTGATTTTGAACACATGATATGATTATGCCTTTAAATTTAGTGTTCAATCTAATCTTTGCTTTATGCATGCATGTGTTTATTTAATTTGATTAAATAAAGTGAATAACTTCTTTTGCGGAAAATCCCTTTTTGAAATAAGATTTTATAATTAATATGTATTTGATTCATGAGGATATAGCCGGTAGGAATTTATCTATATCGGAAATATTTTTAATATTAGGTAAATTCAAGCGAAAGTGGAATCCTGAACGTGCCAGAGTTGTCAGGGTTACGCAAGTATCTTAAATTTATCATTGACAATTTTAATCTTGATACACCTCATTGTGAACGTGCCGAAGCTATCACAACAAGAAACGATCACGACCGGATAATATATTGTACATTAAATAGGAGCGCATCGAGACTTTTGGATTTTCGCATTCACTGAAGCACTAAAGGAAAAACAAAATCAATAAACAAAATAAAAATAAAATAAAATAATAAAAATAATTACAAAAAAAAAATACTATAAAAATAAAAATCTAAATTAAATCTAAGATTACTTGGTAATAATATTAATGTGAATTAAACAAACAATCCCCGGCAACGGCGCCAAAAACTTATTGTGATATTTTATATCGTACCGCAAGTGTACGGTGTCAAGTTTTAGTATAAATGAGTTTAGAGTGTCGAACCCACATGGATTGTGTTAACTCGCACTAAATACTACAATTGATAATCCTAACTTTATTTAGACGATAATTAACAAAGATTTAATTTAATAAATAAAATATAAAAATATTTATATAGGAGGGACTAATACGATAGAGATTCTAGATCCTGATTTCACCTAGTTGTCGCATATGTATTTGTCATGCCAATTAATCCTTATTCAGTTATATTGTTTATAAGTCAAGACTTCGAAAATATCCACTCCCTCTCTCAAGTATCAGTGAAAATATCATCAACTACAGACTTTGATATCTCTATAAAAATCTAGTTATGCATAAAGTTGTCCTCAAAGAGTGCTTATCAATGAAATGAGAGAACCTTCAAAGTATGCAATTGCGACTTAAATCTAAGTTATTGAATAAATTATCTAAGCCAGACTCACATTGTGTGTGTGTATAGGTTCATTTACAGCTCGACTCATAAGTAAGCTAACTCGATGATTTCGTTTCAAAAATTGAGATCCGATGGGTCAAACCAACCTAGATATCTCATTAGTACTCTGAATTTGCCTTTCTTTGCTTAGTAGGTACAATTTTATTTTCTTCTTTTTATGCTCTTTTTTTTTTCCAACACACCTACCCTTTAAGGTAGCATTTCTCCTTATGGTGGTCCTAACACTCGCCCATAGGTAGCTTCACGCTTATCGGTTATAAGTAGTTTCTTTTTCTTATCATACCATACATCATAATAATAACATATTGAGATAGATATCTAAGCAAACGGTCATTTATCGGCAAACAATTTCTTCAACTAGTCACTTTGTCAACTACTTAGGTTCTTACTGCTAAAAACCTATTATTAACTGCTTACGAGTCTAACCTAGATAATCTACTCAAGGCATTAGATAAAAATCAACTACGACTTATCGTTTCTAAAATTTCATCAAAAAGCAAACTCAATTCATCATTAGAGTTATGCTTTACTATCAAGGATATTAAACAAAAACAATTTTTTTTTGAAAAAAAATAAATAAATAGCAGGAATACATACACACACCCCCAAACTTAAAACTTGCATTGTCCTCAATGAAAGATAAATATAAAGAAACCATATTAAGCAAATGGTTAATGATCTCCGTAGCGCGTTCACTTGGCCATTGAAAATGGTTAATGGCCATTTCTTCTAACAGAGTGTAGACGTCCTCAGCTGATTTCTTGAATAGAGCTCCCTCAGCTTCTGCATCAACCACAATCATATTCGAACCATTCCGCCCATTATAGAACAACTTAATCTGGACCCAATATGCATAATCGTGTTGTGGGCATCTTTGTAGTAGATCCTTAAAGTGCTCCCATGCTTTATATAGAGTCTCGGTCTCCAGATGCTTAAATATACTAATTTTTGCCCTCAGTTGAGCTGATTTAGCTGGTGGAAAGAACCTCTTAAGAAATTTTGTGGCCATATCCTGCCATGTCATGATACTCTACGTCTATATTGATTGAAGCCAATCCCACACTTTATCACGTAAAGAGAATGAGAATAAGCGTAGCCTGATAGCCTCTTTACTCACACCATTTATCTTTATGGTATCTGCGATCTCGAGGAACATCCTTAAGTGCAAGTTGGGATTCTCTACAGCTGAACCCCCAAACCGATTTCTTTGCACCATGTTTCCCAGAATATGTATCATCAATGATCGGCTTGAAGTGATCTCTGATTGCCACCTGACGTGGGTTGATTTCTCTGTTTTCAGCTGCTATTGCTTCTTGTTCAATTTTCCTTTCTTTCCTTAGTCTCCTCACTGTTCTTTCTATTTCAGGATCAAATAGGAGCGAGTCGAGACTTGTGGATTTTCGCATTTACTGAAGCACCAAAGGAAAAAAAATCAAAAAACAAAATAAAAATAAAATAATAAAAATAATTACAAAACAAAAATAATCAAAAAATAAAAATCTAAATTAAAGCTAAGATTACTTGGTAATAGTATTAATGTGAATTAAACAAACAATCCCCGACAACGGTGCCAAAAACTTATTGTGATATTTTATATCGTACCGAAAGTGTACGGTGTCAAGTTTTAGTATAAATGAGTTTAGAGTGTCGAACCCACATGGATTGTGTTAACTCGCACTAAATACTACAATTGATAATCCTAACTTTATTTAGCCGATAATTAACAAAGATTTAATTTAATAAATAAAATATAAAAATATTTATATAGGAAGGACTAATACGATAGAGATTCTAGATCATGATTTCACCTAGCTGTCACCTATGTATTTGTCATGCCAATTAATCCTTGTTCAGTTATATTGCTTATAAGTCAAGACTCCAAAAATATCCACTCCCTCTCTCGAGTATCAGTGAAAATATCATTAACTACAGACTTCGATATCTCTATAAAAATCTAGTAGTTAACAACTTATTACGCTTTGCGATTCTATATTAACGACTTCAAAGGAACTTATATATTCTCTCGAACTCTATAAAACTCCTAGGTTATATTCTCTAGATCTATTCAAAATCCCCTATCTCGAGTGATAGATTCTAAACATGCATCATCTTAATTGTGGCCAGCAACCAAGAAGCATTAAACACAAAAGAATATAAATAAACTTAATAAAACTTCATAACAACATTAGCAAACATTACAAAGGTTCAAGCATCAGTTACATCATTCTCCAGAATTAATGAGTTAGTTCATGAATAAAAATAAAACAATAAAAACAAGTCATGAATCTAATGGAAATCATTAGAGTTCTAAGAAAGAAACTAGAAGATTTAACCCGAATCTCTTCCTCTTCGAACGTCACTGCCTTCGTCTCCTCTTGTCGCTCTTCAATCCTCCTAATTGGATCTCTCTAAAATATATATTTTGGTGTTTTGTGTTGTGTATTAGCCTCTCCATTTGAGTTTGGACGAACTAATCTATTTGTAATAGAGCCTTGGAGTCATTGGGCATCTAAAAACCCTAAAAATCATGTTTTTGGTGCGCACGGGGCGCCGCGGTGCCAAACTCACGGTTTTTTATATGGGTGTCAGGCAAACGCGTGTCGCGACGCGTAGCAATGACACGTCGCGACTCGTGGTAAAAAATCTGGATGTGTATTTTCCGCTTTTCTACTCTTCCCGCGTGCTTCCAATGCGTCCGTATGGTCCCAAAACACGTATAAATGACCCAAGATCCTTGTATCAATGCTTCATACTAATAAAACATAAAATAAACTATAAAATAAATTAAATTATACAAAATCTAACAAAATAGTAAGCTAAAAATGCAGGAATTAGTGGGTATAAACCACACTTATCAAACACCCCCAAACTTAAGGTTTTGATAGTCCCGAACAAAAGACAAAATAAAAAATAAATACAAATAAACAAATAAAAATAACTAAATTAACTAAGCCACTTTCGTAGGGATCACGATTGCATTTAACGTATGTAACAATCCTTTAAACCCCTTGGCGGCCCTAGTGGACGAGTTATAGTCTCGTGAGGGCTTACAACGACGACACCCACAAACGTCATTCACACACAATCATGCAAAAAAATAAAAAAAATAAAAAGCAACTAAAATAATCCCGATAGTTATGCATAAAGTTGTCATCAAAGAGTGCTGCAATTGTGACTTAAATCTAAGTTCTTGAATAAATTATCTAAGCCAGACTCATACTGTGTCTGTGTATAGGTTCATTTCCAGCTCGACTCATAAGTAAGCTAACTCGATGATTTCGTCATAAAAATTGAGATCCGATGGGTCAAAACAACCTAGATATCTCATTAGTAATATGAATTTTCATTTCTTTGCTTAGTATGGTACAATTTTATTTTCTTCTTTTTATGCTCTCTATTTTTTTTCCAACACACCTACCCTTTAAGGAAGCATTTCTCCTTATGGTGGTCCTAACACTCGCCTATAGGTAGCTTCACGCTTATCGGTTATAGGTGGTTTCTTTTTCTTATCATACCATACATCATAATAATAGCCTATTGAGATAGATATCTAAGCAAACGGTCATTCATCGGCAAACAATTTCTTCAACTTGTCACTTTGTCAACTACTTAGGTTCTTACTGCTAAAAACCTATTATTAAGTGCTTACAACTCTAACCTAGATAATCTACTCAAGGCATTAGATAAAAATCAATTGGGACTTATTGTTTCTAAAATTTCATCAAAAGCAATCTCAATTCATCTTAGACTTTTTTCTTTACTATCAAGGATATTAAACAAAAACATTTTTCTTTTTCCAAAAAAAATAAATAAATAGCAGGATTACATACACACACCCCCAAACTTAAAAGTTGCATTGTCCTCAATGAAAGATAAATATAAAGAAACCAGATTAAGGAACAACACTACCGTGCATGGGGTTGATCATGTTGGGAAAACCTACGATCCCGAGGATTGATTATCAAGCAAGAAACATAAGTGCGAATACACGAAGAAGTTGCGGAATACTTACATCGATCGGCTGAGGCGATGCGTCGAAGAACAAAACTTTTTAAGCCCTTTGAAGTCCTCCAAGGCTCACGGCAGTGAGTGTTTTTGGTCTCCAAAAAATCGGCCATGGATCATCTTCCATGCTCCAAGCTTTCGTGATGTGATTCTTTGCTCACAAGTGGGTTTCCCTATCACCTTCGCAAGACTCTATTGTGTGCTAGCACTCTTGATTTTTGCCACAAAAATCATCAATTGCTTCTCCTTGGCTCTCGTCAGTGGCCTAAACCAGAAGAGGAAAACAGCCCACTTTGGGCGTGTGAGAGGGAGGAAGAAAGAGAAGAGAGAATGTGTTGGTGGTTGGAAAAAAGTGTATCTAATACACTTATGAATTTCCAAATTCATTTTACTTATTTTTTGCTTTCCAAAAGTCAAAGCATTAAAGATTTGCCAACAACTACCATCAATCAATCAATCAATAAAATTGTCACATCACTCAAAGTGACATGTGAATTGATGCTTGATGTGACTAATGATTTGACGCTTGATGTGACTTGTGAGCCACACTTGAATTCGAAATGCGAGTGCGCTCACAAACACTCCCGGGCTCGGGTTCGCTAATTTCAAATTAACGAAATTTCCGTTGCGATGTAATTAAATGATTATGCCTAGTGAAATCACTATTCACGTCGCTAACGAATTAATTCTAAATTAACTCGTTCGCCAGAATTAAAATCCAATTTCAATTCTGCGTCGAAATCCAATTTCGTATAATATATCGAATATATTATTTTTATCGATTAATTCCAAATTAATCATTTTCTCTCTTTAAATGATATTTTATCCCAGATAAAATATCTCCGCAATTAATCCCAGATTAAATTTCTCTCTCATCTAATTAATCCCAGATTAATTAAAGTACGAGTCATACGTCATCGGTGAATATTTGGGAAGTGACCCATGAGCTCCCCGGATATGTTGGCAGTAAATTCGGTCGTCGGACTATCCGAACACGTATGTACCTAGTACTACGTTTGTACCAATTTACAAGACAAGGTTGGCTTCTAGCAAAGCGCCATGCCTACCCAATTCTCCAGAAATATCCTTACAGGAATATGTGATCTATATCAGGCGTAGTATACGTAGTATTGCATATCTCGATCCAGTATCGGATGTCACATGCAAGGCATGGGGCTGGAATTGTGTCTGCCCCGTACGAAGCACATATCGGATCTCTGGTAAATAGTCTCTATAATCGGATAAACATGACCTAGTCATTTTATCCCGATGACTGCAGTACATAAGAGAACCAGTTCCGTATCCTACATGACCATCATCTCCACTATGATTGGAGTGATACTTCTGTCTTGACATCACACCCAACACACTACGATTCTCAATATACCCAGCAGAGGCGTACACATAACCTGTTAAAGCCCTGGACGACCTAAAACCAAAGTATATTGATTGTTGCAAGTATTAGCGGTGCAAGTCTCAGGTTAAGACCAAATACACCTACCCTGATTCGGACTTCCATAGACACATAGTCATACTACCAATGGAATTCCGAGGGGTCTATCCAGAGCGAAGCTGTTTTCCGTAACATCGGTAAAACACAACCTCCTACTACACTTGCATGAGTATCCTATACCCAAATATATGAGAACTATGCCGTTATGCCCTCACAACGCGCACAAGTGTAATACTAGTCTTTTACACATTATCGATGTCCAATCGCGATAATACTCTGACTAGGGATATTTAATGAATAAACCTTCGTGGATTGATACTGTCTCATATCATTTCAATCCAGGAACTAATCATAAGGACCTCCTATCATGTATACATCTTGGTGATCTAATCACAAATGATAAGAGAGCAATTTCCTTTGTCACATAGTTAATTTGAACAACAACACCATGATCTGTACAAATAGTGATGCTATGGGTCATAACTGTCCAACAATCTCCCACTTGGCCTATAGCCAGTCACTCGAGTGTCCTACACCCGAACTATGTACGGTTCGCTCGAATTACTGAGAAAAGACTTTCATCAGCGGATTTCCATGATTATCATCTGATGCAATTTATACGATCATCACATCGCCACGATGTATGATCCAAACTAAACAGATGAATAGTCGAAGTATATATCTGGATCGTTGATGAGACCATTAATTCTTTAGCCTGCACTGAAGCCTAACTCAGCTTCTAACAGAACTATATCTAATCTAATTAGATTATTATCAATCCAGAAGGCTTCTATTGCTGCCTCAGTTGCAGCAATAATCCATTTTTGTTGTTTATTCGGTAACAGTATCTTGCTTGGAAGATTTCCAGCATACTGTTCCGTTATTCAAACTTTGTAGTACCGTTATTACGACTTATGTCGTTTATATCGGTTAGGAAACTTGCAATGGTGAACCCAGTCACTTCAAGTTCTCATTATCCATAGTATAAGACATCATCCTTAGATCTCTAAGATACTAAAGGATTTTCTTAACATCAATCCAATGACTATCACTTGTATTGGCCCGATTGTGACTCCATATGTTCAAAGCGTATGAGACACCAGGTCGCGTACATTTTTCAATGCACAAGTTCTCGGAGAGTTTCAACAACTTTAAATTTATCCTAGTAGATCTTTATTCCTAGAATAAAGGTTGTTTCTCCCAAGAATTCTACGGAGAGTTTTCATGAAAGCCAAGCTTTCATCGATTGTATTTATGGGAATATCATTTCCAAGAAATGATATATCATTATTACACAGGACATTCACTGTTAGTGCGCTCCCACTAACCTCCTTATATACACAAGAATCATTTTCGTTTTGAATTAAATCATATACCATTATGATTACATCAAAGCGATAATTCCAAGAACTCAATGCTTGCTTCAATCCATCCATGGATCGAATAACCTACAAACCTTGTTTGCTAGTTTTGGTACGACAAAACCGTCAGGATGTTGTAAACATCCTCCAATGTGTTTCCGTTAAGGAAAACGGTTTTGGCATTTAGCTGCCACATTTCATAAATTAAATATGCAACATCAACAAGCATTATCCTAATGGATTTTACCGTGGCAACAGGTAAAAGGTTTCATCGTAATTGACACAATGTTGATAACGATACCTTTTCGCTACAAGCCTAGCTTAGTACGTTGGTATGTTGCCTTCCATGTATGTCTTCCTTGAAGACTTATATGGTACCAATAGGCTCAATGCCTTGCGGTACATCAACTAATATCCAAACTTGGTTGGTATACATGGAATCCATTTCGGATATCATGGCACTTTGCCATTATAGGGAGTCGATACCTAGTATCACTTCCTCATACGTAGTCAGTTCGTATACCTCAATAAGTTTGACATCTTTATGAGGTAAGATCAGAAACCCATACCCCAGGTTGTTTTCTGACTCTCTCCGACTTACGCGGTTCTTGTGTATTCGAAGATTTTTGGTATAGTTTCATCCTTGATGAACTCTCTGTGTTCCATTAAGGAATCGGTGCCTGGAATAATATTACTCCGATTTTCATCAAGTTTTACTATCCTCCCACTTACCACTGCATATAGGTATTCCTCTTAGGAAAACCGCATGGTGAGCAACAATTACATTGTTCTCTTGTGAGTTGTATAAGTACTATACTTTGGTTTCCCTATGATGACCTATAATTTAGGCACTGATCCGATTTGGGTTCTAGTTTGGTATCATCCAAACATATGCCCAGCATTCCCAAATCATCAGGAATGAGAAACCCGGTTTCTTTCCTGTTCATATCTAATATGAAGTCTGTCAAATAGATTTTTATGGAACCTTATTCAAAATAAGTTCTGCACTGTTAATGCGTATCCGTTGAAGGAAATGGTAGCTCAGAGCGACTCATGATTACCTATATCTAAGTTCGCATACTTCAAAGTTGTCATAAAGGAAAACACGCAATAACATACAATCATCACACAAGCATCCTCAATTATCTAATGCGGAAAATAAATAAGAACCTAAACATAAATATAAATTAAATCCCTAATGTGAAAAAAACCTAATCATGCATAAAGAAATAACTTTCTATCGACTAAATCATGCTTAAGATGAATAACATGCTTACCACCTAATCATGCTTTAATAGAAAATAAATGACCTACGAACTACAACATGCTCAAACACAAGTTTGGATGAGACGAAATACATGTCTCTTAAGTGGTATGTGGTGTTGTATCCCGAGTACAAACCGCACTACCGTCCATTCGGATTCGGCTACGAAATTTATGTCCGGGTTTCCATCCTATATACCATAAAAGGGAACACATATTCCGCTCATCCAACAATCATATCATGCCTCAAACGACTCTCATGCGATAATATTTTTAAAATAAATAAAATAAAAGAAAGATAATAAAAAAAAGGGCGCCCTCAGGCCTAACCTCTTATGTCGTCTCATGAAAGGGCGTTACAAGTCCGTTGGAAGGGTGAATGATCCGCAAATCTTTCGGTTCACTAACTCAACGTCTTTCCTCGCTGTTTTACTGTTCGGGCTGCTATTTTTGATGATTTTTCAGGGGGTTTTTGTGCGGTTTTTGTGCAGTTTATGATATGGTTTTAGGACTGTTTCTGGGTGTGTTTTCTGGGCAGTTTGTGGAGGCTGTTTGAGGTTACAATTTGGAAAATTTTCCTGGACTGTTTTATGGATAGTATTGCGGTGAATTAGGGAGCCTATTTTGCTGTGTGAATGGCTCGGTTTGGATGAAGTTAGTGAGAAGTGTGTGGATCCATGAATGGCTTGATTTGTGCGTAGGTGTCAAGTATATGAGTGAGAAGTGGGTTGCATGTGGCGTGGATTGAAAGTTGTGAAGTGGAGGGGCGTAGGGCCGACTATGTGGCAAGATCGTGGGCGTGAGGCAAGTGGCCTTGTGCCTTGTGGTGACTGAATGTGAGGGAACAGGTCAAAGGCGTGGCTCGGTCTTTTGTTGTTTTGCGGAGGCAGTGCGTGAAAGAAGTTAGTGGGTGTGTGGCTATTTTAGTGTGCTTGTGGACTGAGTGGGGGCGTGATGGGTTCTGGCGAGTTGAAGGGGGAATTAACGTGCGCAGGTATTGGGAAGCAGGTCAGTGGCGTCGTTGTGAGGCAAGTGGGGTAATTTGAAGGTGTGAGGGCGAATGGGCTGCTACGTTGATGCTTGCTAGGGGATTGTCACACTATTTTTTGTTTGTTGTCCGTTTGTAAGGGGGCTGCATGCGTTAAGGTGGTGCGTGGCTCATCTTTGTGTGTGCATATGATTAGGGCTGATGAATGTCGTGGCTTGGTGTGATCTGTAGCGTGGATGGTAATTTGTTTCTGTTTGATTCGTTCGGTCAGGCTGTGCCAAAGGTGGATGAGTGAAGGGTGTTACGTGTCTTGGCCGAGAGCTGTGTGTTTGTTTTTGTTTGTAGCGTGAGTGTAGCTTAGGTTGAAGGCATGTGAGGTGCCGAGAGTGTTTTTGTGGCGTTAAAGGGCTGATCCTTTACGTGGAGGATCTAGGGTTTCTTTGTGTATGCGTGAGTCAGAGAGAGGAGAGAGAGGGAGTGGCCGTGAGTGGAGCTAGGGTTTATTTTGTTTGGGTTTTGTTTTTTGTGTTCTTTGGTGATTACCGTGAGTCTGAGGAGAAGAAGCCTAGGGTTTATTTTTTTGTTGTGCCATGAGTGGTGAGTCCTGAGAGGAGCCTAGGGTTTGCAATTTGAGTTATTTTTATAGTGAGAGGGTATTAGGGTTTGTGCATGGTTTTGAAAGGAAACAAATCATGTTAAAAGGGAGGGATTTTATTTAATTATTTAAGGAAAGAAATTATGTAATTTAGGAGGGGATTATTTAAATTTAGAATGTGATTTAATTTAATTTAATTTAAGTTTAATTTAATTGATTTTAATTTAATTTGTGAGATGTATTTTAAATATTTTAATTATTTAATTTGTGAGATGTATTTTAAATGTTTTAATTATTTTATTTGTGAGATGTAGGCTTGGTGTGTGGTTTGAAACGGAGGCCTTACAAGCGAGTCTGAAGCTAATCCAACGAGTTAAATCCAACTAGGTGTCAATTCTTGACCTTTTCCTTTCCAACGTCCATCTCCCGCGGCTTTCACAATCAAAGAGGTAGTGTCTCCATACGAGACTCATCATCGGGATTTACATGCAAAAATGCAGTGCCTACAGTCACATAGTTAATTTGTACTACAACACCATGATCTGTACAAATAGTGACGCTATGGGTCATAACTGTCCAACAGATCAGGCTCTTGTTGGTCAGAATTTGGTTGCGCGGGCTTTGTGTGTCTCGTGTTATCTGCATAAATAGCATGGAAAAAGAATAAATAAACAATAGAACACAATAAAAATAAAAAGAAAATAATAATAAAATAAATGCAGGGGTTGCCTCCCCGCTATCGCTAAGTTTAACGTCTTCAGCCAGACGCAACCACCCAAATGGTGGTCATGGTAGCTTCTTCTTTTGTATCCACTGGCTGCTTTGACATGAAAATGATAGCTTGGCGGTTGTGGCAGTTAATCCAAATACCCCATACTGCTGCTTGGTCATGGAAGAAGTAATCTGCCCAATCTGTGTTTCTAAGGACTTCTTTATCGCCCTGATATTTTCCATGTGTGTCTCAATATTGTTCAGCCTTGCTTCATTCTTCTGAAACCTCGCTGAAGTATTAGCAACAAACATGCTCATGAAATCTTCCAAGGAAGATTTATGCTAAGCTATTTGATAGTCAAAACCCGATGAAGGTTGCAAGGTATTCTCTGTATTAACATATGACAGGTTTTGATGATAACGATTAGGCACATGATTACTTCTATAGCTGTTGAAGTTCCGATTGTTCACAAATTGGACTTGCTCGACGTTCGAGTTTCCTTCCAATAACAATATATTTGTAGCCGCTGCTGATTCAATAGATGCTTTTGCTCGTGGATTTTTTAGGGCTGCTACTTGAGTAGATAAGGTGGAAATTTGAGCTGTAAGTGCCACAAGTGGGTCCACTTCATATATTCCAGCCACTTTGGTCACCGTAGCGCGTTCACTTGGCCATTGAAAATGGTTAATGGCTATTTCTTCTAACAGATTGTAGGCGTCCTCAACTGATTTCTTGAATAGAGCTCCCTTAAATGCTGCATCAACCACAGTCCTATTCGAAACATTCAGCCCATTATAGAACAACTGAATCTGGACCCAATCTGCATAATCGTGTTGTGGGCATCTTCGTAGTAGATCCTTAAAGCGCTCTCATGCTTTATATAGAGTCTCGGTCTCCAACTGCTTAAATATACTAATTTTTGCCCTCAGTTGAGCTGATTTAGCTGGTGGAAAGAACATCTTAAGAAATTTTTTGGCCATATCCTTCCATGTCATGATACTCCCCGTCTATATTGATTGAAGCCAATCCCACGCTTTATCCCATAAAGAGAATGAGAATAAGTGTAGCCTGATAGCCTCTTTACACACGCCATTTATCTTTATGGTATCTGCGATCTCCAGGAACATCCTTAAGTGTAAGTTGGGATCCTCTACAGCTGAACCCCCAAACTGATTTCTTTGTACCATGTTGATCAATGCAGGTTTTAGCTCAAAATTTTTGGCGTTGATTGGTTGATGGGCTATCCCAGAATAGGTATCAATGATCGGCTTGAAGTGATCTCTGATTGCACCTGACGTGGGTTGATTTCTCTATTTTCAGCTGCTATTGCTTCTTGTTCAATTATCCTTTCCTTCCTTAGTCTCCTCGCTGTTCTTTCTATTTCAGGATCAAATATGAGCGAGTCGAGACTTGTGGATTTTCGCATTCACTGAAGCACCAAAGGAAAAAAAAATCTATAAACAAATAAAAACAAAATAAAATAATAAAAATAATTACAAAACAAAAATACTCTAAAAATAAAAATCTAAATTAAAGCTAATATTACTTGGTAATAGTATTAATGTGAATTAAACAAAAAATCCCCGACAACGGTGCCAAAAACTTATTGTGATATTTTATATCGTACCGCAAGTGTACGGTGTCAAGTTTTAGTATAAATGAGTTTAGAGTGTCGAACCCACATGGATTGTGTTAACTCGCACTAAGAACTACAATTGATAATCCTAACTTTATTTGGACGATAATTAACAAAGATTTAATTTAATAAATAAAATATAAAAATATTTATATATGAGGGACTAATACGATAGAGATTCTAGATCCTGATTTCACCTAGCTGTCGCCTATGTATTTGTCATGCCAATTAATCCTTGTTCAGTTATATTTTTTATAAGTCAAGACTCCGAAAATATCAACTCCCTCTCTCGTGTATTAGTTAAAATATCATCAACTACAGACTTTGATATCGCTATAAAAATCTAGTAGTTAACAACTCGTTACGCTTTGTGATTCTATATTAACGACTTCAAAGGAACTTATATATTCTCTCGAAGTCTATAAAACTCCTAGGTTATATTCTCTAGATCTATTCAAAATCCCCTCTCTCGAGTGATAGATTCTAAACATGCATCATCTTAATTATGGCCAGCAACCAAGAAGCATTAAACGCAAAATAATATAAATAAACTTAATAAAACTTCATAACAACAGTAGCAAACAATACAAAGGTTGAAGCATCAGTTACATCATTCTCCAGAATTAAGGAGTTAGTTCATGACTAAAAATAAAACAATAAAAACAAGTCATGAATCTAATGGAAATCATTAGAGTTCTAAGAAAGAAACTAGAAGATTTAACCTGAATTGAATCTCTTCCTCTTCGGATGTCACCGCATTCGTCTCCTCTTGTCGCTCTTCAATCCTCCTGCTTGGATCTCTCTAAAATATATATTTTGGTGTTTTTTACTGTTTATTAGCCTCTCCCTTTGCGTCTGGATGAACTAATCTATTTATAATAGAGTCTTGGAGTCATTAGGCATCTAAAAACCCTAAAAATCATTTTTTTGGTGTGCACGGGGCGCCGAGGCGCTGGTCTTTGGGTATTTGGCAAACGCGTGGCAAATTTCAAGATATGTATTTTTCCGTGTTTCTGCTCTTCCCGCTTGCTTTCAATGCGTCTGTATGGTCCCAAAACACATATAAATGTCCCAAGATCCATGTATCAATGTTTCCTACAAATAAAACATAAAATAAACTATAAAATACATTAAATTATACAGAATCTAACAAAATAGTAAGCTAAAAATGCAGGAAAAAGTGGTTATAAACCACACTTATCAGTTACTTTGGATGTTTGCATCTAACCATCGACATAGGCTTTTGCATATCTTCATGTTTCAGGTTAATGAACAAACATATTACACAAACATAAGATAATCACTTCATCTTTAAAAGAATATTGGAATGATTTATAACCCTAGATAGTTTCAAAATATTGATTTCTTTTAATTTACTTTTGCATTGTTTTATTTACTAGTTTCTAGTTAAAATCACCATCCAAACAACAATCAATTTTTATATACTTGTAGAAATTTAGCTTCGTAAATTAATAGCTTATGTATTAAGTCCTTGTGGGATCGATATATTTTATACTACTTGAACGATACGTGCGCTTGCGTAACGTGAGTGATTTAACCTATCAAGTTTTTGGCGCCGTTAACGAGGACTTATTTTTCTTTTACTGTTAATTTTGGGGTTAGATACTTTACTTGTGTCTAATTTATTTTTACTTATTATTTTTTTTTCTTATGTTTCAGGTTCTCAGACACTACATGAGAAGCAACAGAAGCTTTGAAATCCGTCCGCTTGACCCAGAAATTGAAAGAACTATCAGACAGTTGAGAAGGGAAAGGCGAGAAGATCAAGAAGCACTGATCAACATGAACAATCAAGAACCTGAACCTTTGGAAGTTGCACCACCAATTCCCATTCAAGACAGAACAATTTCGGTGGTTGATGGCTTAATATCATGCATTTTACTTCCACCCTTACTAGAAAATGCTTGTGACATCAAAACATACTTTCAGATGATACAACAATAAGTTTAGTTTGGGGGAAGTGCAACCGAAGATCCAAATGCCCACATATGCAACTTCCTGGAAGTTTGTGGCACATTAAATTACAACCGAGTGGTAGAGGAAGTAATACATCTGTGTGTGTTCCCATATTCCTTGAAAGACAGAGCTAAGGCTTGGATTTATTCATTACCAGCAGGTTCCATCACAACTTTGAACACTTTTGCCACCAAATTCCTTGCAAAATACTTTCCACCAGCCAGAACAGCAAAGTTGAGAAATAACATCACATCCTCTGTGCAACATGACTCATAATCCCTTTGTGAAACATGTGAAAGATATAAGGAATTACTCCGAAAATGTCCTCACCATGAGATTGCAAAGTGGCTTCAAGTTCAAACCTTATACAATGGACTTTCTGGACTAATAAGAACCACAATAGATGCTACTGTTGGAGGAGCATTAATGGCAAAAGGAGAAGATCAGACCTGAGACTTAATTGAAGAAATGGCCAACAACAATTCCTTGTGGTCAACAGAAAGGAGCATGATCTATCGAATAGTAGGAATCCATGAAGTAGGAACCAACTCAGCTGTGAATGTTAAGCTGGATCAGATTTGCAAATGCCTGGAAACTTTAGCATGAAGGTTAATACTGGATCCACAAGTTCACCATATGAAAGAGCCCCAGAGGAAGAATCTTACAAACAACATAATGAGACTGCGAACTATGTCAGAAATTTCAACAGACAGGGAAACAATCCGTATTCCAATACCTACAACCTAGGTTGGAGAAATCATCCCAATTTCTCATGGATCAACACTTCAGGGCAAAGGAACAATCCACCACCCGGTTTCCAACAGCAAAATAAAGGCGAGAAGTATGAAAAATAACCAGGAATAGCAGAAGTGCTTGCCTAGATGAAAAATCAAGAAGCAAAATATGACGCTTTAGTAGCTGTGGTTTAAAATCAAGCAGCATATTTGAAGGCACTGGAGAATCAAATGGGACAACTGACCAATGCTCAGAGTTACAGATCGCAAGGTACCCTTCCTAGCAACACAGAACCAAATCCAAGGAACAGAGGGAAGGAGCAATGTCAAGCCATCACTTTGAAAAGCGGCATTGAAAGCATAAAAAATGTTGGAGTCAAGGCATCTACTAAGAATGTTCCAAAAGAAAGAAACGAAGAAGATCCACAGATGGAGGAAAAATAGGCAAAAGAAAATGATCGAGAAAGATTTACTCCACCTCCACATTTTCCACAGAATCTCAGAAACACAAACTGGACAAGCAGTTTGATCGATTCCTGGAAATCTTCAAAAAACTGCATATCAATATTCCATTTGCAAAAGTGTTGGAACAGATTCCCAGTTATGTTAAATTCATGAAAGATATTTTGTCACGAAAAAGAAGATTGGGAGATTACGAGATGGTAGCATTGACAGAAGAATGTAGCGCCATCATTCAAAGGAAGCTCCCCCCAAAGTTGAAGTAAACTGCTTCTTGGAGAACCAAAGCCCACCTCAGTCACTCTGCAACTTGCTGACAGATCACTCACATTTTCGAGAGGTGTAACAGAAGATGTACTGGTCAAAGTCGACAAATTCATTTTCCCAGCAGATTTCATTATCCTTGACACGAAGGAAGACAAAGACGTACCTATCATTCTCGAGAGACCATTCTTGGCTACAATTCGAACCATCATTGATGTACAAAAAGGTGAACTAACTATGAGGGTGCAGGACAAAGAAGTAACATTCAATGTTTTCAAAGCCAAGAAATTTCCAAATGACGAAAGGGAGGAGAAATGTTTCAGACTTGATGTAATAGATAGTATCATCTAGAACACAGATGCAATGCAACTTTCCACTGACAAACTTGAAGAATGCATCACCAACATGAATGACAGAGAATTAGATGATGAGATTCTGGAATGTATCAACTATATTGATGAAGCCTCTCGCTTCAGATCGACACCACAAGTGGAAAGCTTGGACCTACTGAAAAAGGAGTGAATCAAGCCCTCATTTAAAGAACCACCACAGCTGGAACTAAAGCCACTTCCTAGCCATCTCAGGTATGCATACTTGGAAAACTCTTCAGATTTAC
This sequence comes from Zanthoxylum bungeanum, assembly GCA_019454045.1. NCBI lineage: Eukaryota > Viridiplantae > Streptophyta > Magnoliopsida > Sapindales > Rutaceae > Zanthoxylum > Zanthoxylum bungeanum. Next base: position 49,102 of record SKCR01001265.1, read on the forward strand.
CTGTGATTATTTCTTCGTTGCTAACAGAGGTGTAGGAAGATAAGTTGCTGAGAGTGCTACGTGAGCACAAAAGATCTATTGGCTAGACTATAGCAGATATTCGAGGGATCAGTCCATCATTTTGCATGCACAAAATCCTGATGAACGACGAGTATAAAGCCACAGTGGAGCATCAATGGAGACTAAATCCAATAATGAAGGAAGTTGTAAAAAAATAAATCATCAAATGGTTGGACACATGCATCATCTACCCCATCTCTGACAGCTCTTGGGTGAGTCTTATGCAATGCGTACCCAATAAAAGAGGAATGACTGTAGTCACATATGAAAAGAATGAGCTGATTGTTGGACAATTATGACCCATAGCATCACTATTTGAACATATCATGGTGTTGTTGTACAAATTAACTATGTGACAAAGGAAATTGCCCTTTTATCATTTGTAATTAGATTACCAAGATATATAAATGATAGAAGGTCCATATGATTAGTTCTGGATTGAGATGATATGAGACAGTATCAATCCACGAATGTTTAATCATTAAATATCCCTAGTCGGAGTATTATCGAGATTGGACATCGATAATGCGTAAAAGACTAGTATTACACTTGTGCGCGTTGTGGGAGCATAACGACATAGTTCTCATATATTTGGGTATAAGATACTCATGCAAGTGTAATAGGAGGTTGTGTTTACCGATGGTACGAGAACAGCTTCGCTATGGATAGACCCCTCGGAATTCCACTGGTAGTATGACTATGCGTCTATGGAAGTCCAAATCAGGGTAGGTGTATTTGGTCTTAACCTGAGACTTGCACCGCTAATACTTGCGACAATCAATATACTTTGGTTTTGGTCGTCCAGGGCTTTAACAGGTTCTGTGTACGCCTCTTCTGGGTATATTGAGAATCGTAGTGTATTGAGTGTGATGTCAAGACGGAAGTATCACTCCAGTCATAGTGGAGATGATGATCACGTAGGATACGGAACTGGTGCTCTTATATACTGCAGCTATCAGGATATTATGACTAGGTCATGTTTATCCGATTATAGAGACTAGTTACCAGAGATCCGATATGTGCTTCGTATGGGGCAGACACAATTCCAGCCCCATGCCTTGCACGTGACATCCGATACTGGATCGTAATACGCAATACTACGTATAATACGCCTGATATAGATCATATATTCCTTTGAGAATATTTCCGGAGAATTGGGTAGGCACGGTGCTTTGCTAGAAGCCAACCATGTCTTGTAAATCGTTAAAAGCGTAGTACTAGGTACGTACGTGTTCGGATAGTCCGACGACCGGATTTACTGCCAACATATCCGGGGATTTCATGGGTCGCTTTCCGAAGATTCACCGATGACGTATGACTCGCACTTTATTAATATGGGATTAATTAGAAGAGAGAGAAAATTAATCTGGGATTAATTACAGAGATATTTTATCTGGGATAAAATATTATTAAAGAGAGAGCGATTAATTTGGAATTAATCGATTAAATAATATATTCGATATATTATAAGAAATTAGATTTCGACGCGGAATTAAAATTAGATTTTAATTCGGACGAACGAGTTAATTTAGAATTAATTCGTAAGCGACGTGGATAATAATTTTGCTAGGCAAAAGTATTTAATTGAATTTGATTTAATTACGTCGCAACGGAAAATTCATTAATTCAGAATTAGCGAACCCGAGCCCGGGAGTGTTTGCGGGCCCACTCGCATTTCGAATTCAAGTGCGGCCACAAGTCACTTCACGTGTCACATCACTCGTCATTCATGTGATGGATGTCTTGTCACTTTGAGTGATTGACAACCAGTCACTATTCATGAGTGATGTGAGTAGTTGGAAGGCATTCAAACCAAAATTTGGCTCCAAATTTTGGTTTGACTATTTGAAAGCCTAATACCAAAAATTTGGTAACACTTTTGGATAAGTTCATTTAGGTTTTGGAAACCAAAATACAACCAACACATTTCCACCTCTCTCTCTCCCATAATTAGCCAAGGGCCAAACTTCTTCTTTCTCTATTTTCTTGGCTATGCCGAAAATAACAAGGAGTATATGGAAGATTTATGGCAAATCTTTCCAATGCTGGCACATGAAGAGTTATCCAAGGTGATAGGGAAACAAACTCATGAGCATGGAATCACAACACAAAGCTTGGAGATTTATCCATGGAGTTGACCGAAAATGGAGGAGCACAAAGGAGCACCATTGCCGAGAGCTTCAAGGATTTTTGTTGTTCCTCGCATCGCAAAACCGATCAATGTAAGTATGATTCTGCCATACTTCTTTTGAGTATTCACACATGATTTCTATGCTTAAATGATCCCGGGACTATAGTAGAAACCCAACAATGGTATCTTGAGCCATTTTGAGCATGAAATTTGATTAGGGTAAAATTTGGGTAAATTGGATTTGAGCATTTTTGAGTGAAATTGATTGTTTGAGCATGCTTGTAAATGGATGACTTGGAGTTGTTTGTGATCAATTTTGTGAAAAATGGATTAGATCAAATTTTCCCCAATAAGTTGGCTTGGCCGAAACTTAAGGATGCCCTAATGTCATGGAATTTTTTGATTTTGATCATTGGATGAGTTGAAATCATTTGGGAAATATTAATTTGAGATTTAATTGGATTAAATTTGGAATTGGACATAAAATCCTAAATGCCGTGACATTGAAGCATGTAAAATGATATGATTTTTTGATTCAAATATGTTGGACATGTGTTGATGATAACAAGCATAATTAATTGAGTAAATTAGTGTTTTGGAAATGTTAATTTGGTTAGTTAATTATGGCATACACTTTAAATTAATTAATTGTGAAATTTGGAATTTTGTAATTTAATTAATTGGGCCAAATTTGAAATTGGGCTTGTAAAGTTGTATTTGGGCTTAATGGGCTTGGTTGGGCCAAGTTTGGTTTAGACTAATTGGTTGGATCCAATTGGCCCCAAAACCATATCCATAAAGTCCAAATATGACTTAATGGACCTTTAATCCTAATGGGCCTAAATTGGTTTCTTGGCAAATAAGGTTGATTCCTTAAATGGGCTTTGGTATTTGGGTTTGACCCATATTGACCAAAAGTCCATGCCTTAAGAAATTAATTGAAAGCCCATTGGACTTTAAATTAAATTGACATTGAATGTTAATCGGGCTTTGAGACCCGTAACGATTAGATTTAGAATCTAAGTCGCAAAAGGCACATTAGAAAATGTAATATTTAATTTGGAATTAAATATATAAATTAGTATTAAATACAAATTAAATTGGATTTAATGTTTTAGTTTAATATAATTTGTGAATTCATACTTTGAGTACTTATTCGTAAAACGAGTTTGACTCGCGCCAAATCAAATCGTTGTTTGAACATTGGATGATCATTAATTTCATATTAATTAATTGGATTAGATTGATTGATAACATGCTTTGTGTGAATACATGGATGCGATGTATGAATAATGTATATCAGATGGATATTAGATGGGTGAGGGCAATTTTGAAATAACTTGGGAGGTATGGGTTTCTGATCTCACCTCATAAAGATGTCAATCGTATTGAGGAATACGAACTGACTACGTATGAGGAAGTGATACAAGGTATCGACTCCCTATTATGGCAAAGTGCCATGATGTCCAAAATGGATTCCATGTATACCAACCAAGTTTGGACACTGGTTGTTGTACCAGAAGGCATTGTGCCTATAGGTACTATATAAGTCTTCAAGGAAGACATAAATGGAAGGCAACATACCAACGTACTAAGCTAGGCTTGTAGAAAAAAGGAATCGTTATCAATATTGTGTCGATTACGACGAAACCTTTTACTCGTTGCCATTGTTAAATCCATTTGGATAATGCTTGCTAATGCTGCATGTTTCATTTATGAAATATGGCAGCTGAACATCAAAATCGCTTTCCTTAAACGGAAACCTTTTGGAGGATGTTTATAACATCCTGACGATTTTGTCATACCAAAACGAGCAAACAAGGTTTGCAAGTTATTCGATCCATGGATGGATTGAAGCAAGCATAGCGTTCTTGGAATTGTCGTTTTGATGTAATCATTATGGTATATGATTTAATTCAAAACAAAATGATTCTTGTGTATATAAGGAGGTTAGTGGGAGCGCACTGATAGTGAATTTCCTAAGTAATGATGACATATCATTTCTTGGAAATGATATTCCCATAATAAAATCGGTGAAAGCTTGGCTTTCATGAAAAATTCTCTGTAGAATTATTGGGAGAGACAACCGTTATTATAGGAATAAAGATGTACTGGGATAGATCTAAAAGTTGTTGGTACTCTCCGAGAACTCGTACATTGAAATAAATGTATGCGACCTGGTGTCTCATATGCTTTGAGCATATGGAGTCACAATCAGGCCAATCCAAGTGATAGTCACTGGATTGATGTTAAGAATATCCTTTAGTATCTTAGATGAACTAAGGATGCTTTCTTATACTATGGAGAAGGAGAACTTGAAGTGACTGGGTTCACTGCTGCAAGTTTCCTAACCGATAAAAATGACTATTAGTCGTAGTAAAGGTACTATAAAGTTTGAATAACAGAACATTGAGCTGAAAATCTTCCAAGCAAGATACTGTTGCCGAAAAAACAACAAAAGCGGAGTATTACTGCAGCTGAGGCAGCAATTGAAGCCTTTTGGATTGATAATAATCCTAATCAGATTAGGAGTAGTTCTGTTAGCAGCTGAGCTAGACTACAGCACAGGCTAAAGAATTAATGGTCTAATCAACGATCCAGATATATACTTCAAATATTCATCTCATTCGTTCAGATCATACATCATGGCGAACCCGAGCCCGGGAGTGTTTGCGGGCCCACTCACATTTCGAATTCAAGTACGGCCACAAGTCACATCACGCGTCACATCACTCGTCATTCATGTGATGGATGTCTTGTCACTTTGAGTGATTGACAACCAGTCACTATTCATGAGTGATGTGAGTAGTTGGAAGGCATTAATTGCAAAATTTGGCTCTAAATTTTGGTTTGACTTTTTGAAAGCCTAATACCAAAAATTTGGTAACACTTTTGGATAAGTTCATTTAGGTTTTGGATACCAAAATACAACCAACAAATTTCCTCCTCTCTCTCTCCCCCATAATCGGCCAAGGGCCAAACTTCTTCTTTATCCATTTTCTAGGCTAGGCCGAAAATAACAAGGAGTAGATGGAAGATTTGTGGCAAATATTTCCAATGCTAGCACATGAAGAGTTATCCAAGGTGATAGGGAAACAAACTCATGAGCATGGAATCACAACACAAAGCTTGGAGCTCGGAGATTCATCCATGGAGTTGACCGAAAATGGAGGAGCACAAAGGAGCACCATTACCGAGAGCTTCAAGGATTTTTGTTGTTCCTCGCATCGCAAAACCGATCAATGTAAGTATGATTCCGCCATACTTCTTTTGAGTATTCACACATGAATCTATGCTTGAATCATCCCGAGACTATAGTAGAAACCCAACAATGGTATCTTGAGCCATTTTGAGCATGAAATTTGATTAGGGTAAAATTTGGGTAAATTGGATTTGAGCATGTTTGAGTGAAATTTATTGTTTGAGCATGCTTGTAAATGGATGACTTGGAGTTGTTTGTGATCAATTTTGTGAAAAATGGATTGGATCAAATTTTCCCCAATAAGTTGGCTTGGCCGAAACTTAAGGATGCCCTAATGTCATAGAATTTTTTGATTTTGATCATTGGATGAGTTGAAATCATTTGGGAAATGTTAATTTGAGATATAATTGGATAAAATTTGGAATTGGACATAAAACCCTAAATGCCGTGACATTGAAGCATGTAAAATGATATGATTTTTTGATTCAAATATGTTGGACATGTGTTGATGATAACAAGCATAATTAATTGAGTAAATTAGTGTTTTGGAAATGTTAATTTGGTTAATTAATTATGGCATACACTTTAAATTAATTAATTGTGAAATTTGGAATTTTGTAATTTAATTAATTGGGCCAAATTTGTAATTGGGCTTGTAAAGTTGTATTTGGGCTTAATGGGCTTGGTTGGGCCAATTTTGGTTTAGGCTAATTGGTTGGATCTAATTGGGCCCAAAACCATATCCATAAAGTCCAAATATGACTTAATGGACCTTTAATTTTAATTGAGCCTAAATTGGTTTCTTGGCAAATAAGGGTGATTCCTTAAATGAGCTTTGGTATTTGGGTTTGACCCATATTGACCAAAAGTCCATGCCTTAAGAAATTAATTGAAAGCCCATTGGACTTTAAATTAAATTGACATTGAATGTTAATCGGGCTTTGAGACCCGTAACGATTAGATTTAGAATCTAAGTCGCAAAAGGCACATTAGAAAGTGTAATATTTAATTTGGAATTAAATAAATGAATTAGTATTAAATACAAATTAAATTGGATTTAATGTTGTAGTTTAATATGATTCGTGAATTCATACTTTGAGTACTTATTCGTAAAACGAGTTTGACTCGTGCAAAATCAAATTGTTGTTTGAACATTGGATGGTGATTAATTTCAGATTAATTAATTGAATTAGATTGATTGATAACATGCTTTGTATGAATACATGGATGCGATGTATGAATAATGTATATCGGATGGATATTAGATGGGTGAGGGCAATTTTGGAAATTATTGTAATAAATTTAGAATTTATTAATTGGACCTGCGTGTCCAGCCTATTACCTCCTGACTCTTTGTATTTCTCTTCTCACCTATTCCCCTAAATGTAAATGAGGTTTCTTTAGAAGTGTTATCTAATCGGGTAGAAATAATACTTATGCTAGCGGGAGAGAGGAAATGGAGAGATTTGCACTAGAAATAATGTGTTAAATATCCATCCGCATATCATTATTATATTTACTTACGCGCCTTATTATGTGTTTAGAATCCATGTTTAAAGGTGTATGATGATGAGACCTTAACAAAGATAATTAGTTGGTTGCCAATTACGCGAAAAACCCTCACTACATATTAAGTGTTTTTCCTTCCATTGAGTGATTCTTACTCAAGATATAAGATTGGCACTGGTTTGTTGGCCAAAGTCAAGACCTTTGTCCGTCGCGGATGTGTTTGAATCAAGAAGGCTTTGTTCCATATCGGCGTCTTGTCCAAGTTGTGATTTTTTGGCCAAAGTCAAGATCACTTCTTGTCCATCGACATCGATTACGAAGCTTTCCAAAGTCAATGGGTTCCGCTTAACTGGGTGTTGGACAAAATGACCCATAGCGTCACTATTTGCACATATCATTGTGTTGTTGTAGCAAATTAACTATGTGACAAGGAAATTGCACTCTCATCATTTGTGATTAGATCACCATAGATATATAAATGAAGAGAGGTCCCTATGATTAGTTCCTGGATTGAGAATGATATGAGACAGTATCAGTCCCCGAAGGATTAATCATTAAATATCCCTAGCCAGAGTATTATCGAGACTGGACATCGATAATGCGGAATAGGCTAGTATTGCACTTGTGTGCGTTGTGAGGGCACAACGACATAGTTCTCATATATATAAGTATTGGATACTTATGCAAGTGCGATAGGAGGTCGTGTTTCACCGATGGTACGGGAAACAGCTTCGCTCTGGATAGACCCTTCGGAATCCCATTGGTATTATGACTATGTGTCTATGGGAGGCCGAAATCAAGGTAGGTGTGTATAGTCTTAACCTGAGACTTGCATCGCTAATACTTGCGATAATCGGTAGACTTTGGTCTTGGTGGTACAGGGCTTTAACCGGTTCTGCGTACACCACTTCTGGGTTTATCAGAGAGTCGTAGTGTATTGGGTGTGATGTCAAGACGGAAGTATCACTTCAGTCATAGTGGAGATGATGTCACGCATGATACGGTACTAGTGCTCTTGAGTGTTGCGCAACCAATCGGGATATTGTGACCAGGTCATGAATATCCGATTATATAGACTATGTTACCAGGCATCCGATATGTGCTTCGGACGGGGTAGACACTTATCCAGCCCCAGCCCTAGCACGTGACTATCCGATACTGGGCCGATACGCACAATACAATCATATACTACGCTTGATAACAGATCTTAATATTCTTAAATGGATATGTCCGGAGAATTGGGAAGACTTGGTGCTTTGCTAGGAGTCGACCTTGTCTCGTAAATCGGTAGAACGTAGTACTTGGTACGTACGTGATTCACATACTCCGACGACCGTATTTACTGCCAACTTATCCGGGGATCTCATGGGTCGCTTCCCGATAATCCACCGATGACGCACAACTCGCACTCTTGAATAATCTGGGATTATATAGAAGAGAGAGAAAATTAATCTAGGATTAATTACGGAGATATTTTATCTAGGATAAAATATCGTCAAGAGAGAGATAACGATTAATTTTGAATTAATCGGTAAATTAATATATTCGATATATTAAATGAAATTAGATTTCGACGCGGAATTAAAATTAGATTTTAATTCGGGCGAACGAATTAATTTAGAATTAATTCGTTAGCGACGTGAATAGTGAATTCGCTAGGCGTAATCATTTAATTACGACGCGACGGAAAAATCGTTAATTTGGAATTAACAAACCCGAGCCCGAGTGTGATTGCGAGCGCATTCGTATTTTGAATTCGAGTGCGGCGACGCAAGTCACATCAAGCGTCAAATCAATCATCACATCAAGCGTCAAATCAAATGTCACTTTGAGTGATGTGATTGATTGATGTGATTGAGTTGATTGATTGAAAGACTTACATCAAGTCACTTTATTAAAGTGACATGTGAATAGTGATGTGAGTTGTTGTAATAGTGTTTGGAGGGAAATATTTACTTTTTATTTTAATTAATCATTTGGTAAATGTTTTAATATATATTTTATGGAAAATATATAAAGCTTTTTGGAAAAGCTTTTCATAATTACATTACAACTTTCTTCTCTCTCTTTTCTCTCTTCTTCCTCACGCCAAAACACAAAATAAACTAACTGGTTTTGAGCCAAAATGGCGTGAACAAGGGAAGCCAAGAGTGGATTTTCATAGTGAAAATCCAAGTGCTAGCACACTTACGAGTCTTGCGAAGGTGGTAGGGAGGTTCGCCCATGAGCCGGGATCCGTCGGACGAGGCTTGGAGCTCCGTTTTCTCAGCTCAAATCTGAAAATGGAAGGCAGTGGACTGCTGCAGTTGGCGCCCTTGGCAGTGAGGATTTTGGGCTTTATTCGTCTCCAAATCGACTCAACCGATCGATGTGAGTATTCCGCTATCTCCGTTGGTGTGTTCACACAATGTTTTCATGTCTTGTTTGATCTTGGGACCTAGATAATAGAAACAATGGCATCAAGAGCTTAGGTTCAAGCATGAAAAATGTAGGGCTTAAAATTTGGGTAAATTTGTTTTGAGCATGATTTGAATAAATTGATTGTTTGAGTATGCTTATAACATGTCTAATTTCATTTTGGTTGGACCAATTTGTTGAAAATTGATTTGGAATAATTTTCCCCAATTTTGTCACTTGGCCGAATGTGTGGATGATTTTTGGATTCTTAGAATTTTTGTTTTTGATTCATTTGATGAGTTAGAATCATGTAGGATGATGTTAATTTATGGTCAATTGGATTGTACTTTGAATTGAACATAAATCCCCAAAATTCTCATGTTGGCCGAATTGGTGTATGCCCTTAAATGTCTTGCATTTTTGATTTTATGAACATTGGATGTGTATGAAATCATTTAGGATGTTGATTTAATGTCGATTGTGGGTTTGATTGGATTGAAACCAAATCGGATGTGAAATCCCTCCCTTGGCCGAGACCTTTAAGCATCTAATGGGTTTGATTTTTTCAATTATGTGTTGGACATATGATAATGATATGAGCATGATTAATTGGACTAATATGTGTTTTGGAAATGTTGATTTAGTTGATTAATCATATAATGCACTTTAGGTAATTAAATTGCGGAATTGGATTCATGAATTTAATTATTTAGGCTTAAATTGGATTTGGGCTTCTAATGTTGTATTTGGGCCTATTGGGCTTGATTTTATCAAGTTGGGTTTAGGCCAAATGGATTGGATCCAATTGGGCCCAAAACCTTAACCATAAAGCCCAAATGCGACTAATGAACCTTTAAAGTTCAATTGGGCCTAATGGGCCAAGATTGATTTATGGGCTTATGGGGTAAATCCCATATTGGACTTTGGTTATCGGTTTGACCCGAGTTGACCAAAAGTCCACGCCTTAAGAAATCAATTAAAAGCCCATTAGACTTTAATTGAATTGACGTTGGACGTTAATCGGTCTTTGAGACGCGTTACGATTAAATTTGGAATTTAAATCGTAAAAGGTTTATTAATAAAGTGTAATATTTAATTTGGAATTGAATAGTGAATTAGTATTAAATACATGTTAAATTAGATTTAATGATGTAGTTTAATTTAATTCATGAATTCGTACTTTAAGTACTTATTCGCAAAAACGAGTTTGACTCGAACAAAATCAAATCGTTGTTTGAACATTGGATGATCACTTAATTATCAGATTAATTAATTTGATTAAATTGATTGATAGCATGCTTATGTGTGTGAATACGTGGTTGTGTTGAATGAATAATGTATATCGGATGGATATTAGATGGGTGGGCAATTTTAGAAATTGTTGTAATAAATTCGATTTATTAAATTGGACCTGCGTGTCCAGCCTTATCACCTTCATTCTCTTTGTATTCTCTTCTCACCTATTCCCCTCAATGTAAATGAGGTTTCTTTAGAAGTGTAGTGTAACGGGTAGAAGTAATACAAGTGCTAGCTTGAGTGAGAAAGGGATAGATTTGATCTAGGATCAATGTGTAAAGTATCCATCCGCATATCATTATTATTTATTTTCATACTCGCTTTATTATGTATTTAGAATGCATGTTTAAGGGTGTATGATGATGAGACCTTAACAAAGATAATTAAATTGGTAGCCAAGTTGCACGCGAAAAACCCTCATTATATATCAAGCGTTTATTTTCCTTCCATTGAGTGATTCTTACTCAAGATCCGAGATTGGCAGGGGTTGTTGGCCAAAGTCAAGCCCTTGTCCGTCGAAGATGTGTTTTAATCACGAGGCTTTGTTCCATATCGGTGTCGTGTCCAAGTTGTGGTTTGTTGGCCAAAGTCAAGACCACTTCTTGTCCATTGACATTGATTACGAAGCTTCCATGTCAATGGGTCCGCGCTTGACTGGGATCACTAGGTTTGTTGTGCCAAAGCCAAGGCCTAGTTGATTCAGAGGAAAAAGGTTAGGGTATACATTCGATGTATAGGCATATATAAGATATATGTTTGGGACTTGGATGTCCACCTACTGGATCTAGGAGTTGGATGGGATCCATTGATCTTCGAGATCTACCTAGTTAATTATCATACAATTTGTTGGCCAAAGTCAAGATTGTGTGATATTTAACGGGATCCTAGCCCACTAGGAACACGGTTTCCCGAGTACTCGACAGAGGGTTAGAGGCTCGACGAAAAATAGTGGGAGGCAAGTATTGAATTTGCAACATTCGTTCGAATACTCGCTAAACGCGCTCATCTATATTTTACTCGTCATATTAATCAAAAATATTAGTTGGACTAATATTTTATGTTGTTTTAAAAATATATATAGTTGGACTATATACAAACTCAATCAATATATAGTTGATTTTATAATTGGATTATAGTAATCAATAAAATTGAATTAAAATTATAGTTGATTAAATAATTGGATTATTGTAATCATTATAATAAATAGTACCTTATTAAATTGATTAAATAGTTGGACTATTGAAATCAAGAAAGAATTGAAAAGTTGAATATTTAAAATATATAATCCTTGGATTAAATGTTTTAAATGATTTAATTTTATTGGGAATTAATAATAGGTTACTTTATTGGATAAAATAACTTGTTATATCTAGGCCCATAATTAAGCAAATAAGTTGAGCATAAAATCTTTGGAAGATTTATGTGATGATGACTTTAGTGCTTAATTAATATACTTATCATAAATCTATCTTTAGATTTAAAAGTATTAAATTGCAATTAATAATTCTTAGAGAATTGATTTGACTATTCTAGAGGTGAAAAGTCAAAGTTTGCAATTGGGCGTGTTGCACAAGGTGCACATCGTTTCGATATTCCGAAACCCAAGGCTTGGCCAAAGGTTTGTGAAATATTGAAAAGATAATTGACATATCCCAAAGTGACTACCATTTGGATATGGAAGACACGAAGGAATTAAAAAAAGGGCGATGCTCTGACTTTAAAAATATTTGTCAAAGTTATGTTCACTACTAGTATTGAAATTGGATTTTAAATACTTAGTGTGGTACATAAAATATATGTATTGATGTTCGAAATCCGCTATGAGCTGGATAATGACTTCAAGCCGAGATTTCTCTGCGAATCGGAAACGGGACGAAAGTCGCTGTTTCGACCGTAGATACCTAAGTTTAAGAACTACCCTTTGGGTATGTACTTAAATTAGGAACTGTTATAATGTAACTAGTTTGACTAGAGACATTATCTCTATATCAGTGTTTAATCCATTCTGGATAAAACCTTTATATTCTAGAACACTAAGTGTTTCATTATATAAAGATGATACTGAGATAAATACATTAGATGTAAATAACAGAATTTATATTTTGAATATAATAAAATCTCAAACATATAAAAATGACAAATTAATAGCTCAAATTGATTTGATCAATTGAGACTTATTTGTGGCATTGTTGTCTAGGACACAATTAAACGAGACTCGTATATCCACACTTTTGAAGAGTGGGTACTAGGACTGATTTGACTATTCAAATAAGGTCTGCGAATCTAGTTTATAAGGTAAAGTACCTAAAATACTATTTACTTGGTAATAGTATAAGGGCCACCGATCTGTTAGCCCTATTAATGGTGAAGTTAGTGGGCCCATATCTAGCTAGACTAGATGTGAACATGAATATTTCGTGACCTTGACAGATGTAGCATCACGTTATGGTTATATGTTTCTTTTAAAGAACACAAATCAGAAACTTTAGAGTTTCGACACGAAATAGAAAAACAGATTGGCTATAGTATTATTCCGCCACGGTAAGACCGTAATGGAAAATACTTAAGCAGTAAGTTTCATACGTACATGAAAGAGTATGGTATTCTTTCAGATGAGGACTCCTCCCGAGACACGTCAGTTAGACGGTGTGTCCGAACTAAAACCGAATTTTGTTGGACATGATAAGGTTTATCACGAGTCGCTCTGAGCTACTGTTTCCTTCTATAGGATATGTATTAACAGTGCAAAGCTTATTTAGAATAAGGTTCCATATAAATCTGTTTGACAGATATCATATAGGATATGAATAGGAAAGAAACAAGGTTTCTCATTCCTGATAATTTGGGTATGCCAGGCATAATGTTTGGATGATACCAAACTAAGGACCCAAATTGGATAAGTGCCAATATAGGTTATCCTAAGGGAAACCTTAAGTATAGTACTTGTAAATCTCACATGAGAACAATGTGATTGTTGCTCACCATGCGGTTTTTCCTGAGAGGAATACCGATATGCAGTGGTCAGTGGGAGGATAGTGATACTCGATGAAAATCGGAGTAATACTGTTCAAGGCACGAAGTCCTTAATGGAACACAAATAGTTCATCTATGATGAATCTATACCATTAATCTTCAAATACACAAGAACTCGTAGATCAGATAGAGTCAGAAAACAACCTAGGGTATGGGTTTCTGATCTAACCTCATAAAGATGTCAATCTTATGAAGGTATATCCACCGACTACGTTTTGAGGAAGTGATACGAGGTATCGACCCCCTATATGGCAAAGTGCCATGAATCCGAAATGGATTCCATGTATAAAAAATATTTTGGATACTAGTTGTTGTACCACAAGGCATTGTGCCTATTGGTACATTAAACGTTTTCAAGGAAGACATACATGGAAGGCAACATACCAACGTACAAAGCTGGGCTTTTGACGGAAAGGTATCGTTATCAACATTGTGTTAATAACGGTTCAACCTTTTACCTGTTGCCATGGTAAATCCATTTTGAAGATGTTTGTTGATAACTACGTATTTCATTTATGAAATGTGTCAGTTATAGATCAAAATCGCTTTCCTGAAAAGGAAACCTTTTGGAGAATGTTTATAACATTCTGACGATTTTGTATAACCGACAAACAAGGTTTGCGGGTTATTCGATCCATGTTTGGATTGAAGCAAGCATAAGGTTCTTGGAACTGACGTTTTGAAATAATCATAATGGTTTATGATTTGACTCAAAACGAAATAATTCTTGTGTATATATATATATGGAGGTTAGTGGGAGGGCACTGACAATGAAATTCCCATAAAACAATTGGTGAAAGCTTGGCTTTCATAGATATTCTTTCAATAGAAATTCTCCGTAGAATTCTGGGGAGTAACAACCTTTATTCAAGGAATAAAGATCTACTGGGATAGATTTGGAGTTGTTAACACTCTCTTGGAAATTGTACATTTAAAATGTACTTGATAGGGTGTCTCATACGCTTCGAGCATATGGAGTCACGATCAGGTCAATCTAAGTGATAGTCACTGGATTGAACATTAAAAACATCTGTTAGTATCTGAGAGAACTAAAGATGTTGTCTTAAACTATGGAGAAGGAGAACTTGAAGTGACTGGGATCACTGCTGCAAGTTTCCAAACGATTAAATAATACGGTACTATTAAGTTTGTACATTGGGACAGTGAGCTGGAAATATTCCGAGCAAGATAACTGTTGCCGAATAAACAACAAATGCGGATTATTGCTGCAGCTGAGGCAGCAATAGAAGCCATTTGGATCGAAAATAAATCTAATTAGATTAGATATAGTTCTGTTAGCAGCTGAGCTAGGCCTCAGCACATGCTAAGGAATTAAAGGTCTCATCGACGATCCAGATATATACTTCTATATCATCTGATTCGTTCGGATCACACATCGTGGCGATGTGATGATCGTATAAATCGCGTCAGACGATAATCAAACAAATCCGCTGACGAAAACCTTTCCTCAGAAATTTGAGCGAACCGTACATAGTTCGGGTGTGGGACACTTGAGTGACTGGCTATGTGCCAAGTGGGAGATTCTTGGACAAAATGACCCATAGCGTCACTATTTGCACAGATCATTGTGTTGTTGTAGAAAATTAACTATGTGACAAAGAAATTGCACTCTCATCATTTGTGATTAGATCACCATAGATATATAAATAAAGAGAGGTCCCTATGATTAGTTCCTGGATTGAGAATGATATGAGACAGTATCAGTCCCCGAAGGATTAATCATTAAATATCCCTAGCCGGAGTATTATCGAGACTGGACATCGATAATGCGGAATAGGCTAGTATTGCACTTGTGTGCGTTGTGAGGGCACAACGACATAGTTCTCATATATAAGTATTGGATACTTATGCAAGTGCGATAGGAGGTCGTGTTTCACCGATGGTACGGGAAACAGCTTCGCTCTGGATAGACCCTTCGGAATCCCATTGGTATTATGACTATGTGTCTATGGGAGGCCGAAATCAAGGTAGGTGTGTATAGTCTTAACCTGAGACTTGCATCGCTAATACTTGCGATAATCGGTAGACTTTGGTCTTGGTGGTACAGGGCTTTAACCGGTTCTGCGTACACCACTTCTGGGTTTATCAGAGAGTCGTAGTGTATTGGGTGTGATGTCAAGACGGAAGTATCACTTCAATCATAGTGGAGATGATGTCACGCAGGATACGGTACTAGTGCTCTTGAGTGTTGCGCAACCAATCGGGATATTGTGACCGGGTCATGAATATCCGATTATAGAGACTATGTTACCAGGCATCCGATATGTGCTTCTGACGGGGTAGACACTTATCCAGCCCCAGACCTAGCACGTGACTATCCGATACTGGGCCGATACGCACAATACAATCGTATACTACGCTTGATAACAGATCTTAATATTCTTAAATGGATATGTCCGGAGAATTGAGAAGACTTGGTGCTTTGCTAGGAGTCGACCTTGTCTCGTAAATCGGTAGAACGTAGTACTTGGTACGTACGTGATTCGAATACTCCGACGACCGTATTTACTGCCAACTTATCCGGGGATCTCATGGGTCGCTTCCCGATAATCCACCGATGACGCACAACTCGCACTCTTGAATAATCTGGGATTATATAGAAGAGAGAGAAAATTAATCTAGGATTAATTACGGAGATATTTTATCTAGGATAAAATATCGTCAAGAGAGAGATAACGATTAATTTGGAATTAATCGGTAAATTAATATATTCGATATATTAAATGAAATTAGATTTCGACGCGGAATTAAAATTAGATTTTAATTCGGGCGAACGAATTAATTTAGAATTAATTCGTTAGCGACGTGAATAGTGAATTCGCTAGGCGTAATCATTTAACTACGACGCGAAGGAAAAATCGTTAATTTGGAATTAACAAACCCGAGCCCGAGTGTGATTACGAGCTCATTCGTATTTTGAATTCGAGTGCGGCGACGCAAGTCACATCAAGCGTCAAATCAATCATCACATCAAGCGTCAAATCAAATGTCACTTTGAGTGATGTGATTGATTGATGTGATTGAGTCGATTGATTGAAAGACTTACATCAAGTCACTTTATTAAAGTGACATGTGAATAGTGATGTGAGTTGTTGTAATAGTGTTTGGAGGGAAATATTTACTTTTTATTTTAATTAATCATTTGGTAAATGTTTTAATATATATTTTATGGAAAAATATATAAAGCTTTTTGGAAAAGCTTTTCATAATTACATTACAACTTTCTTCTCTCTCTTTTCTCTCTTCTTCCTCACGCCAAAACACAAAATAAACTCACTGGTTTTGAGCCAAAATGGCGTGAACAAGGGAAGCCAAGAGTGGATTTTCATAGTGAAAATCCAAGTGCTAGCACACTTACGAGTCTTGCGAAGGTGGTAGGGAGGTTCGCCCATGAGCCGGGATCCATCGGACGAGGCTTGGAGCTCCGTTTTCTCAGCTCAAATCTGAAAATGGAAGGCAGTGGACTGCTGCAGTTGGCGCCCTTGGCAGTGAGGATTTTGGGCTTTATTCGTCTCCAAATCGACTCAACCGATCGATGTGAGTATTCCGCTATCTCCGTTGGTGTGTTCACACAATGTTTTCATGTCTTGTTTGATCTTGGGACCTAGATAATAACAAACACTGGGATCATTAAGTTTGTTGTGCCAAAGCCAAGGTTTAGTTTATTCAGAGGAAAAAAGGTTAGGGAATATATTGGATATATTGGCATATATAAGATATATGTTTCGGACTTGGATGTCCACCTACTGGATCTAGGAATTGGATGGGATCTTAGAGGTCTACCTAGTTAATTATCATACAATTTGTTGGCCAAAGTCAAGATTGTGTGTTATTTAACGGGATCCTAGCCCACTAGGAAACAAGGTTTCTCGAGTACTCCACAGAGGGTTAGAGGCTCGCCGAAAAATAGTGGGAGGAGTTTATTAAATTTACAATATTCGTTTAGTTACTTGCCATACGCGCTTATTTCAATTTTTCGTCAATACGTAATTATTTATTAGTTGGACTAATTATTAATTGTTGTATTAAATAAAACAGTTGGACTGTATTCAAACTATTTCAATTAATAGTTGATTTTATAATTGGATTATAGTAATCAATATAATTGAATTTAATCAATTAAATTATAGTTGATTATATAGTTGGACTATAGTAATCATTATAATGAATTGTACCTAAAATCGTTGATTAAATAGTTGGACTATTAGAATCAAGATAATTGAAAGATTAGTGTTTAAAACATAATTCTGGTGAAAATGTTTTTTAAACGGCTTTAATTTTCAAATTGGGAATAAAATCTCAGGATAGTCCTGGTATTCAAGAAGTTACTTTATTTGATATGGTGACGTCTCGAGCCTAAGCCCGGAGTTGAGAAAATAGTAGAGCATGATCTTTGGAAGATTCATGTGATGATAACTTTAGTGCTTAATCCGTTATGCTTGCCGCAAAGACTCCTTAATTTCTTAATCAGAACTAAGGATTAGATCCTTATATTATGATATTGAAATTGAAGGATCTTCATAGATCTATCCTTAGATCTTAGAAGTACAAATTGCAATAGAAAACTCTTGGAGAGTTAATGGCTATACTCAAGGAGATAAAGCCAGAGTTTGCAATGGGCAAGAAGCACAAGGCGAATCTTACTTCGACATCCCAGAAGGTCAAGGCTTGGCCAAAAGCTTCTGGGGTGTGGAAAATGGCAAAGGCAAAATCATTATAATCTTCTAGGAAGACATAGGACATATCCCAAAATGTCTACCTAAACTGTGGAAAACGGGGTCACTGGAAGCGTGACTACCGTTTGGACAAGGCAGACATGAAGGAAGTGAAGACGGGCAAGGCTCCGACTTCAAATATGTTTGTCATAAATATATTCACTACTAGTATTAAAATTGGATTTTAGATACTAAATGTGGTACATAAATATGTGCTGATGTGTAGAATCTGCTGAGAGCAGGATACTGACTTTAGATGAGATTGATCTGTGAATCGGAAACGGGATGAGAGTCGCTGTTTTTACCGTAGATACCTAAGTTTAGGAACTACCCATCGGGAAGGTACTTAAATTAGGAAACTGTTAAAATTTAACTAGTTTGACTAGAAATATTATCTCTATATCAGAGTATAACTCGTTGTGAGTATACCTTTATATTCTAGAACACTAAAGTGTTTTATTTTATAAAGATGATATTGAGATAAATACATTAGATGTGAATAACAGTATTTATATTTTGAATATAAATGAATCTTAAACGTATGACATGACAAACAAATAGCTCAAAATGATTTAATTAGATGAGACTTATTTGTGGCATTGTTGTTTGGGACACAGTAAACAAGACTCGTATATCCATACTTTTGAAGAGTGGATACTAGGACAGATTTGATTCTATTCAAATAATGTCTAAGAATCTAGTTTATTAGGCAAAGTGCGTAAAGTGCCTTTTACTTGGTAAAAGTGCAAGTGCCACCGATCTGTTAGCCCTCAGTCATAGTAACGTAAGTGGGCCCATGTCTAGCTAGGCTAGAGGTGGATATGAATGTTTCGTTACCTTTACAGATGTGGCATCGCGTTATGGTTACATGTTTCTTTTGAAACATGAATCAGAAACTTTTGATATATTCAAAGAGTTTCGACACGAAGTAGACAAACAAATCAGCTAAAGTATTAAACACCATGATTGGACCATGATGAAAATACTTAAGCAATAAGTTTCTCAAATACTTGAAAGAGTATAGTATTCTTTCAAATAGGACTCCTCCCGGAACACGTCAATTTGACGGTGTGTCTGAACGGAGAAATCGAATTTTGTTGGACATGATAATGTTAATCATGAGTCGCTCTGAGCTACCATTTCCTTCAAAGGATACGCATTAACAGTGCAAAACGTATTTTGAATAAGGTTCCATAAAAATCTATTAGACAGACTTCATATTAGATATAAACAGGAAAGAAACCGGGTTTTCTCATTCCTGGTGATTTGGGAATGCTGGGCATATGTTTGGATGATACCAAAGTAGGACCCAAATCGGATAAGTGCCTAAGTTGTAGGTTATCCTAAGGTAACCAAAGTATAGTACTTATAAAACTAACAAGAGAACAATGTAATTGTTGCTCACCATGCGATTTTCCTAAGAGGAATACTTATATGCAGTGGTAAGTGGAAGGAAAGTAAAACTCGATGAAAATCAGAGTAATACTATTCCAGGCATCGATCCATTAATGGAACAAAAATAGTTCATTAAGGATGAAACTATACCATAATCTTCGAATACACAAGAACTGCGTAAGTCGGAGAGAGTCAGAAAACAACCTGGGAGGTATGGGTTTCTGATCTCACCTCATAAAGATGTCAATCTTATTGAGGAATACGAACTGACTACGTATGAGGAAGTGATACAAGGTATCGACTCCCTTTTATGGCAAAGTGCCATGATGTCCAAAATGGATTCCATGTATACCAACCAAGTTTTGACACTGGTTGTTGTACCAGAAGGCATTGTGCCTATTGGTACTATATAAGTCTTCAAGGAAGACATACATGGAAGGCAACATACCAACGTACTAAGCTAGGCTTGTAGCGAAAAGGTATCGTTATCAACATTGTGTCGATTACGACGAAACCTTTTACTCGTTTCCATTGTTAAGTCCAATTGGATAATGCTTACTAATGCTGCATGTTTCATTTATGAAATATGGCAGCTGAACGTCAAAATCGCTTTCCTTAAACGGAAACCTTTTGGAGGATGTTTATACCATCCTGACGGTTTTGTCATACCAAAACGAGCAAACAAGGTTTGCAAGTTATTCGATCCATGGATGGATTGAAGCAAGCATAGCGTTCTTGGAATTATCGTTTTGATGTAATCATAATGGTATATGATTTAATTCAAAACAAAATGATTTTTATGTATATAAGGAGGTTAGTGGGAGCGCACTGATAGTGAATTTCCTAAGTAATGATGACATATCATTTCTTGGAAATGATATTCCCATAATAAAATCGGTGAAAGCTTGGCTTTCATGAAAAATTCTCCGTAGAATTCTTGGGAGAGACAACCTTTATTCTAGGAATAACGATGTACTGGGATAGATCTAAAAGTTGTTGGTACTCTCTGAGAACTCGTACATTGAAATAAATGTACGCGACCTGGTGTCTCATATGCTTTGAGCATATGGAGTCACAATCAGGCCAATCCAAGTGATAGTCATTGGATTGATGTTAAGAACATCCTTTAGTATCTTAGATGAACTAAGGATGCTTTCTTATACTATGGAGAAGGAGAACTTGAAGTGACTGGGTTCACTGCTGCAAGTTTCCTAACAGATAAAAATGACTATTAGTCATAGTAAAGGTACTATAAAGTTTGAATAACAGAACAGTGAGCTGAAAATCTTCCAAGAAAGATACTGTTGCCGAATAAACAGCAAAAGCGGAATATTGCTGCAACTGAGGCATCAATTGAAGCCTTTTGGATTGATAATAATCCTAATCAGATTAGGAGTTGTTCTGTTAGCAGCTGAGCTAGGCTACAACACAGGCTAAAAAATTAATGGTCTAATCAATGATCTAGATATATACTTCAAATATTCATCTGATTCTTTCGGATCATACATCGTGGCGATATGATGATCGAATAAATCGCATCAGATGATAACACTGCAAATCCGCTGACGAAAGCATTTCCTCTGCAGAAGTTTGAGCGAACCGTACATAGTTCGGGTGTAGAACACTTGAGTGATTGGCTATAGGCCAAGTGGGATATTGTTTGACAATTATGACCCATAGCATCACTATTTGTACAAATCATGGTGTTGTTGTACAAATTAACTATGTGACAAAGGAAATTGCCCTTTTATCATTTGTAATTAGATTACCAAGATATATAAATGATAGAAGGTCCATATGATTAGTTCCAGATTAAGATGATATGAGACAGTATCAATCCACGAAGGTTTAATCATTAAATATCCCTAGTTGGAGTATTATCGAGATTGGACATCATTTATGCGTAAAAGACTAGTATTACACTTGTACACGTTGTGGGAGCATAACGACATAGTTCTTATATATTTGGGTATAGGATACTCATGCAAGTGTAATAGGAGGTTGTGTTTACCGATGGCACGGGAACAGCTTCGCTCTGGATAGACCCCTCGGAATTCCATTGGTAGTATGACTATGTGTCTATGGAAGTCCAAATCAGGGTAGGTGTATTTGGTCTTAACCTGAGACTTGCACCGCTAATACTTGCGACAATCAATATACTTTGGTTTTGGTCATCCAGGGCTTTAACAGGTTATGTGTACGCCTCTTCTGGGTATATTGAGAATCGTAGTGTATTGGGTGTGATGTCAAGACGGAAATATCACTCCAGTCATAGTGGAGATGATGATCACGTAGGATACGGGAGTGGTTCTCTTAAATGCTGCAGCTATCGGGATAAAATGACAAGGTCATGTTTATCCGATTATAGAGACTAGTTACCAGACATTCGACATGTGCTTCGTACGGGGCAGACACAATTCCAGCCCCAGGCCTAGCACGTGATCATCCGATACTAGACAGAAATACGTAATACCACATATACTACGCCTGATATAGATCATATATTCCTTTAAGAATATTTCTGGATAATTGGGTAGGACGGTGCTTTGCTAGAAGCCAACCATGTCTTGTAAATCGGTAAAAGCGTAGTACTAGGTACGTACGTGTTCGGATAGTCCGAGACCAGATTTACTGCCAACATATCCGGGGATCTCATGGGTCGCTTCTCGAAGATTCACCGATGACGTATGACTCATACTTTATTAATCTGGGATTAATTAGAAGAGAGAGAAAATTAATCCGGGATTAATTACGGAGATATTTTATCTGGGATAAAATATTATTAAAGAGAGAGAGTGATTAATTTGGAATTAATCGATAAAATAATATATTCGATATATTATAAGAAATTAGATTTCGACGCGGAATTAAAATTAGATTTTAATTCGGGCGAACGGGTTAATTTAGAATTAATTCGTAAGTGACGTGAATAGTAATTTTGCTAGGCAAAATTATTTAATTGAATTTGATTTAATTACGTAGCAACGGAAAATTCGTTAATTCAGAATTAGCGAACCCGAGCCCGGGAGTGTTTGCGGGCCCACTCACATTTCGAATTCAAGTGCGGCCACAAGTCACATTACGCGTCACATCACTCGTCATTCATGTGATGAATGTCTGTTCACTTTGAGTGATTGACAACCAGTCACTATTCATGGTGATGTGAGTAGTTGGAAGACATTAGTTGCAAAATTTGGCTCCAAATTTTGGTTTGACTTTTTGAAAGCCTAATACCAAAAATTTGGTAACACTTTTGGATAAGTTCATTTAGATTTTGGAAACCAAAAGACAACCAACACATTTCCTCCTCTCTCTCTCTCTCCCATAATCGGCCAAGGGCCAAACTTCTTCTTTCTCCATTTTCTTAGCTAGGCCGAAAATAACAAGGAGTAGATGGAAGATTTGTGGCAAATCTTTCCAATGCTAGCACATGAAGAGTTATCCAAGGTGATAGGGAAACAAACTCATGAGCATGGAATCACAACACAAAGCTTGGAGCTTGGAGATTCATCCATGAAGTTGACCGAAAATGAAGGAGTACAAAGTAGCACCATTGCCGAGAGCTTCAAGGATTTTTTTTGTTCCAAGCATCGCGAAACCGATCAATGTAAGTATGATTCTGCCATACTTTTTTTGAGTATTCACACATGATTTCT
Organism: Zanthoxylum bungeanum; assembly: GCA_019454045.1. Classification (NCBI taxonomy): domain Eukaryota; kingdom Viridiplantae; phylum Streptophyta; class Magnoliopsida; order Sapindales; family Rutaceae; genus Zanthoxylum; species Zanthoxylum bungeanum. The sequence goes on from SKCR01001265.1 coordinate 72,517, forward strand.
ATGCTTGAATGATCCCGGGACTATAGTAGAAACCCAACACTGATTCCAACAAGAACAGTGACTGGATGGAGAGTATACATGGACTACATGAAACTGAACAAAGCCACATAGAAGGATCATTTCCCGCTACCATTCATTGGCCAGATGTTAGACAGACTGACGGGGCATGATTTCTACTGTTTTCTAGATGGATACTCAGGGTACAATCAGATTGCCATCACCCTCGAAGATCTGGAGAAAACCACATTCACATGCCCATATGGTACATTTTCTTTCCGCATGATGCCATTTGGACTCTTTAATGCTCCTGTCACATTTCAACGTTGCATGATGGCCATCTTTTCAGACATGATAGAACAAAACATGGAAGTCTTCATGGATGACTTCTCAGTATTTGGAGACTCATTCGACCACTGCTTATAAAATCTGGGAAAAATGTTACAAAGATGTGAAGATACCAACTTGATACTCAACTGAGAGAAATGCCACTTTATGGTGCAGGAAGGCATTAAACTGGGACATCGGATCTCACAGAAAGGAATCGAGGTAGACAAAGAAAAGATCGAGACGATATAGAAACTACCTCGACCATCATCAGTCAAATGGATTCAAAGTTTTCTAGGGCATGTAGGATTTTATCGGAGATTCATCAAAGATTTCTCCAAGACTGCCAAAACTCTGTACAATCTACTGGAGAAAGATGTGCCTTTCCATTTCGCCAAAGAATGCCACCATGCTTTCGAGATCTTGAAACAGAAGCTGGTCTCTGCCTCTATCATAGTAGCATCACATTGGACGCTCCCATTTGAAGTGATGTGCGATGCTAGTGATTTTATCATAGGTGCCGTTTTGGGAAATCTTAAGGCAATTATTTTTCACACCATTTACTATGCTAGTAAAACTTTGAATGAAGCAGAACTCAACTACAAAATAACTAAAAAGGAGTTGCTCGCAATTCTGTTTCCTTTTGATAAATTTTTCTCATATTTGCTGGGTCCCAAGGTGGTGGTCTAGACAGATCATTCAGCAATCAAATACCTGATCGTGAAGAAATATGCTAAGCCTAGATTGATCCGTTGGGTACTTCTACTATAAGAATTTGAAGTGGAGATTCGAGACAGAAAGAGGATAGAAAATCAAGTGGCAGATCACTTGTCAAGGCTCGAAAATAGAGGTACAACTGGCAATGAACTGATAATAAAAGAAACTTTTCCAAATGAACATTTGTTTACCATCAAGCAACAATAAATCCCATGGTACGCTGACTATGTGAACTACATAGTATCGGGGAAATGGCCGTTGGAATGGACACATCAGCAACGAAAGAAATTTTTTAAAGAAGTCAAGCACTATATCTGGGATGAGCCGTACCTATTCAAACATTGTGCGGATCAGTTATTGCAGCGTCGTGTACCACATGAGGAGGTCAATAGTGTCCTGCAATATTGTCACTCATCTCCATATGGCAGACACTTCTTCATTCTTCAATGTGACATGTGCCAAAGAATGGGAAATATTTCGAGGAGAAATGAAGGACCTCTTCAAAGCATTCTCGAAGTGGAGATATTTGATGTATAGGGGATTGACTTTAAGGGACCCTTTGTTCAATCATATGGAAACATGTACATTCTGGTTGCAGTAGACTACGTCTCCAAATGGGTTGAAGCAATAGCACTTCCATCAAATGACTCCAAAGTGGTGTTAAACTAAAAAAGAATATATTCACTCGCTTCGGAACACCTCGAGCGATTATCAGCGATGGTGGCACACACTTCTGCAACAGATACTTTGATGCATTCTTATCCAAATATGGAGTAACTCAGAAAGTTACCACTGCTTACCATCTGAAGTCAAGTGGTCAGGTCGAAGTCTCCAACAGAGAAATCAAAAGAATCTTGGAGAGAACCATTGGTTCAATAAGGAGGGACTGGTCTACAAAATTAGATGATGCATTATGGGCCTACCAGACAGCTTATAAGACACCCATTGGAATGTCCCCATATCGACTGGTGTTTGGGAAAGCATGCCATATGCCTGTGGAGCTCGAACATAAAGCGTACTGGGCACTGAAGAAGCTAAATTTTGATATGCAAGCAGCAGGAGAGAAATGACTCCACCAACTGAATAAATTGGAAGAATTTCGCCTGTATGCTTATGAGAATGCCAAACTGTACAAAGAAAAGATCAGTAAGTGGCATGAGCAGAAGTTTGAGCGAACCATACATAGTTCGGGTGTAGGACACTTGAGCGATTGGCTATAGGCCAAGTAGGAGATTGTTGGACAATTATGACCCATAGCTTCACTATTTGTAAAGAACATGGTGTTTTTGTACAAATTAACTATGTGACAAAGGAAATTGCTATTTTATCATTATGTAATTGGATTACTTGGATTATTAATGATAAAAGTCCTTATGGTTCAATCAGATTAATAAGATATGAGACAGTATTAATCCACGAACGGTTTAATCATTAAATATCCATAGTCATAGTATTATCGAGACTAGACATCGATAATGTGGAATATACTAGTATTACACTTGTGCGCGTTATGGAAGCTTAATGGTATAGTTCTCATATATTTAAGTATTGGATACTTAAACAAGTGTGATAAGAGGTTCTGTTAGCCGTTGGACCGGGACAACTTCCCTCTGGATAGACCTATTGGAGTCCCATTGGTATTATGACTATGTGTTTATGGGAATCCGAATCAGGGTAGGTGTATGTGATCTTTAACCTGAGACTTGCATCGCTATTACTTGCGACAATCAGTTTGCTTTGGTTTTGGTCGTCCGGAGCTTTAATAGGTTCTGTGTACGCCTCTGTTGGGTTTACTGAGAATCGTAGTGTATTGGGTTTGATGTCAAGATGAGAGTATCACTTCAGTAATATGGAGATGATGATCACGCGGGATATGGTACTAGTACTCTTATATGCTGCAGCTAGCAGGATAGTATGACTAGGTCATGATTATCCGATATACGCTTCGTAGGGGGCAAACACAGCGCCAGCCCTAGGCCTAGCATGTGACATCCGATACTGGATCGTATTACGTAATACATTGTATACTACGCCTGATACAGATTATATATTCCTCGTTGAATATTTCTGGAGAATTGGGTAGGCACGGTGCTTTGCTAGAAGCCAACCATGTCTTGTAAATCGATGTGAATGTGGTACGGGGAACACATGTGTTAGAATAGTTTGATAACCGTATTTACTACCAACATATATAGGAATCTCTTGGGTCGCTTCCCAAAGATTCACCAATGACATTTGATTCGAACAAAATTAATCTAGGATTAATTACGGTAAGAATTTATCTCGGATTAAATTCGTATAAAAGAGTGAACGCGATTAATTTAGAATTAATCGATTAAATAAGATATTGGATATATTAATTGAAATTGGATTTCAATGCGAAATTAAAATTAGATTTTAATCCGGGCGAACGAATTAATTTGGAATTAATTCGTAAGTGACTATCATAATAATTTTGCTAGGCATAATTATTTAATTAAATTGTATTTAACTATGTCGCGATGACAAATTCTTTTAATTCGGAATTAAACGAATCCGAGCCCAAGTACTAGTTGTGTGTTGTGCAAGTCAACTTAAATTTGGAATTTATATTGGGTGGGACCCATTAACTTACATCACATGTCACTCATTGATGTGAGTAGTTGGCAATAAATTAAATGTTGCATTTAACCAAGACAACCACCAACTTTTGCAACAAGTTTTTGGAAAAAAAAATTCATTATTCATATTTTCTCTTTCTCATAAAAACTGTGACCTTGCTCTCTCCATAGGGAAAAGTTTTCTTTAATTTTCCTTCAAGGTGATAGGGAAACTCACCCAAGGGTTTGGAACTCATCATAAAGCTTGGAGCTTCATCCTTTCAAAGGATTTTTTTTTAAAATCTCAACCGATCAATGTAAGTAATTCCGTAACTTACTTGTTATATTCACACACAAATCATTGTTTAGCGCGAGGTGCATCTTACTTCGACATCCCAGAAAGCCAAGGCTTGGCAGAAGGCTTCTGGGGGTGTGAAGAAGAAAAAAAAGAAGGGCAAGGCTAAATCGTCAAAGTCTTCTGGGAAGACTAAGGAAAAATCCCAAGATGTCTGCCTACACTGTGGCAAAAGGGGTCATTGGAAGCGTGACTACCGTGAGTACAAGGCGGACTTGAAGGAAGCGAATGCGGGCAAGGCTCCGGCTTCATGTATGTTTGTTATTGAAATAAACATGTCCACTACTGGTTTTAAAAATTAGATTTTCGATTCTGGATGTGGTACTCACATATGTACTGATGTGCATGATCTGCATATTAGCAGGAGACTTGCTTCAGGTGAGATCGACCTACGAGTCAAAAATGGGACGAGAGTCGCTGTTTTGGCCGTTGACACCTATGTTTTGAATCTGCCCTCGGGGCATGTAATTACATTAGGTGACTATTATTTTGTACCTAGTTTGACTAGAAACATCATCTATGTATCTAGTTTAACCCGATGCCGATATACCTTTGTATTCCGGAACACTGGGTGTTTTGTATATAAAGATGATATTTTGATATGTACAACAAATGTTAATAATGGTCTTTATATTTTGAATATAAACGAATCTCAAACATATAACATGACAAACAAAAGGCTCAAATTGAGTAAAACATATGAGACTTATCTGTGGCATTGTCGTCTGGGACACATTAACAAAACTCGTATATCCACTCTTTCGAGGAATGAATACTTGGACGGATTTGATCCTGATTCATATGATGTCTGCGAATCTTGTTTGTTGGGCAAAATGCCTAAAACACCTTTTAGTGGTAAAGGTGTACGTGCCACAGAGCTGTTAGCCCTCGTTCATAGTGACGTATGCGGGCCAATGGCTAGCCAGGCTAGAGGTGGATATGAATACGTCGTAACCTTTACGAATGATGCATCGCGTTATGGTTATGTGTATCTCATGAAACACAAGTCAGAAACTTTTGAGAAATTCAAAGAGTTTCGACACGAAGTAGAAAAATAGACCAGTAAAAGTATTAAAACATTACGGTCGGACCATGGTGGAGAATACTTAAGCAATAAGTTTCAAGATTACTTGAGAGAATATGGTATTCTTTCACAGTGGACTCCTCCCAGAATACCTCAATTGAACGGTGTGTCCGAACAGAGAAACCGAACTTTGTTGGACATGGTAAGGTCAATGATGAGTCGCACAAAGCTACCGATTTCCTTCTGGGGATACACATTAAACAGTGAAATACTTATTTTGAATAAGGTTTCGTCAAATTTTGTTGGACAGACCCGATATGAAATATGGACAGGAAAGAAACCGGGTTTCTCATTCCTGAAGATTTGGGGATGCTGGGCATATGTTAAATGTTTGGATGGTACCAAACTAGAACCCAAATCGGATAAGTGCCTATTTATAGGTTATCCTAGGGAAACCAAAGGATATTACTTCTAACCCACAAGAGAATAAAGCATTTGTTGGTCTTCATGTAGTTTTCCTCGAAAAGGAATTCATAGATGCATTGATAAATTGGAGGAAAGAAGAACTCGATGAAAATCAGAGTGATATTATTCCTGGCACCGACCCCCTCACTGAACATGAACAGTCCATCAGGGATGTGACTATTCCATAATCTTCTAATGCACAAGAACCACGTAGGTCGGAGAGAGTCAGAAAACAACCTGAGAGGTATGGGTTTATGATCTCACCTCATGTAGACATTAATATTATTGAGGAAGATGAACCGGCTATGTATGAGGAAGCGATACAAGGTATCGACTCCGCTTTATGGCAAGAAGACATGAAGTTTGAAATGGATTCCATCTATACCAACCAAGTTTGGACACTAGTTGATGCACCAGAAGGCATTATGCCTATTGGTTGTAAATGGGTCTTCAAAAGGAAGACGGATATGGAAGGCAACATACAAACATACAAAGTTAGGCTAGTAGCGAAAGGGTATCGTCAACGACATGGTGTCGATTACGAAGAAACATTTTCACCCGTTGCCATGATGAAATCCATTCGGATAATGCTTGCTATTGCTATATATTTCAATTATGAAATATGACAGATGGACGTCAAAATCGCTTTCCTTAACGGAAACCTTTTGGAGGATGTTTATATGCAACAGCCTGCGGTTTTTTCGTGCCAAAACATGTAAATAAGGTTTGCAAGTTAAACCGATCCATTTACGGATTGAAGCAAGCATCGCGTTCTTGGAACCAACATTTTGATGAGATCATAAAAGAATATGGTTTCATTGAAAACGAAGATGATTCTTGTGTATATAAGAAAGTTAGTGGGAGCGCACTGACATTCGTTGTCCTATACGTTGATGATGTATTGCTTCTTGGCAATGACATTCCCATGCTACAATTGGTGAAAGCTTGGCTTTCATTAAAATTCTCCATGAAAGACCTGAGAGAAGCAGCCTTTATTATGGGAATAATGATCTACCGGGATAGATCTAGAAAGTTACTTGGACTCTCCCAGAGCTCGCACATTGACAAAGTATTGAAGAGATTCAACATGGATCAGTCCAAGAGAGGACTGCTTCCGGTGTCAAATGGCGTCTCTCTATCCAAAGGCATGTTGTTGGACAATTATGAGCCATAACATCACTATTTGTACAGATCATGGTGTTGTTGTACAAATTAACAATGTGACAAAGGAAATTTCCTTTTTATCATTTGTAATTTGATTACCAAGATGTATAAATGATGAAAGGTCCATATGATTAGTTCTGGATTGAGATGATATGAGACAGTATCAATCCACGAAGGTTTAATCATTAAATATTCATAGTCGGAGTATTATCGAGATTGGACATCGATAATGCGTGAAAGACTAGTATTACACTTGTGCGCGTTTTGGGAGCATAACGATATAGTTCTCATATATTTGGGTATAAGATACTTATGAAAGTGTAATAGGGGGTTGTGTTTACCGATGGTATGGAAACAGCTTCTCTCTGGATAGACCCCTCGGAATTCAATTGGTAGTGTGACTATGAGTGTATGGAAGTCCGAATCAGGGTAGGTGTATTTGGTCTTAACCTGAGAGTTGCACCGCTAATACTTGCGACAATCAATATACTTTGGTTTTGGTCATCCAGGGCTTTAACAGGTTCTGTATACGCCTCTTCTGGGTATATTGAGAATTGTAGTGTATTGGGTGTGATGTCAAGATGGAAGTATCACTTCAGTCATAGTGGAGATGATGATCACGTAGGATACGGATCTGGTGCTCTTTTATGATGCAGCTATCAGGATATTATGACTAGGTCATGTTTATCCGATTATAGAGAGTAGTTACCAGAGATTCGATATGTGCTTCGTACGGGGCAGACATAATTCCAGCCCCAGGCCTAGCACGTGACATCCGATACTGGATCGAAATACGCAATACTACGTATACTACGCCTGATATAGATCACATATTCCTTTAAGAATATTTCTGGATAATTGGGTAGGCACAGTGCTTTGCTATAAGCCAACCATGTCTTGTAAATCGGTAAAAACGTAATACTAGGTAAGTACGTGTTCAGATAGTCCGACGACCGAATTTACTGCCAACATATCCGTGGATCTCATGGGTCGCTTCCCAAAGATTCAACGATGACGTATGACTCGCACTTTATTAATCTGGGATTAATTATATGAGAGAGAGAAAATTAATTTGGGATTAATTACGGAGATATTTTATCTGGGATAAAATATTAATTAAAGAGAGAGAACGATTAATTTGGAATTAATTGATAAAATAATATATTCGATATATTATACGAAATTGGATTTCTACGTGGAATTAAAATTAGATTTTAATTCGTGCAAACGAGTTAATTTTGAATTAATTCGCTAGCGACGTGAATAGTAATTTTGCTAGGCATAATTATTTAATTAAATTTGATTTAATTACGTCGCAACAGAAAATTCATTAATTCAGAATTAGTGAACCCGAGCCCTGGATTGTTTGCGGGCCCACTCGTATTTCGAATTCAAGTGCGGCCCACAAGTCACATCACGCGTCACATCAGTCGTCATTCAAGTGATGGATGTCTTGTCACTTTGAGTGATTGACAACCAGTCACTATTCATGAGTGATGTGAGTTGTTAGAAGGCATTAATTTCCATTTTGGCTCCAAAATTTCTTTTGACTTTTTGAAAGCCATTTACAAGATTTTGGAAATCAAATTTTTAGTATTAGTTTTAGAAACAAAAACCAATCCAACACACTTCTCTCTCTTTCCAACACACACACGGTTTTGGGAACCATTTTTTCCCTCTCTCCCATTCGGCTTTTGAAGCCAATTTTCTTATTATTTCTTGCTTGGCCGAGACATAGAAGAAGAAACAAGGAAGATTTGTGGCAAATCTTTCCAATGCTAGCACATGAAGAATCATCCAAAGGTGATAGGGAAACCTATTCATGAGCATGGAATCACAACACAAATCTTGGAGCTTGGAGCATCTAGGGAGGTGGTGACTGAAAATCTTGGACAACAAACAAAGGCCAAAGCCGAGAGCTTCCTTGGAGGAGAAAAGATTTTTGTTGTTCGTCGCATCACAAATCCGATCTATGTAATTATGATTCCGCCATACTTCTTATTGTATTCACACATGTTTCTATGCTTAAATTGAACTTGGGACTAACCTAGAAATCCAATAATGGTATCTTGAGCCATTTTGAGCATGAAATTGAAATTACGGTAAAATTTTGTAAAAATGATTTGAGCATGTTTTGATGAAATTGATTGTTGATATATGCTTGAATGATGATAACATGGTGTTATGCATGATCAATTTGATGAAAATTGGATTGGATTAATTTTTCCCCAAATTTGAGGCTTGGCCGAAAGTTGATGCTTGCCCTAAGTCATGGTGATTTTTGATTTTGATCATTGGATGAGTTTAAATCATTTGGGAAATTTTGATTTAGGATTTAATTGGATTGAATTCGGAATTGGACAAAAATTCCCCTAAAAGCCGTGATGATTGATTTTTTGATTCAATTGTGTTGGACATAAATTGATGATGATAAGCATAATTAATTGAGTAAATTAGTGTTTTGGAAATGTTAATTTGGATAAATAATTATCGCATACACTTTGGTTAATTTAATTATGAAATTTGGAATTTTGGAATTAAATTAATTGGGCTTATTTTGGAATTGGGCTTGTAAAAGTTGTAATTGGGCTTAATGGGCTTGGTTGGACCAAGTTTTGTTTTGGCTAATTGGTTGGATCCAATTGGGCCCAAAACCATATCCATAAAGTCCAAATATGACTTAATGGACCTTTAATTTTAATTGGGCCTAATGGGCCTAAATTGATTTCTTGGCAAATAAGGGTGATTCCTTAAATGGGCTTTGGTATTTGGGTTTGACCCATATTAACCAAAAGTCCATGCCTTTAGAAATTAATTGAAAGTCCATTGGACTTTAAATTAAATTGACATTGGATGTTAATTGGGCTTTGAGACCCGTAACGATTAGATTTGGAATCTAATTCGTAAAGGCACATTAAAAAGTGTAATTATTTAATTTAGAATTAAATATAGAATTAGTATTAAATACAAATTAAATTGGATTTAATATTGTAGTTTAATATAATTCGTGAATTCATACTTTGAGTACTTATTCTTAAAACGAGTTTGACTCGCGCAAAATCAAATCGTTTTTTGAAAATTGGATGGTCATTAATTTCAGATTAATTAATTGGATTAGATTGATTGATAACATGCTTGTGTGAATACATGGATGCGATGTATGAATAATGTATATCGGATGGATATTAGATGGGTGAGGGAAATTTTGGAAATTGTTGTAATAAATTTAGAATTTATTAATTAGACCTGCGTGTCCAGCCTATTACCTCTTGACTCTTTGTATTTCTCTTCTCACCTATTCCCCTCAATGTAAATGAGGTTTCTTTAGAAGTGTTATGTAATCGGGTAGAAGTAATACTTGTGCTAGCGGGAGAGAGGAAATGGAGAGATTTGTTCTAGGAACAATGTGTTTATATATCCATCCGCATATCATTATTAAACTTATTTATACGCTCCTTATTATGTTTTTAGAATACATGTTTAAGGGTGTATGATGATGAGACCTTAACAAAGATAATAAATTGGTTTCCAATTTACACAAAAAACCCTCAACACATATTAAGCATTTTTCCTTCTATTGAGTGATTCTTACTCAAGATCCAAGATTGGCACTGGTTTGTTGGCCAAAGTCAAGACCTTTGTCCGTCGCAGATGTGTTTGAATCATGAAGGCTTTGTTCCATATCGGTGTCTTGTCCAAGTTGTGATTTATTGGCCAAAGTCAAGATCACTTCTTGTCCATCGACATCGATTACGAAGCTTTCCAAAGTCAATGGGTTCCGCTTAACTGGGATCATTAAATTTGTTGTGCCAAAGCCAAGGTTTAGTTGATTCAGAGGAAAAAGGTTAGGAAATATATTGGATATATTAGCATATATAAGATATATGTTTCAGACTTGGATGTCCACCTACTGGATCTAGGAATTAGATGGGATCCAATTGATCTTAGAGATCTACCTAGTTAATTATCTTACATTTTGTTGGCCAAAGTCAAGATTGTGTGTTATTTAACGGGATCTTAGCCCACTAGGAAACAAGGTTTCCCGAGTACTCCACAGAGGGTTAGAGGCTCACCGAAAAATAGTGGGAGGCAAGTATTAAATTTGCAATATTCGTTTAGTTACTTGCCAATACGCGCTCATTTCAAATTTTTCGTCAAATAATATTTAATCGTTGTTTTAATTAAACAGTTAGACTGTATTCAAACTACTTCAATTACAGTTGATTATATAATTGGATTATAGTAATCAATATATTTGAATTTAAACCAATTAAAATATAGTTGATTATATAGTTAAACTATAGTAATCATTATAATAAATAGTACCTAAAATCGTTGATTTGATAGTTAGACTATTGAAATCAAGATAAATGAAAGATTAGCGTTTAGAACATAATTCTGGGAAAAATGTTTTTTAAACGGCTTTAATTTTCAGATTGGGAATAAAATCTTAGGATAGTCCTCGGGACCGAGAAGTTATTTTATTTGATAGAATGACGTCTCAAGCCTAAGCCTAGAGTTAAGCAAATAGTAGAACATGATATTTGGAATATTCATGTGATGATAACTTTAGTGCTTAATCTGTTATGCTTGCCGCAAAGACTCCTTAATTTCTTAGTCAGAACTAAGGATTAGATCCTTATAGTATGATATTGAAATTGAAGGATCTTCATAGATCTATCCTTAGATCTTAAAAGTGCAAATTGCAATAGAAAACTCTTGGAGAGTTAATGGCTATACTCAAGGAGACAAAGTCAGAGTTTGCAATAGGGCAAGAAGCGTAAGACGCATCTTACTTCATCATCCCAGAAGGCCAAGGCTTGGCCAAAGGCTTCTGGGGGTGGAAAAGAGGCAAATGCAAAATCATTATAATCTTCTGGGAAGACAAATGACATATCCCAAGATGTCTGCCTAAACTGTGGCAAACGGGGTAACTGAAGCGTGACTACCGTATGGACAAGGCAGACATGAAGGAATTGAAGACGGTGCAAGGCTCTGGCTTCAAATATGTTTGTCATAAACATGTTCGCTACTAGTATTAAAATTGGATTTTAGATACTGAGTGTGGTACATAAATATGTACTGATGTGCAGAATCTACTGACAAGCAGGATACTGACTTCAGATGAGATTGATATGCGAATCGAAAACGGGATGAGAGTCGCTATTTTAACCGTAGAAACCTAAGTTTATGAATTACCCTTTGGGTATGTACTTAAATTAGGAAACTGTTACAATGTAACTAGTTTGACTAGAAACATTATCTCTATATCAGGGTTTAACCCGTTGCGGGTATACCTTTATATTCTAGAACACTAAAGTGTTTTATTTTATAAAGATGATATTGAGATAAACACATTAGATGTGAATAACAGTATTTATATTTTGAATATAAATAAATCTCAAACGTATAACATGACAAATAAATATCTCAAACTGAATTAATCAGTTGAGACTTAATTGTGGCATTGTTGTCTGGGACACATTAAACAAGACTCGTATATCGAAACTTTTGAAGAGTGGATACTAGGACGGATTTGATTCTATTCAAATGATGTCTACGAATCTAGTTTATTAGGCAAAGTGCCTAAAACACCTTTTTCTTGGTAAAAGTGTAACTGCCACCGATCTGTTAGCCCTCGTTCATAGTGACGTTAGTGGGCCCATGTCTAGCTAGGCTAGAGGTGGATATGAATACTTTGAAACCTTTACGGATGTGGCATCGCGTAATGGTTATGTGTTTCTTGTGAAACACGGATCATAAACTTTTGATGAATTCAAAGAGTTTCGACACAAAGTAGACAGACAGACCGACTAAAGTATTAATACCGTCACGGTTAGACCATGATGGAAAATACTTAAGCAATAAGTTTCTCAAATACTTGAAAGAGTATAGTATTCTTTCAATGAGGACTCCTCCCGGAACACGTCAATTTGACGGTGTGTCCGAACAGAGAAACCCAATTTTGTTGGACATGATAAGGTTAATCATGAGTCGCTCTGAGCTACCATTTCCTTCAAGGGATAAGCTTTAAACAGTGAAAAACTTATTTTGAATAAGGTTCCATGAAATCTATTTGACAGACTTCATATTAGATATGAACAAGAAAGAAATTGGGTTTTCTCATTCCTAAAGATTTCGGTATGCTAGGCATAAGTTTGGATGATACCAAACTAAAACCCAAATCAGATAAGTGGTTAAGTTGTGGGTTATCATAGGGAAAGCAAAGTATAGTACTTATACATCTCACAAGAGAACAATGTAATTGTTGTTGGATAATATGACCCATAACGTCACTATTTGTACAGATCACGGTGTTGTTGTACAAATTAACTATGTGACAAGGAAATTGCACTCTCATCATTTGTGATTAGATCACCATAGATGTATAAATGAAGAGAGTTCCATATGATTAGTTCCTGGATTGAGATGATATGAGACAGTATCAGTCCACGAAGGATTAATCATTAAATATCCCTAGTCGTAGTATTATCGAGACAGGACATCGACAATGTGAAATAGGCTAGTATTGCACTTATGCGCGTTGTGAGGGCACAACGGCATAGTTCTTATATATATAAGTATTGGATACTTATGCAAGTGCGATAGGAGGTTGTGTTTCACCGATGGTACGGGAAACAGCTTCGCTCTGGATAGACCCCTCGGAATCCCATTGGTATTATGACTATGTGTCTATGGGAGGCCGAAATCAAGGTAGGTGTGTATAGTCTTAACCTGAGACTTACATCGCTAATACTTACGATAATCGATAGACTTTGGTCTTGGTGGTACAGGGCTTTAACCGGTTCTGCGTACACCACTTCTGGGTTTATCAGAGAGTCGTAGTGTATTGGGTGTGTGTCAAGACGGAAGTATCACTTCAGTCATAGTGGAGATGATGTCACGCAGGATACGGTACTAGTGCTCTTGAGTGTTGCGCAACCAATCGGGATATTTTGACCAGGTCATGAATATCCGATTATAGAGACTATGTTACCAAAAATCCGACATGTGCTTCGGACAGGGCAGACACTTATCCAGCCCCAGCCCTAGCACGTGACTATCCGATACTGGGCCGATATACACAATACTTGGTATACTACGCTTGATACAGATCTATATATTCCTGTAAGAATATTTCTGGAGAATTGGGTAGGCATGGCGCTTTGCTAGAAGCCAACCTTGTCTTGTAAATCGGTATAAACGTAGTACGCGATACTTACGTGTTCGGATAGTCCGACGACCGTATTTACTGCCAACATATCCAGAGATCTCATGGGTCGGTTCCTGAAGATTCACCGATGACGTATGACTCGCACTTTAATTAATCTGGGATTAATTCGATGAGAGAGAAAATTAATCTGGGATTAATTACGGAGATATTTTATCTCGGATAAAATATCGTTAAAGAGAGAGAACGATTAATTTGGAATTAATCGATAAATTAATATATTCGATATATTATAACGAAATTAGATTTCGACGCGGAATTGAAATTAGATTTTAATTCGGGCGAACGAATTAATTTAGAATTAATTCGTTAGCGACGTGAATAGTGAATTCGCTAGGCGTAATCATTTAATTACGACGCAACAGAAAATTCATTAATTTGGAATTAACGAACCCAAGCCCGGGATTGTTTGCGAGCGCATTCGCATTTCGAATTCGAGTGCGGCACGCAAGTCAAATCAAGCGTCAAATCGCAAGTCACATCAAGCGTCAAATCACATGTCACTTTGAGTGATGTGACATTTGAGTGATTGATGTGAGTTGATTTGTGGTGATTGACAAGCATTTAATGCTTTGCTTTTTGAAATTAAAATTGGTAAATGGTTTAATATTTTTGGAAAATATAAAACCCTTTACATTTTTTTTATTTCCCACTAATTCTTTCTCTCTCTGATTTACGGTTTTGGCACTCTTTGGAGCCAAAAACCCATCTTCTTCTCTCTCGGTCTTGGACCGATTTCTTCATCTCTTTCTCTGGTTTGACCGAAAGAAATTGGAGAAGCAATGATCTTGTTACAAGATCTATGTGCTAGCACACTCATGGAGGAATACAAAGGTGATAGGGAAGTGAGTTCGTGAGCTTGGAAGCTTGAAGCTTGGAGCTTCAATGATGTCCATCAATGGCCGAACCTTGGAGAAGCCGAACCAGTCACCACCGTGCAGCCCCTACCACGCGCAGCTCACTGCCGAGCAAGGGAGAGCAGTTCGTGGTCCATCTTCGTTGCATCTCTACCGATCCATGTGAGTTTTTCCGCACCTCATTTGGTTGTATTCAACTCGTTTTTATGCATTATAAATGATCTTGGGACTTGATTGAAACTCAACAATGGTATCTTGAGCCATTTGTGCATAAAACGAATTTAGGGTTCTTAGCAAAATTTGGGGCTTTTTGATTTAAGCATGATTTTGACAAATTGTTTGTTTAAGAATGCTTGTATATGAATAACTTAGAGTTATATGTAATCAATTTGAATAAAAATTAATTGGATTGATTTTCCCCAATTTGCTTATTGTTGGCCAAAACTTTAATTTGGGTAAACTTGATTTTGATCATGTTTAATGAAATTGGATGATTTAGAATGCTTAAAGTATGTTTAATTGAGGATTGATTGGATCAATTTGTTGAAAAAGTGTTTGGAACAATTTTCCCCAAATTGCTTATGTTGGCCGAATTTAGTAAGTGCCCTAATGTCTTGGATTTTTGATTTTTTGTTCATTGGATGACTTGGAAATCATTTAGGGATGTTGAATTTATGTTTAATTTGGTTCAATTGGATTGAATTTGATTTGGACATAATTTTCCCCTTATGGCCGAGACTTTAACATGTGTTTATTGGGTTTGATTTTGATCAAACTATGTTGGACATGATTAATTGATGATAAGCATGATTAATTGGACAAATTTAGTGTTTTGGAAACTTTGATTTGGGTAATTAATAATGCTATACACTTTATGTAATTTAATTGGGAAATTTGGAATTTTTGGAATTAAATTATTGGGCCTTAAAATTGGATTTGGGCTTTTAAAGTTGTTATTGGGTTTATTGGACTTTGTTGTACAAAGTTGGTTTAGGCCAAAATTGGTTGGATCCAATTAGGCCCAAAACCGCTTCCAAAAGGCCCAAATGCGACTAATGAACCTTTAACGTTTAATTGGGCCTAATGGGCCTAAATTAATTTATGGGCTTATGGGGTAACTCCCGGATTGGATTTTGGTTATTCGGTTTGACCCGAGTTGACCAAAAGTCCACGCCTTGAATAAATTAATTAAAAGCCCATCGGACTTTAATTAAATTAATATTGGATATTAATCGGGCTTTGAGACCCGTAACGATTAAATTTGGAATTTAAGTCGTAAAGGTTTATTTTATAAAGTGTAATATTTAATTTGGAATTAAATAATGAATTAGAATTAAATGCGTATTAAATTGGATTTAATTATGTAATTTAATTTAATTCGTAGAATTAGTACTTTAAGTACTTATTCGCAAAAACGAGTTTGACTCGAACAAAATCAAATCGTTGTTTGAACATTGGATGATCACTAATTATCAAGATTAATTAATTGGATTAGATTGATTGATAACATGCTTGAGTGAATACATGGTTGTGATGCATGAATAATGTATATCGGATGGATATTAGATGGGTGGGGCAATTTTAGAAATTGTTGTAATAAATTTGATTTATTAATTGGACCTGCGTGTCCAGCCTTATCACCTCATATTCTTTGTATTCTCTTCTCACCTATTCCCCTCAATGTAAATGAGGTTTCTTTAGAAGTGTAGTGTAACGGGTAGAAGAAATATTTGTACTAGCGGGAGAGAGAAAGTGAGAGATTTGATCTATGATCAATGTGTAAAATATCCATCCGCATATCATTATTATTTTATCATATGCGCTTTATTATGTGTTTAGAATGCATGTTTAAGGGTGTATGATGATGAGACCTTAACAAAGATAATAAATTGGTTGCCAATTTGCACACGAAAAGCCCTCATCAAATATCATGCGTCTTTTCCTTCCATTGAGTGATTCTTGCTCAAGATCCTAGATTGGCATGGGTTGTTGGCCAAAGTCAAGCCCTTGTCCGTCGAAGATGTGTTTGAATCACGAGGCTTTATTCCATATTGGTGTCTTGTCCAAGTTGTGGTTTGTTGGCCAAAGTCAAGACCACTTCTTGTCCAACGACATTGATTACGAAGCTTCCATGGTCAATGGGTCCGCGCTTGACTGGGATCACTAGGTTTGTTGTGCCAAAGCCAAGGCCTAGTTGATTCAGAGAAAAAAGGTTAGGGTATATATTCGATATATAGGCATATATAAGATATATGTTTAGGACTTGGATGTCCACCTACTGGATCTAGGAATTGGATTGGATCCAATTGATCTTAGAGATCTACCTAGTTAATTATCATACAATTTGTTGGCCAAAGTCAAGATTGTGTGATATTTAACGGGATCCTAGCCCACTAGGAATCACGGTTTCCCGAGTACTCGACAGAGGGTTGGAGGCTCGACGAAAAATAGTGGGAGGCAAGAATTGAATTTGCAATACTCATTCAATTACTCGCCATACGCGCTCATTTAAAGTATTTCGTCGTAATATTAAATGTTAGTTGGACTAATATTTAAATTGTTGTTTTAATAAACATTTGGACTGTATTATACTTGATTATATATAATTGGATTATATTAATCAATATATTTGAATTAATTAATTTCAGTTTACAGTTGATTTTATAATTGGATTATAGTAATCAATGTAATTGAGGTTAATTAATTTGGATTATATTTGATTATATAGTTGGACTATTATAATCATTATAATATATATAGTACCACTAATCGTTGATTAAATAGTTGGACTATTGTAATCAAGATAAAATTGAAAAGTTGGATATTTAAAATATAATCTGGGATTAAAATATTTTAAATAATTTATTTTTCAAATTGGGAATAAATAATAGGTTACTTTATTTGATAAAATAACTTATTATACCTTAAGCCCTAAATTAAGCAAAATAAGTAGAGCATAAAATCTTTGGAAGATTTATGTGATGATGACTTTAGTGCTTAATTTAATATACTTGTCATAAATCTAATTTTAGATTTAAGAAGTATTAAAATTGCAATTTATAATTCTTGGAGAATTAATTGACTATTCTAGAGGAGATAAAGTCAAAGTTTGCAATTGGGCATGTAGCACGAGGTGCACATCGTTTCGATATTCTAAAAACCCAAGGCTTGGCCTAAGTTTCTTAAAATATTGAAAATGATAATTGACATATACCAAAGTGACTACCATTTGGATATGGCAGACACGAAGGAATTAAAGAAAGGGCAAGGCTCTGACTTTAAAAATGTTTGTCAAAGTTATGTTCACAACTAGTATTGAAATTAGATTTTAAATACTTAGTGTGGTACATAAAATATATGTCTTGATGTTCAGAATCTGCTTTGAGCAGGATACTGACTTCAAGCTGAGATTGCTCTGCGAATCGGAAACGGGACGAAAGTCGCTGTTTCGACCGTAGATACCTAAGTTTAGGAACTACCATTTGGGTGTGTACTTAAATTAGGAACTGTTATAATGTAACTAGTTTGACTAGAGACATTATCTCTATATCAGTGTTTAATCCATTGTGGATAAACCTTTATATTCTAGAACACTCAGTGTTTCATTATATAAAGATGATACTGAGATAAACACATTAGATGTGAATAACAGAATTTATATTTTGAATATAATAAAAATCTCAAAACATATAAAATGACAAATAAATAGCTCAAATTGATTTGATCAAATGGAGACTTATTTGTGGCATTGTTGTTTAGGACAGAATTAAACAAGACTCGTATATCCGCACTTTGGAAGAGTGGGTACTCGGACTGTTTTGATTCCAATAAAATAAAGTCTACGAATCTAGTTTAATGGGCAATGTGCCTAAAACACTATTTACTTAGTAAAAGTGTAAATGCCACCGATCTATTAGCCCTAGTTCATAATGAAGCAAGTGGGCCCATGTCTAGCTAGGCTAGATGTAGATATGAATATTTTGTGACCTATACGGATGTGGCATCGCATTATGGTTATGTGTTTCTTTTAAAGAACACAAATCGGAAACTTTTAGAGTTTCGGCACGAAATAGACAAACAGATCGGCTATAGTATTATACCGTCACGGTAAGACCGTAATGGAAAATACTTAAGCAATAAGTTTCTTATATACTTGAAAGAGTATAGTATTCTTTCAAATGAGGACTCCTCCCGGAACACGTCAAAGTGACGGTGTGTCCGAACGGATTAACTGAATCATGTTAGACATGATAAGGCTAATCATGAGTCGCTCTGAGCTACCATTTCCTTCAACGGATAAGTTTTAACAGTGCAATAACTTATTTAGAATATAGTTCTATTAATAATCTGTTTGACAGATTACATTCCTGACCATTTGGGATGCTAGGCATATGTTTGGATAATACCAAACTAAAACCTAAATTGGATAAGTGTCAAATTGGTTATCCTAAAGGAAACCATAAGTATAGTACTTATAAATCTCACATGAGAACAATATGATTGTTGCTCACCATGCGGTTTTCCTAAGAGGAATACCGATATGCAGTGGTCAGTGGGAGGATGGTGATACGCGATGAAAATTGGAGTAATACTGTTCGAGGCAGGAAATCCTTAATGGAACACATATAGTTCATCAATGATGAATTTATACCATTAATCTTCGAATACACAAGAACCGCGTAGATCGGAGAGAATCAGAAAACAACCTAGGGTATGGGTTTCTGATCTCACCTCATAAAGATGTTAATCTTTTAAGGTATACCAACTGATTACGTATGAGGTAGTGATACAAGGTATCGACTCCCTATTATGACAAATTGTCATGAGTCCAAAATGGATTCCATGTATATCAACAAGTTTGGATACTAGTTGATGTACCATAAGGCATTGTGCCTATTGGTACTTTATAAGTCTTCAAGGAAGACATACATGAAAGGCAACATACCAACGTACTAAGCTAGGCTTGTAAAGAAAAGGTAGAGTTATCAACATTGTGTTGATTACGACGAAACCTTTTACATGTTGCCATTGTAGATCCATTTGGATAATGCTAGCTAAAGATGTGTATTTCATTTATGAAATATGACAGCTTAACGGGAAATCGCTTTCCTGAAAAGGAAACCTTTCGGAGGATGTTTATAACATCCTATCGGTTTTGTCGTACCATAACAAGCAAACAAGGTTTGCAGGTTATTCAATCCATGTTTGGATTGAAGCAAGCATAGGTTCTAGGAATTATCGTTTTGATGTAATCATAATGGAGTATGATTTAATTCAAAACGAAATGATTCTTGTGTATATAAGGAGGTTAGTGAGAGAGCACTGATAATTAAATTCCCATAAAGCAATCGGTGAAAGCTTGGCTTTCATAAGAAATTCTCCGTAGAATTCTGGGGAGTAACAACCTTTATTCAAGGAATAAAGATCTACTGGGATAGATTTGGTGTTGTTAACACTCTGGGAAATTGTACATTTAAAATGTACTTGATATGGTGTCTCATACGCTTTGAGTATATGGAGTCACAATCAGGACAATCCAAGTGATAGTCATTGGATTGAAGTTAAGGACATCTATTTAGTATCTTAAAGAACTAAAGATGCTGTCTTAAATTATGGAGTAGGAGAACTTGAAGTGACTAGGATCACTGCTGCAAGTTTCCAAACCGGTAAATACTGCGGTACTATAAAGTTTGAATAACGGGACAGTGAGCTGGAAATATTCCGAGCAAGATAACTGTTTCCGAATAAACAACAAATGCGGATTATTGCTGCAGCTGAGGCAGCAATAGAAGCCATTTGGATCGATAATAAATCTAATTAGATTAGATATAGTTCTTTTAGCAGCTGAGCTAGGCGTCAGCACAGGCTAAGGAATTAATGGTCTCATCGACGATCCAGATATATACTTATATATTCATCTGATTCGTTCGCGTCAGAAGATAATCGTATAAATCGCGTCAGAAGATAATTACGCAAATCTGCTGACGAATATCTTTTCTCAGCAATTTGAGCAAACCGTACATAGTTCGAGTGTAAGACACTTGAGTGACTGGCTATGTGCCAAGTGGGAGATTGTTGGATAATATGACCCATAACGTCACTATTTGTACAGATCACAGTGTTGTTGTACAAATTAACTATGTGACAAGAAAATTGCACTCTCATCATTTGTGATTAGATCACCATAGATGTATAAATGAAGAGAGGTCCATATGATTAGTTCCTGGATTGAGATGATATGAGACAGTATCAGTCCACGAAGGATTAATCATTAAATATCCCTAGTCGTAGTATTATCGAGACATGACATCGACAATGCGGAATAGGCTAGTATTGCACTTGTGCGCGTTGTGAGGGCACAACGGCATAGTTCTCATATATATAAGTATTGGATACTTATGCAAGTGCGATAGGAGGTTGTTTTTCACCGATGGTACGGGAAACAGCTTCGCTCTGGATAGACCCCTCGGAATCCCATTGGTATTATGACTATGTGTCTATGGGAGGCCGAAATCAAGGTAGGTGTGTATAGTCTTAACCTGAGACTTACATCGCTAATACTTACGATAATCGATAGACTTTGGTCTTGGTGGTATAGGGCTTTAACCGGTTCTGCGTACACCACTTCTGGGTTTATCAGATTATCGTAGTGTATTGGGTGTGATGTCAAGACGAAAGTATCACTTCAGTCATAGTGGAGATGATGTCACGCAGGATATGGTACTAGTGCTCTTGAGTGTTGCGCAACCAATCGGGATATTGTGACCAGGTCATGAATATCCGATTATAGAGACTATGTTACCAGACATCCGACATGTGCTTCGGACGGGGCAGACACTTATCCAGCCCCAGCCCTAGCACGTGACTATCTGATACTGGGCCGATATACACAATACTTTGTATACTACGCTTGATACAGATCTATATATTCCTGTAAGAATATTTCTGGAGAATTGGGTAGGCATGGCGCTTTGCTAGAAGCCAACCTTGTCTTGTAAATCGGTATAAACGTAGTACGTGATACTTACGTGTTCGGATAGTCTGACGATCGTATTTACTGCCAACATATCCGGAGATCTCATGGGTCGGTTCCTGAAGATTCACCGATGACGTATGACTCGCACTTTAATTAATCTGGGATTAATTCGATGAGAGAGAAAATTAATCTGGGATTAATTACGGAGATATTTTATCTCGGATAAAATATCGTTAAAGAGAGAGAACGATTAATTTGGAATTAATCGATAAATTAATATATTCGATATATTATAACGAAATTAGATTTCGACGCGGAATTGAAATTAGATTTTAATTCGGGCGAACGAATTAATTTAGAATTAATTCGTTAGCGACGTGAATAGTGAATTCGCTAGGCGTAATCATTTAATTACGACGCAACAGAAAATTCGTTAATTTGGAATTAACGAACCCAAGCCCGGGATTGTTTGCGAGCGCATTCGCATTTCGAATTCGAGTGCGGCACGCAAGTCAAATCAAGCGTCAAATCGCAAGTCACATCAAGCGTCAAATCACATGTCACTTTGAGTGATGTGACATTTGAGTGATTGATGTGAGTTGATTTGTGGTGATTGACAAGCATTTAATGCTTTGCTTTTTGAAATTAAAATTGGTAAATGGTTTAATATTTTTGGAAAATATAAAACCCTTTACATTTTTTTTATTTCCCACTAATTCTTTCTCTCTCTGATTTACGGTTTTGGCACTCTTTGGAGCCAAAAACCCATCTTCTTCTCTCTCGGTCTTGGACCGATTTCTTCATCTCTTTCTCTGGTTTGACCGAAAGAAATTGGAGAAGCAATGATCTTGTTACAAGATCTATGTGCTAGCACACTCATGGAGGAATACAAAGGTGATAGGGAAGTGAGTTCGTGAGCTTGGAAGCTTGAAGCTTGGAGCTTCAATGGTGTCCATCAATGGCCGAACCTTGGAGAAGTCGAACCAGTCACCACCGTGCAGCCCCTACCACGCGCAGCTCACTGCCGAGCAAGGGAGAGCAGTTCGTGGTCCATCTTCGTTGCATCTCTACCGATCCATGTGAGTTTTTCCGCACCTCATTTGGTTGTATTCAACTCGTTTTTATGCATTATAAATGATCTTGGGACTTGATTGAAACTCAACAATTGTTGCTCGCCATGCAGTTTTCCTAAGAGGAATACCGACATGCAGTGGTAAGTGGGAGGAAAGTAAAACTCGATGAACATCGGTGTAATACTATTCCTGGCACCGAGTCCTTAATTGAACACAAATAGTTCAGCAAGGATGAAACTATACCATAATCTTCGAATACACAAGAACCGCGTAAGTTGGAGAGAGTTAGAAAATAACCTGGGGTATGGGTTTCTAATCTCACCTCATGTAGATGTCAATCTTATTGAGGAACACGGACTGACTACGTATGAGGAAGTGATACAAGGTATCGACTCCATATTATGGCAAAGTGCCATGAAGTCCGAAATGGATTCCATGTATACCAACCAAGTTTAGACACTGGTTGTTGTACCGGAAGGCATTGTTCCTATTGGTACTGTATAAGTCTTCAAGGAAGACAAACATGGAAGGCAACATACCAACGTACTAAGCTAGGCTTGTAGCGAAAAGGTATCGTTATCAACATTGTGTCGATTACGATGAAACCTTTTACCTGTTGTCATGGTTAAATCCTTTCGGACAATTCTTGCTGATGCTGCATGTTTCATTTATGAAATATGGCAGCTGAACGTCAAAATCCCTTTCCTTAAACGGAAACCTTTTGGAGGATGTTTATAACATCCTGACGGTTTTGTCATGCCAAAACGAGCAAACAAGGTTTGCAAGTTAATTCGATCCATTCATGGATTGAAGCAAGCATTGCGTTCTTGGAACTATCCTTTTGATGTAATCATAATGGTATATGATTTAATTCAAAACGAAAATGATTCTTGTGTATATAAGGAGGTTAGTGGGAGCGCACTGACAGTGAATGTCCTAAATAATGATGATATATCATTTCTTGGAAATGATATTCCCATAATAAAATCGGTGAAAGCTTGGCTTTCAAGAAAATTCTCCGTAGAATTCTTTGGAGAGACAACCTTTATTCTAGGAATAAGGATCTATTGGGATAGATCTAAAAGTTGTTGGCACTCTCCGAGAACTCATACATCAAAATATATGTACGCGACCTGGTGTCTCATATGCTTTGAGCATATGGAGTCACAATCAGGCCAATCCAAGTGATAGTCATTGGATTGAAGTTAAGAACATCCTTTAGTATCTTAGATGAACTAAGGATGCTTTCTTAAACTGTGGAGAAGGAGAACTTGAAGTGACTGGATTCACCGTTGCAAGTTTCCCAACCGATATAAACGACTATAAATCGTAACAAAGGTACTATACAGTTTGAATAACGGAACAGTGAGCTGGAAATCTTCCAAGCAAGATAATGTTATCGAATAAACAACAAAAGCGAAATATTGATGCGGCTGAGGCAGCAATAGAAGCCTTTTGGATCGATGATAATCCTAATTAGATTAGGAGTAGTTCTGTTAGCAGCTGAGCTAGGCTACATCACAGACTAAAGAATTAATGGTCTCATCAACGATCCAGATATATACTTCAAATATTCATCTGATTCATTCGGATCATACATCGTGGCGATGTGATGATCAAATAAATCGCATCAGATGAAAACCATGCAAATCCGCTGTCGAAAGCATTTCCTCACAGAAGTTTCAGCGAACCGTACATAGTTCGGGTGTAGGACACTTGAGTGATTGGCTATAGGCCAAGTGGGAGATTGTTGGACAATTATGACCCATAGCATCACTATTTGTACAGATCAGGGTGTTGTTGTACAAATAACTATGTGACAAAGGAATTGCCCTTTTATCATTTGTAATTGGATTACCAAGATGTATAAATGATGAAAGGTCCATATGATTAGTTCTGGATTGAGATTATATGAGACAATATCAATCCATGAAGGTTTAATAATTAAATATCCCTAGTCGGAGTATTATTGAGATTGGACATCGATAATGCGTAAAAGACTAGTATTACACTTGTGCACGTTGTGGAAGCATAACATCATAGTTCTCATATATTTGGGTATATGATACTCATGCAAGTGTAATAGGAGGTTGTGTTTACCGATGGTACAGAAACAACTTCTCTCTGGATAGACCCCTCGTAATTCCATTGGTAGTATGACTATGTGTCTATGGAAGTCCGAATCAGGGTAGGTGTATTTGGTCTTAACCTGAGACTTGCACCGCTAATACTTGCGACAATCAATATGCTTTGGTTTTGGTCGTCCAGGGCTTTAGCAGGTTATGTGTACGCCTCTTCTGGGTATATTGAGAATCGTACTGTATTGGGTGTGATGTCAAGATGGAAGTATCACTTCAATCATAGTGGAGATGATGATCACATAGAATACGAAACTGGTGCTCTTTTATGCTGCAGCTATCGGGATATTATGACTAGGTCATGTTTATCCGATTATAGAGACTAGTTACCAGAGATCCGATATGTGTTTCGTACGGGGCAGACACAATTCCAGCCCCAGGCCTAGCACGTGACATCCGATACTGGATCGAAATACGCAATACTACGTATACTACGCCTGATATAGATCACATATTCCAGTAATTATATGGATTCACCGATGACGTATGACTCACACTTTATTAATCTGGGATTAATTATATGAGAGAGAGAAAATTAATCAGGGATTAATTACGGAGATATTTTATCTAGGATAAAATATTAATTAAAGAGAGAGAACAATTAATTTGGAATTAATCGATAAAATAATATATTCGATATATTATACGAAATTGGATTTCGACGCAGAATTAAAATTAGATTTTAATTCGTGCAAACGAGTTAATTTAGAATTAGCGACGTGAATAGTAATTTTGCTAGGCATAATTATTTAATTAAATTTGATTTAATTACGTCACAACGGAAAATTTGTTAATTCGGAATTAGCGAACCCGAGCCCGGGAGTGTTTGCGGGCCCACTCGCATTTCGAATTCAAGTGCGGCCCATAAGTCACATCACGCATCACATCACTCGTCATTCAAGTGATGGAAGTCTTGTCACTTTGAGTGATTGACAACCAGTCACTATTCATTAGTGATGTGAGTTGTTGGAAGGCATTAATTGCCATTTTGGCTCCAAGATTTCTTTTGACTTTTTGAAAGCCATTTACAAGATTTTGGAAATCAAATTTTTGGTATTAGTTTTAGAAACAAAAACCAATCCAACACACTTCTCTCTCTTTCCAACACACACACGGTTTTGGGAACCATTTTTCCCCTCTCTCCCATTCGGCTTTTGAAGCCAATTTTCTTCTAATTTCTTGCTTGGCCGAGACATAGAAGAAGAAACAAGTAAGATTTTGTTGGGTTTCTACGGTCTAACCAGGATCGATTTAAGCAAAGAAACAATAAGCGAATACATCAAGGAGGTGCAGAATACTCACAATGATCGGTTGAGCAATGCGAGGAACAACAAAACTTCAAGCTTTTCTCCTCCAAGGCTCACGGCAGTGGCTGTTTTGAATTCCTCAATTTTCGGCCATGGAAGGATCTCCAAGCTCCAAGCTTTCGAATGATGATTCCATGCTCACGGGTGCGGTTCCCTATCACCTTCGCAAGACTTTGGAAGTGTGCTAGCACTTAGGAATTTTTCCCACAAAAATTCCTTAGCTTCTCCTTTATATTCGGTCAAACCAGAAAAATAAAGAGGAAGAAAAATGGCCTATAGCCGAGAGAGATGAGAGGAGGGAGAGAGTGAGTGTGTTGTGTTGGTGGTTGAAAAAATGTGTATCTAATACACATATTGAATTTCAAAAATTCAATTACCTAAAGTCAAAGCATTAAAGCTTTGCCAACTACCACCATCAATCACAATGACAAGTTGTCACATCACTCAAAGTGACTAGACATCAGATCAATCGATTGACTAATGATTTGACGCTTGATGTGACTTGTGGACCCCACTTTGATTCTAAATGTGAGTGGTCCCACAAACACTCCCGGGCTCGGGTTCGTTAATTCCAGATTAACGAATTTTTCATTGCGATGAAATTAAATCTAATTTAATTAAGTAACTTTGCTTAGCAAAATTACTATTCACGTCGCTAACGAATTAATTCTAAATTAACTCGTTCGCCCGAATTAAAATCTAATTTCAATTCCGCGTCGAAATTAAATTTCGTATAATATATCATGCCAACCCAATTCTCCAGAAATATTCTTACTGGAATATGTGATCTATAGCAGGCGTAGTATACGTAGTATTACGTATTTCGATCCAGTATCGGATGTCACGTGCTAGGCCTGGGGCTGGAATTGTGTCTGCCCCGTACGAAGCACATATCGGATCTCTGGTAACTAGTCTCTATATCGGATAGACATGACCTAGTCATTTTATCCCGATGACTGCAGTACATAAGAGAACCAGTTTCGTAACCTACGTGATCATCATCTCCACTATGACTGGAGTGATACTTCCATCTCGACATCACACCCAATACACTACGATTC
This sequence comes from Zanthoxylum bungeanum, assembly GCA_019454045.1. Classification (NCBI taxonomy): domain Eukaryota; kingdom Viridiplantae; phylum Streptophyta; class Magnoliopsida; order Sapindales; family Rutaceae; genus Zanthoxylum; species Zanthoxylum bungeanum. The sequence goes on from SKCR01001265.1 coordinate 99,788, forward strand.
TCAATATACCCAGAAGATGCGTACACAGAACCTGTTAAAACCCTGGACGACCAAAACCAAAGTATATTGATTATCGCAAGTATTAGCGGTGCAAGTCTCAGGTTAAGACCAAATACACCTACCCTGATTCGGACTTCCATAGACACATAGTCATACTACAAATGAAATTATGAGGGGTCTATCCAGAGCGAAGCTGTTTTCCGTACCATCGGTAAAACACAACCTCCTACTACACTTGCATGAGTATCCTATACCCAAATATATGAGAACTATGCCGTTATGCCCTCATAACACGCACAAGTGTAATACTAGTCTTTTTCGCATTATCGATGTCCAATCTCGATAATACTCTGACTAGGGATATTTAATGATAAAACCTTAATGGATTGATACTGTCTCATATCATCTCAATCCAGGAACTAATCATATGGACCTTTCATCATTTATACATCTTGGCGATCTAATCACAAATGATAAAAGAGCAATTTCCTTTGTCACATAGTTAATTTGTACAACAACACCATGATCTGTACAAATAGTGACGCTATGGGTCATAACTATCCAACAATCTCCCACATGGCCTATAACCAGTCACTCAAGTGTCATACACCCGAACTATGTATGGTTCGCTCAAATTTCTGCTGAGGAAATGCTTTCGACAGCGGATTTGCATGGTTATCATCTGATGCGATTTATTCGATCATCATATCGCCACGATGTATGATCCGAACGAATCAGATGAATATTTGAAGTATATATCTGGATCATTGATGAGACCATTAATTCTTTAGCCTGTGCTGTAGCCTAGCTCAACTGCTAACAGAACTACTTATAATCTGATTAGGATTATTATTGATCCAAAAGGCTTCTATTGCTGCCTCAGCTGCAGCAATAACCCGCTACTGAAATGCTTTTGAAGTAACAGTATCTTGCATGGAAGATTTCCATGCTCACTGTTCCGTTATTCAAACTTTATAGTACCTTTGTTACGACTTATAGTCTTTTTATCGGTTAGGAAACTTGCAGTAGTGAACCCAGTCACTTCAAGTTCTCCTTCTCCATAGTATAAGACAGCATCCTTAGTTCATCTAATATACTAAAGGATGTTCTTCACATCAATCCAGTGACTATCACCTGGATTGGCCTGATTGTGAATCCATATGCTCAAAGCGTATGAGACACCAGGTCGCGTGCATTTATTTCAATGTACGAGTTCTGGGAGAATGCCAACAACTTTAAATCTATCCCAGTAGATCTTTATTCCTAGAATAAAGGTTGTTTCTCCCAAGAATTCTACAGAGAATTTTCTTGAAAGCCAAACTTTCACCGATTTTATTATGGGAACATCATTTCTAAGAAATGATATATCATCATTACTTAGGACATCACTGTCAGTGCGGCTCCCACTAACCTTCTTATATACACAAGAATCATTTTCATTTTGAATTAAATCATACACCATTATGATTACATCAAAATGATAATTCCAAGAACACCATGCTTGCTACAATCCATCCATGGATCGTATAACCTGCAAACCTTGTTTGTTAGTTTTGGTTCGACAAAACCGTCAGGATGTTATAAACATCCTCCAAAAGGTTTCCACTTAAGGAAAACGATTTTGATGTTCAGCTGCCATATTTCATAAATAAAACATGCAGCATCAGCAAGCATCGTCCAAATGGATTTAACAATGGCAACGGGTAAAAGGTTTCATCATAATCGACACAATGTTGATAACGATACCTTTTCGCTACAAGCCTAGCTTAGTACGTTGGTATGTTGCCTTCCATGTATGTCTTCCTTAAAGACTTATATAGTACCAATAGGCACAATGCATTGCGGTACAACAACTAGTGTCTAAACATAGTTGGTATACATGGAATCCATTTCAGATATCAAGGCACTTTGCCATAATAGGGAGTCGATATCTTGTATCACTTCCTCATACGTAGTCAGTTCGTATCCCTCAATGAGATTGACATCTTTATAAGGTGAGATCAGAAACCCATACCCCAGGTTGTTTTCTGACTCTCTCAGACTTACGTGGTTCTTGTGTATTAGAAGATTATTGGTATAGTTTCATCCTTGATGAACTATTTGTGTTCCATTAAGGAATTGGTGATTGGAATAATATTACTCCGATTTTCATCGAGTTTTACTATCCTCCCACTTACCACTCCATATAGGTATTCCTTTTAGGAAAAACCGCATGGTGAGCAACAAGTACATTGTTCTCTTGTGCGTTGTATAAGTACTATACTTTGGTTTCCCTAGGATAACCAACAACTTAGGCACTTATCCGATTTGGGTTCTAGTTTGGTATCATCCAAACATATGACTATCTGAACACGTACGTACCTATTTACATCAAAGAAATGAGAATGGTGCAACTAAAACTGAAATCTCGAGCTCAATTTATAGGCAAATTTTGCGAGAAACTCTCTATTTACATCAAAGAAATGAGAATGGTGCAACTAAAACTGAAATCTCGAGCTTAATTTATAGGCAAATTTTGCGTCTGGCGTCGCGACGCCAAATTCCTTCTTGCGTCACGACGCTGGCTCTGTTGACTTGGTCCACGTGGTTTAACTTTGACTGTTGACGCGGATTTCGTCGGCCCAATAAGAATTTAACACGTGGCACGAGGTAGATTCGGTTCAATGAGAAGATGACACGTGGCAGAAGAAGATTCACCGATGATTCGGTCCAATGAGAAGATGACACGTGTCACGCGGAGTGCCGGCACCATAGGCTTGTGACACGTGTCCAAGCGCCTGTTAGCGGATCCTCTGTGATGGTGACACGTGGCACGGCGCACATTAGCAAAGTCAAACTTCTCAAATTCTGACCCGTTGACCCGGCGCACATTAGCATGACTTGGTGCACGTTAGGCGTCGCGATGCCAAGGGCTTGCGCGTCGTGACGCGCCCAAATTACCAAAATGCCAATTTTTCCAATTTACACTGTTTTGCTCCAAATCACCTCCAGAATGTCCTAAAACTTTATTTATCTACAAAATAACACAAAACACATCAAAATATTCACAAAGCTAAGGTAACTATACAAAATATTAGGTTAAATGAGTGGGAAATAGTGATAGATTTATCACTCATCACACCCCTAAACCTAACATTTTGCTAGTCCTTGAGCAAAATATAAAATAAAATAACATAAATAACATTTAAAATAAAATTTAACTAAGCCACTTTCGTAGGGATCACGGTTGCATTTAGCGTATGCAACAAGCCTTTAAACCCCTAGGTGTCCCTAGTGGACGAGTTGTAGTCTCGTGAGGGTTTACATCAATGATACCCACAAACATTTTACAAAAGTAAAAAGGTAGTGAAACTAATGCACACAAAAGCAAAAAGACAAGAGAAAAAAGAATAAAAAAATTAGTGACTAATCAGGTGAAACTTCTATTCCAAGTTACTAGTTGTTTTCTTTCTTTCTAAATTACCGAATAAGTAAATTCTCAGATTATATTTACCATTCTTCATTTACACAACCAACATAATATTAAACAACTCATTTTTGCCCACAACAGTCACACATGCAGTTGATAAGAGAGTAATATTTTTGTCCTAAAGTTCTATCAGAATTCACACCTTTTTGTAGCAATGGAATAATTTTTCTGATTTTTTCTTTGAATTTTTTTTATTTATAGACAATACCTTCCGTCTATGTAGCGGGCTTTGGGTCGGTGGCTCCCAAACCAGTTGGCTTTAGGGCACCAGGTGTTAAGACACCCCTACAGACTTAATTACTCAGACTTCAGATTTATATATTTTTGCAGCATCTTCAATCCATGTAACGAGCTTTGGGCCAGTGACTCCCAAACCAGTTGGCTTTAGGGCACTAGGTGTTAAAACACCCTTACAGACTTAATAACTCGGACCTCATATTTTTTTTTTTACTCCATCACTTTTTTGAGATGCTTACTCCAATTAAACTAGAGCACTGAGTATTACAAACTTTTCAATTACAGTTCATGTCTGTATGTTACTATACATGTTGATAATACCTGCCAACTGAGCATATGAAGATCCATTTTAGTCAGTGTTAAGGAGAATTTACAAATTAAATAATTTAAATGGAAATAAACAAAAATTAACTTGTTCCGAAATAAATGGCTTGAGATATATATCAGGAGTGAGAACTCCTTACTCAGCTATCTCTCACCAATTTGACCCTTTTAGTCAAAATAAAAACAAAAAAACAAATTTTTTTTTGTAATTTTTGAAAATTTTTTCAATTTTTTTGTATTTTTCGAAAAAATTTTGGACTAAAACTAAAAACAACACACAAACTAAAAACAAGGTACTAATCAACTAATTCCCTCCCCCAAACCTAAATGAGACATTGTCCCCAATGTCTTAAACAGTAGAAGAAGAGTTTAGAAAATAATACCTGGTTAGCTGAAATTCTACAAGAAATTAAAGGTTAAGATCCAGATTAACACGACGCCTCTTACCACGATCGTCCTCTGACCAATTTATCTTTGAAAGGATAGGGTCAACTTGTGGTTTATATGCTAAGAGTTGGTCAATTAGATCCGGAGCAGTTCTGGCAGTAAAGAGGAGTTCTTTTAAAGGTTTTGACACGAACCCATTTCTCCGGGCATCATCAAGAAACACATAAAGAAAATCATAAAATCCATCAACGTTGTACAGCCCAATTGGTTTCTGGTGTATGTTCAGGTTCGCCCAAGATAGCAGTATAAATATTTCCTCCAATGTACCTAAGCCACCTGGAAAAGCAATAAAAGCATCAGCACAGTTAATCATTTCTACCAAACGTTCAGACATACCTGGCACGATCAGTTCCTCTCCGTTCGATGGTTCAATAAGATTTGCTTCTGCCAAGGGTTTTGGGATGATTCCCAAAACGTGACTGTCTCCTTCCTGTACAGCTTTTGAAACGATCCCCATAAGTCCAAGATTGCCTCCGCCATATATTAAGTACATATTCCTTGCAGCTAAGACTCGACCCAATTCTTGTGCTACTTCTACGTATTGTGGTTTAGTACCAACACTACTACCGCAAAACACACAGATGTTTTCAACTCGTCTTCTTGAAGTGGCTTCCATATTTTACTCTAGATGTCTTCAAAAGTGCAATGATGGGTTGAATTTATAATACCTGAAAAGGGTGAGTAAAAATAGCACAAGTAACTTCCAAAGGACGATTAGTAGCAAAATAGTAAAATAAATCGTGATAGTAAAAAAGGTATGGATCCTGTCAGAGAAAATAAAAGAAAACAACAAAACAAATCACAATTATTAGGAAAAGACAAAGAGATATAATATGTATAAGAAAAATAGCGGCTTGATTGACGTCTATGCGTCAGGGACAAGCTTCCTATCCAATTTTTTTATAAATTGGCATACAAGGTCTTTTTAAGTCAGATTCCCAAGACTTAACTGCTGTCTTTCTTTTTGAAATTGTGCATATAACATGCGAATTTCATGATACACACATCCACTGGGATGCGTCTCAAGAGTTTTAGATATGTCATCCAAAGACTCCTTACTCAAGCCATCCCTAATGAAATTAATCTTATCTTCGCGGTTATCGGACATCATTCCTAAAGAACGACAACGAGTATTACAAAACATACGAGCACATTTATAACAAACATACATTCTTTTGGCTCTTCTCTTTTTTGCTTATGTGCTCTTTCCTAAACCAGGCAGATGTGAAATAAAAGAGTCAGAAGACTCACCTGCCAATCGAACCCGTGCTTCAATTAACCAATGAATGTCAGTAGGAATACCTTTGATCATCAGTAATCTCATCCGTTCCAAGCGAGCTTTATATACTTTCATCAGAGATTTTTGAGGGAGAGAAGGACATTGCTTACGAAGATTTGCGAGAGCTTCTTCCATCGTGAAATGACTTTACCTGTAAAAACTAAACACACAAAAATAAAAGACACCAGATCATAATATATACACAAATTGCATGGGTTGCCTCCCTGCGAGCGCTAAGTTTAAAGTCGTCACCTAGACTTTACTTCTCGATCGTTAGGCTGGATCTGAAAGTGTGACACTTTCTTTTTGTCGCTCAAATGATTCACCCCAGTAGTGCTCAACACGCTTGTTTTTAACCTTGAAAGTTTTGTTGGATTCAGGATCATGTATTTCAACGGCTCTATCTGGTAAAACTTTGGTGATCACAAATGGACCTGACCACCGTGATTTTGGCTTCCATGAGAAGAATTTCACCCTTGATTTGTTTAACAGTACCTTCTGCCCTGGTTCCAGTTGTATGCGCACTAACTTCTCATCATGTCTTTTCTTGCCCTTTTCTTTGTACAATTTGGCATCCTCAAAAGGCTGATTGTGAAATTCCTCCAATTCGTTGAGCTGGTGGATCTTTTTCTCTTCTGTTGCTTGTAGTGCAAGAATTGGTTCTTTCAGGGCAAAAGACGCTTTATCTTTAGGCTCCACAGGCAATTGACATGTTTTAAGTTTGTCAGTAGAACTTTGCATTGCATTGGAGTTCTGAATGGTACTGTGTATCACATCAAGTCTGAAACATTCCTCATTCTTTTCATCATCTGGGAAATTCATGGCCTTGAAAACATTGAATGTTACTTCTTGGTCCTGTACCCTCATGGTTAATTCTCCTTTTTATACATCAATAATGGTTTGACCTGTAGCCAAGAATGGTCTCCCGAGGATGATTGGCACGTCTGCGTCTTCCTCCATATCAAGGAAAATAAAATCTGTTGGGAAAATGAATTTGTCAACCTTGTCCAGCATATCCTCAACTACGCCTCTTGGAAATACGAGCGTTCTATCAGCAAGTTGTAGAGAGACTGAAGTGGGCATTGTTTCTCCAATCTGCAGTTTCCTGAAAATAGAAAAAGGCATCAAATTAATACTTGCACCTAAATCACATAAAGCCTTACCAAAGTTATGTTCTCCTATGACGCAAGGAATGGTGAAACTGCCAGGATCTTTTAACTTCGGGGGAAGTTTACTCTGAATGATGGCGCTGCATTCTTCTGTCAATGCTACTGTCTCGTAATCTCCCAATCTCTGTTTTTGTGAAAGAATATCCTTCATGAATTTTACATAGCTGGGCATTTGTTCCAAGGCTTCTGCAAATGGAATGTTGATGTGCAGCTTTTTGAACACCTCCAGGAAACGAGCAAACTGCTTGTCCAGTTTGTTTTTCTGAAGACGTTGAGGAAAAGGTGGAGGTGTAGTGGTCTGTTCTTTTTCATTTGCTTCTTTTTCCTCCGTCTATTGCCCTGTTTCTTTTGGAACTTCCTCAATTGTTGCCTTGATTCCAACATCTTTTTTGATTTCAGTACCGCTTTTTAACATGATGGCATGACATTGCTCCTTTCCCATGTTCCTTGGATTTGGCTTTGTGTTGCTAGGAAGATTACCTGGTGGTCTGTAACTCTGAGCATTGGACAGTTGTCCAATTTGATTCTCCAGTGCTTTAATAGAAGCTGATTGGCTCTGAATCACAGCATCGTACTTTTTTAACTGAGCCAACACTTCTGCTATTCCTGGTTCATTTACCTGCTCCTGGCCTTTTTTCTATTGTTGGAATCCAGGTGGTGGATAGTTCTGCTGTTGGCCTGAATTGTTACTCCATGAAACATTAGGATGATTCCTCCACCCTGGGTTGTAGGTATTGGGATATGGATTGTTCCCCTGTCTGTTGAAATTATTGACAAAATTCACCATTTCTTTAAGTTGGTTCGACTCTGGTGCTCCTCCATATGGTGAACTTGTGGATCCAGTGGTAAGAGTCTCCATAAATTTGGATATCTGATCCAGCTTGGCGTTGACTGTTGTATTGGCTCCACTTTCATAAATTCCTGCAATTCTTTGGATCATGCTCCTTTCTGTTGGCCACTAGGAATTGTTGTTGGCCATTTCTTCGATTAGTTCCCAGGCTTGATCTTCTCATTTTGCCATTAAAGCTCCTCCAGCAGCAGCATCGATTGTGGTTCTCATTATTCCAGAAAGTCTATTAGAGAATGTTTGGACTTGAAGCTATTTTGGAATCTCATGGTGAGGACATTTTCGGAGCAAATCTTTGTACCTTTCCCAAGCTTCGTAGAGAGTTTCAGAGTCTTATTGTACAAAGGATGTGATGTCATTTCTCAGTTTTCCAGTTCTGGCTGGTGGAAAGTACTTTGTAAGAAATTTGGTGGCTAAAGTGTTCCGAGTTGTGATGGAACCTGCTGGTAGTGAATGTAGCCAAGCTTTAGCTCTGTCCTTCAAGGAGTATTGGAAAACACGCAGTCTCATTGCTTCTTCAGCTTCTCAGTTGTAATTAAAAGTGCCGCAAACTTCCAGGAAGTTGCTGATGTGGGCATTAGGATCTTCAGTTGCATTCCCCCCAAACTGAACTGACTGCTGAATCATGTGAATGCATGTTTTGATGTCACCCGCATTTACTGGTAAGGGAGGAAGTACAATACAAGAAATGAGTGTGTCAACCACCGGAATGGTTCTGTCTCGAATGGGAATTGGTGGTGCAACATTCAAAGGTTCAGGTTCCATGTTGACTAAAGCTTCTTGGCCTTCTCGTATTTCCTTTCTCAACTGTCTGATGGTGCTTTCAATTTCCGGGTCAAGCGGTCAAAGTTCAAAGCTTCTAGTTCGTCTCATGAAGTTTCTGAGAACCTGAAACACAAGAAAACAAAAACAATAAGTAAAAAGAAAATTAGATAAAAGTAAAGGGTATCTAACCTTTAAACTAATAGTGAAAGATAAATAAGTCCCCGGCAACGGCGCCAAAAACTTGACCGGTGCTTACACACGCGTATAACGCAAGCGCACGTATCGTTCAAGTAGTATAAAAAGTATCGATCCCACGAGGACTTAATACCTAAGCTATTAATTTTATGAGGTCAAATGATTACTAGTATCTAACAGGTTGTTTGATTGATTTGAAATGGTGACGATTCTAAATTTAAAAACAAGTAAATAAAATTGTTTGAAAGTAGGTTTTAAGAAAATTCAATATTAAAAAACTATCTAGGGTTGTGAATCTTTCCAATATTATTTAAAGATGAAGTGGTTATCTTATAGCTGGGTAATATATTGATTTATTAACCTGTAACACTAAATTATGTGAAAGCCTCTGTCGTTGGTCAGACACAAATACCCAATTTAACCCAATTGAACCATATGTCTATGTCAACCAAATTATCTGGATTCATTAAGTTTAAGTTCCAATTATGGCTACCCCCGCCCGACAGGTATATGTCTATCCTGTAAGGAAATCTATTAAAGGGTTATCTATCCTCAAGGAAGATCGTGGGCTATTGAGTCTAAGGTCTCAAACTTAAAATCCCTATGTCTAGTTCATTTTAAGTTTACCTAATCAATTTTATTAATGGCCAGTTAATAAAAAGCATTAAGATTAAGACTCAATAAATAAATCTTTATATTACCCAAACTATAATCTAACCCTTATAAACCGGTGATATTGAAATTCATCACAACCCTTGATAACTAACTTAGTTATGACACATGGCTAGGGCTAGTAAAAACTTAAAAGTAAAAGCCATAAAGTAAAAATGTGAAATAGTAAATATGGTAAAGTAAATACTGAAAAGTAAATTACAATAAAATAAAATGCTATGGTAAAAGGAATTACTTTTACTATTTACTATTTTTAGATATCTCCCATAAAATAATATATAAACTTGTGATAATATTACCAACCAGCCATATAGGCGGTAACCTGATTAATTCAAATTAAGTTCGACCAACCATAAATGTGGTATGATTTGTCCATGAACCTGCCATATAGGCGGTAAGAAAATTTATTTACTGACCAGCCATATAGGCGGTATCCTTGATTAGTCAGGTTTAAACCAATTTAAATTTAATAGCCAACCAACCAATATGGCGGTATCCTTATTAAGTCAAATTTTAAATAGTAAATAAATTATATTTAAGGGAGATTAATCTAAATAGTAACAGTAAAAGAATTACCTTTCACCTTAGCAAGGAGAAGTTACCTCATCATGGTTGAATAGTAAAACTGAAACAGTAAAAATAAGATAAATTACTATTACTATTACAAAAAGTAATTACTATTACAGAATGTAATTAAAAATTAATTACAAAACTTAAATTAAAAGAAACTAGAGAGAGAAACTCTCTATTTACATCAAAGAAATGAGAATGGTGCAACTAAAACTGAAATCTCGAGCTCAATTTATAGGTAAATTTTGCGTCTGGCGTCGCGACGCCAAATTCCTTCTTGCGTCGCGACGCTGGCTCTGTTGACTTGGTCCACGCGGTTTAACTTTGACTGTTGACGCGGATTTCGTCGGCCCAATAAGAATTCAACACGTGGCACGTGGTAGATTCGGTTCAATGAGAAGATGACACGTGGCAGAAAAAGATTCACCGATGATTCGGTCCAATGAGGCGGAGTGTCGGCACCATAGGCTTGTGACACGTGTCCAAGCACCTGTTAGCATATCCTCTATGATGGTGACACGTGGCACGGAGCACGTTAGCAAAGTCAAACTTCTCAAATTCTAACTCGTTGACCCGGCGCACATTAGCATGACTTGGTGCACGTTAGGCGTCGCGAAGCCAAGGGCTTGCGCGTCGCTACGCGCCCAAATTACCAAAATGCCCATTTATCCAATGTTCACTGTTTTGCTCCAAATCACCTCCAGAATGTCCTGAAACTTTATTTATCTACAAAATAACACAAAACACATCAAAATATTCACAAAGCTCAGGAAACTATACAAAATATTAGGTTAAATGAGTGAGAAATAGTGATAGATTTATCACTCATCATATACCCAAATATATGAAAACTATGTCGTTGTGCCCTCACAAACGCGCACAAGTGTAATACTAGTCTTTTACGCATTTATCGATGTCCAATCTCGATAATACTCTGAATAGGGATATTTAATGATTTATCCTTCGTAGATTGATACTGTCTCATATCATTCTCAATCCAGGAACAAATCATAAGGACCTCATATCATTTATATATCTTGGTGATCTAATCACAAATGATAAGAGAACAATCGCCTTTTTCACATAGTTAATTTGTACAACAACACAATGATCTGTACAAATAGTGACGTTATGGGTCATAATTGTCCAACAATCTCCCACTTAGCCTATAGCCAGTCACTCGAGTGTCTGACACCCGAACTATGTATGATTGGCTCAAACTACTGAGAAAAGGCTTTCGTCAGCGAATTTGCATGATTATCGTCTGATGCAATTTATACAATCGTTACATCACCACGATGTATGATCCGAACGAATCAGATGAATATCGAAGTATGTATCTGGATCGTTGATGAGACCATTAATTCTTTAGCCTGTGCTGAAGCCTAGCTCAGCTGCTAACAGAACTATATCTAATCTAATTAGGATTATTATCAACCCAAATGGCTTCTATTGCCACCTCAGCTGCAGCAATAACCCGCATTTGTTGTTTATTCGGTAACAGTATCTTGCTTGGAAGATTTCCAGCTCACTGTTCCGTTATTCAAACTTTATAGTACCGTTTGTGACTTTTAGTCATTTTATCGGTTAGGAAACTTGCTACAGTGATCCCAGTCACTTCAAGTTCTACTTCTCCATAGTTTAAGACAGCATCCTTAGATCTCTAAGATACTAACAGATGTTCTTAACATCAATCCAGTGACTATCACTAGGATTGGCCCGATTGTGACTTCATATGCTCAAAGCGTATGAGACACCAGGTCACGTACATTTTTCAATGTACGAGTTCTCGGAGAGTGATAACAACTTTAAATCTATCCCAGTAGATCTTTATTCCTAGAATAAAGGTTGTCTCTCCCAAGAATTCTACGGAGAATTTTCTCGAAAGCTAAGCTTTCACCGATTGTTATTATGGGAATATCATTTCCAAGAAATGACATATTATCATTATTTTATAGGACAGCCACTGTCAGTGCGCTCCCACTAACCTTCTTATATACACAAGAATCATTTCGTTTTGAATTAAATCATAAACCATTATGATTACATCAAAATGATAATTCCAAGAACCTAATGCTTGCTTCAATCCAAACATGGATCGAATAAGTTGCTAACCTTGTTTGCTACTTTAGGTACGACAAAACCGACATGATGTTGTAAACATCCTCCAAAAGGTTTCCTTTTCAGGAAAACGATTTTCCCTTAAAGCTGTCATATTTCATAAATGAAACATGCAGCATCAGCAAACATTATCCAAATGGATTAACCGTGGCAACAGGTAAAAGGTTGAACCGTAATCAACACAATGTTGATAACAATACCTTTCCGCTATAAGCCTAGCTTAGTACGTTGGTATGTTGCCTTCCATGTATGTCTTCCTTGAAGACTTATATAGTACCAATAGGCACAATGCCTTACGGTACAACAACTAGTATCTAAACATAGTTGGTATACATGGAATCCATTTCGGATGTCATGGCACTTTGCCATAATAGGGAGTCGATACCTTGTATCACTTCCTCATACGTAGTCAGTCGGTATTCCTCAATAAGATAGACATCTTTATGAGGTGAGATCAGAAACCCATACCCCAGGTTGTCTTCTGAATCTCTCCGACTTACGTGGTTCTTGTGTATTCAAAGATTATTGGTATAGTTTCATCCTTGATGAACTATTTGTGTTCCATTAAGGAATCGGTGCCATGAATAGTATTACTCCGATTTTCATTGAGTTTTACTATCCTCCCACTTACCACTGCATTTAGGTATTCCTCTTAGGAAGACCGCATGGTGAGCAACAATTAAATTATTCTCTTGTGAGTTGTATAAGTACTATACTTTGGTATCCCTAGGATAACCTACAATTGGCACTTATCCAATTTGAGTTTTAGTTTGGTATCATCCAAACATATGCCTAGCATACCCAAATTTTCAGGAATGAGAAGCCCGGTTTCTTTCCTGTTCATATCTAATATGAATTCTGTCAAACAGATTTCATGGAACTTTATTCTAAATAAATTATGCACTGTTTATGCGTATCCGTTGAAGGAAATGGTAGCTCAGAGCGACTCATGATTAACCTTATCATGTCTAACAAAATTCGGTTACTCTGTTCGGACACACCGTCAAATTGACGTGTTCCGGGAGGAGTCCTCATTGAAAGAATATTATACTCTTTCAAGTATATTAGAAACTTATTGCTTAAGTATTTTCCATTACGGTCTAACCGTGATGATTTTATACTTTAACCGATCTGTTTGTCTACTTCGTGTCGAAACTTTAAAAGTTTATGATTTGTGTTCTAAAAAGAAACACATAACCATAACGCGATGCCACATCCGTAAAGGTCACAAAACATTCATATCCACCTCTAGCCTAGCTAGATATGGGCCCATTTCCTTCACTATGTACTATGGCTAACAGATCGGTGGCATTTGCACTTTTACCAAGTAAATAGTATTTTAGGTGGTTTGCCCAATAAACTAGATTCGTAGACTTTATTTGAGTAGAATCAAATCAGTCCTAGTACCCACTCTTCAAAAGTGTGGATATACGAGTCTTGTTTAATTATGTCCCAGACAACAATGCCACAATTAAGTTTCATATGATCAAATCAGTTTGAGCTATTTGTTTGTCATGTTATATGTTTGAGATTTATTTATATTCAAAATATAAATTCTGTTATTCATATCTAATGTATTTATCTCAATATCATCTTTATATAATAAAACACTTTAGTGTTCTAGAATATAAAGGTAAATCCGCAACGGATTAAACACTGACATAGAGATAATGTATCTAGTCAAACTAGTTACATTATAACAGTTTCCAAACTTAGGTACACACCCAAAGGGTAGTTCCTAAACTTAGGTATCTACGGTTAAAACAGCGACTTTCGTCCCGTATTTATCTAATGTATTTATCTCAATATCATCTTTATATAATAAAACACTTTAGTGTTCTAGAATATAAAGGTAAATCCGCAACGGATTAAACACTGACATAGAGATAATGTATCTAGTCAAACTAGTTACATTATAACAGTTTCCAAACTTAGGTAAACACCCAAAGGGTAGTTCCTAAACTTAGGTATCTACGGTTAAAACAGTGACTTTCGTCCCGTTTCCGATTCGCAGATTAAATCTCAACGAAGTCAGTATCCTGCTCATAGCAGATTCTGAACATCAGTACTAATTTATGTATCACACTAAGTATTTAAAATCCAATTTTAATACTAGTAGTGAACATATTTATGAAAAACATATTTGAAGTCGGAGCCTTGCTTGTCTTAAATTCCTTCATGTCTATTTTGTCCAAACGGCAGTTACGCTTCCGCGATCCAGTTTGCCACATTTAGGCAGACATTTTGGGATATGTCTTTTATCTTCCTAGAAGATTATAATGATTTTGCCTTTTCCATTTTCAACACTCCAGAAGCTTTTTGGCCAAGCCTTGGCCTTCTAGAATATCGAAGTAAGGTGCGACTTGCGCTACTTGCCTTATTGCAAACTTTGACTTTGTCTCATTGAGAAAAGTCATTAACTCTCCAAGCGTTTATTATTGCAATTTATTACTTCTAAAATCTAAATATAGATTTATGAAGATCCTTCAATTTCAATATCATACTTTAATGATCTGATCCTTAGTTTTGATAAAGAAATTAAGGAGTCTATTTGACAAGTTTAATGGATTAAGCACTAAAGTTATCATCACATCAATCTTCCAAAGATCATGCACTACTATTTGCTTAACTCCGGGCTTAGGCCTAATATGTTATTTTATCAAATAAAGTAACTTATTAATTTCCAGGACTATCATGAAATTTTAATCCCAATTTGAAAATTAAACCATTTAAATACATTTTCCCTAGGATTATGTTTTAAATGTCAATCTTTCAATTTTATCTTGATTCTAAAAGTCCAACTATTTAATCAACTATTTAGGTACTATTTATTATAATGATTATTATAGTCCAACTATTTAATCAACTATAATTAATTAAATCAAATATATTGATTATTATAATCCAATTATATAATCAACTATAAATGAATAGTTTGAATACAGTCCAACTGTTTTATAAAACAACGATTTAAATATTAGTCCAACTAATATTTAATTTATTTGACGAATGATATTTGATTTGAGCGTGTATGGCAAGTAATTAAACGAATATTGCAAATTCAATTCTTGCCTCCCACTATTTTTCGGCGAGCCTCTAACCCTCTTTCGAGTACTCTGGAAACCGTGTTTCCTAGTGGGCTAGGATCCCGTTAAATATCACACAATCTTGACTTTAGCCAACAAATTGTATGATAATTAACTAGGTAGATCTCTAAGATCAATTGGATCCAGTAGGGGGACATCCAAGTCCGAAACATATATCTTATATATGCCAATATATCCAATATATTACCTAACCTTTTTCCTCTGAATCAACTAAGCATTGCCTTTGGCACAACAAACTTAGTGATCCCAATTAAGCGTGACCCATTGACCATGGAAAGCTTCGTAATCAATGTCGATGGACAAGAAGTGGTCTTGACTTTGGCCAACAAACCACAACTTGGACAAGACACCAATATGTAACAAAGCCTTCTTGATTCAAACACATCCTCGACGGACAAAGGCCTTGACTTTGGCCAATAAGCCAATGCTAGTCTTAGATCTTGAGTAAGAATCACTCAATGGAAGGAAAAATGCTTAATATTTTGTGAGGGTTTTTCGAGTGCAAATTGGCAACCAATTTATTATATTTGTTAAGGTCTCATCATCATACACCCTTAAACATGTATTCTAAATACATAATAAAGCGCGTATAAATAAATAATAATGATATACAGATGGATACTTAACACATTGATCCTAGATCAAATCTCTCCATTTCCTCTCTCCCGCTAGCACAAGTATTACTTCTACCTGTTACACTACACTTCTAAAGAAACCTCATTTACATTGAGGGGAATAGGTGAGAAGAGAATACAAAGAGTAAGAAGGTAATAAGGCTGGACACGCATGTCCAATTAAATAAATTCCAAATTTATTACAACAATTTCCAAAATTGCCCCACCCATCTAATATCCATCCGATATACATTATGCATGTATCGTAACCATGTATTCACACAAGCATGTTATCAATCAATCTAATCAAATTAATTAATCTGATAATTAATGACCATCCAATGTTCAAACAACGATTTTATTTTGTGCGAGTCAAACTCGTTTTGCGAATAAGTACTCAAAGTACGAATTCTTGAATTCTATTAAACTACAAAATTAAATCCAATTTAATATGTATTTAATACTAATTCATTTATTTAATTCCTAATTAAATATTACACTTTATTAATAAACCTTTACGACTTAAATTCCAAATTTAATCATTACGGGTCTCAAAGCCCGATTAACGTCCAACGTTTATTTAATTAAAGTCCAATGGGCTTTTAATTAATTTCTTAAGGCGTGGACTTTTGGTCAACTCGGGTCAAACCCAATAACCAAAATCCAATCAAGGAGTAACCCCATAAGCCTACAAATCAATTTAGGCCCAATTAAAATATTTAAGGTCCATTAGTCGCATTTGGGCTTTATGGAAGCGGTTTTTGGCCCAATTGGATCCAACCAATTTGCCTAAACCTAACTTGGTACAACCAAGCCCAATTAGCCCATTTACAACATTTCAAGCCCAATTTAATTAAATTACAAAAATCCAATTTCACAATTTAATTAAACTAAGTGTAATGCATAATTAATTACATAAATCAACATTTCCAAATCTTCAATTTACACTACTAATCATGCTCTTTTACAACAAAACATGTCCAACACATTTTATCAAAAAATCAAACCCAATCATGCTTCTATAAGTCTTGGCTAAGTGAGGATTTTTATGTCCAATTTTAAATCCAATCCAATTGAATCCAAATAAACATTAAATCAACATTTCCAATTGATTCCAACTCATCCAATGAATCAAAATCAAAAATCCAAGATAATTAGGGCACTTATCCATTCGGCCAAGCTAAGGATTTTGGGGAAAAATGTTCCAAACCATTTTTCATCAAATTGATCCAATCACACATTTAAGCATACTCAATCATCCAATTTCATAAAATCATGCTCAAATATAATTTACCCAAATTTTAACCCTAAGTCAAATTTCATGCTTTTACTCCACTCTGATACCAATTGTTGGAGTTCTACGGTCCCGAGGATCGAATAACAAGCATAAAAACACTTGTGAATACATCGAAGAAAGTTGCGGAATACTTACATCGATCGATTGAGCGATGCGGTGGACAACAAAAACTTTTTCTGCCTCCTTACTGCTCACGGCAGTGCACTGGTTTTGGCCTCCAAAACTTTCGGCAATGGTCCTCCATGAAGCTCCAAGCTTCGTCATGGTGATTCCAAGCTCATGGGTGGACTTCTCTATCACCTTCGCATGTCTCTCGGAGTGCTAGCTCTTGATGTTTTTGCCACAAAAACACCACACTTTGCTTCCCTTCTTGGCTCTCGGTAAACCAGTGAAGAATAACCCAAATAGGCGTGAATGAGGGAGAAAGAAAGAGAGGAGATAATGTGTTGGTTGGTGAGAAAAGGTGTATCAAATATACTTAATCAATTTCCAAATTAATTTAGCAATTTATTTGCTTTCGAAAAGTCAAACAATAATGCCAAACACCACCTCCATCAATATCTATCACTATTCACATCAATCAAGTGACAAATTGTCACATCACTCAAAGTGACATGTGATTTGATGCTTGATGTGACTAATGATTTGACGCTAGATGTGACTTACGTGCCGCACTCGAATTCGAAATGCGAATGCGCTTGCAAACACTCTCGGGTTCGGGTTCGCTAATTCCAAATTAACGAATTTTTCATTCCGACACAATTAAATGATTATGCCTAGCGAAATCAGTATTCACGTCGCTAATGAATTAATTCTAAATTAATTCGTTCCCCGAATTAAAATCTAATTTCAATTCCGCGTCGAAATCCAATTTCGTATAATATATCGAATATATTATTTTATCGATTAATTCCAAATTAATCGTTATCTCTCTTTTAAATGATATTTTATCCCAGATAAAATATCTCCGCAATTAATCCCAGATTAATTTTCTCTCTCATCTAATTAATCCCTGATTAATAAAGTGCGAGTCATACATCATCGGTGAATCTTCGGGAAGCGACCCATGAGATCTCCGGATATGTTGGCAGTAAATCCGGTCATCAGACTATCTGAACACGTAAGTACCTAGTATTATATTTTTACCGATTTACAAGACAAGGTTGGCTTCTAGCAAAGCGTCATGCCTACCCAATTCTCCAAAATCATGCTTACAGGAATAAGCGATCTATATCAGGTGTAGTATACGTAGTATTGCGTATTTCGATCCAGTATCGGATGATCACATGCAAGGCCTGGGGCTCGTACAGTGTCTGCCCCGTACGAAGCATATATCAGATTACTAACAACTAGTCTCTTTATTATCGGATAATCATGACCAAGTCATATTATCCCGATGGTTGCAACCCTTTAGAGAACCAGTTCTGTATCCCTACGCTATCATCATCTCCATATGACTGGAGTGATACTTCCATCTTGACATCACACCCAACACACTACGATTCTCAATATACCCAGCAGAGGCGTACACATAACCTGTTAAAGCTCTGGATGACCAAAACCAAAGTATATTGATTGTCGCAAGTATTAGCGGTGCAAGTCTCAGGTTAAGACCAAATACACCTACCCTGATTTCAGATTTCCATAGACACATAGTCATACTACCAATGGAATTCCGAGGGGGTCTATCCAGAGCGAAGCTGTTTCCCATACCATCGGTAAAACACAACCTCCTATTACACTTACATTAGTATCCTATACCCAAATATATGAGAACTATGCCATTGTGCCCTCACAAACGCGCACAAGTGTAATACTAGTCTTTTACGCATTTATCGATTTCCAATCTCGATAATACTCTGACTAGGGATATTTAATGATTTATCCTTCGTGGATTGATACTGTCTCATATCATTCTCAATCCAGGAACAAATCATAAGGACCTCATATCATTTATATATCTTGGTGATCTAATCACAAATGATAAGAGAGCAATCTCCTTCGTCACATAGTTAATTTGTACAACAACACCATGATCTGTACAAATAGTGACGCTATGGGTCATAATTGTCCAACAGCAGCATTAGCAAGCATTATCTAAATGGATATAACCATGGCAACAAGTAAAAGGTTTCGTCGTAATCGACACAATGTTGATAACGATACCTTTTCGCTACAAGCCTAGCTTAGTACGTTGGTATATTGCCTTCTATGTTTGTCTTCCTTGAAGACTAATATAGTACCAATAGGCACAATGCCTTCCGGTACAACAACTAGTATCCAAACATAGTTGGTATACATGGAATCCATTTCGGACTTCATGGCACTTTGCCATAAAAGGGAGTCGATATATTGTATCACTTCCTTATACGTAGTCAGTTCGTATTCTTAAATAAGATTGACATCTTTATGAGGTGAGATCACAAACCCATACCTCTCAGGTTGTTTTCTGACTCTCTCCGATTTACGTGGTTCTTGTGTATTCGAAGATTATTGGTATAGTTTCATCCTAGATTTTACTCTGATTTTCATCGAGTTTTACTTTCCTCCCACTGACCACTGCATATAGGTATTCCTCTTAGGAAAACTGCATGGTGAGCAACAATTACATTGTTCTCTAGTGAGCTGTATAAGTACTATAGAACCTTATTCAAAATAAGTTTTGCACTGTTTAAAGCTTATCCCTTGAAGGAAATAGTAGCTCAGAGTGACTCATGATTAACCTTATCATGTCCAACATAATTTGGTCCCTCTGTTCGGACACACCGTCAAATTGACGTGTTCCGGGAGGAGTACTCATTGAAAGAATACTATACTCTTTCAAGTATTTGAGAAACTTATTGCTTAAGTATTTTCATCATGGTCTAACCGTGACGGTTTAATACTTTAGCCGATCTGTTTGTCTACTTCGTGTCGAAACTCTGAAAGTTTCCGATTTGTGTTTCTAAAGAAACACATAACCATAACGCGATGCCACATCCGTAAAGGTCACGAAACATTCATATCCACATCTAGCCTAGCTAGACATGGGCCCACTTATGTCACTATGAACGAGGGCTAACAGATCGGTGGCACTTACACATTTACCAAGTAAAAGGTGTTTTAGGCATTTTACCTAATAAACTAGATTCATAGACATTATTTGAATGGAATCAAATCCTTCCTAGTATCCACTCTTCAAAAGTGTGGATATACGAGTCTTTGTTAAGTATGTCCCAGACAACAATGCCACTTTAAAGTCTCATCTGATTAAATCAGTTTGAGCTATTTGTTTGTCATGTCATATGTTTGAGATTTATTTATATTCAAAATATAAATATTGTTATTCACATCTAATGTGTTTATCTCAATATCATCTTTATATAATAAAACACTTTAGTGTTCTAGAATATAAAGGTATATCCGCAACGGATTATACTATGATATAGAGATAATGTTTCTAGTCAAACTAGTTACATTTTAATAGTTTCCTAATTTAAGTTCACACCCGAAGGGTAGTTACTAAACTTAGGTCTCTACGGTCAAAACAGCGACTCTCGTCCCATTTCCGATTCGTAGATAAATCTCAACTGAAGTCAGTATCCTGCTCTCAGCAGATTCTGCACATCAGCACATATTTATGTACCACATTTAGTATCTAAAATCCAATTTTAATACTAGTAGTGAACATGTCTATGACAAACATATTTGAAGTCAGAGCCTTGCACCGTCTTCAATTCCTTCATGTCTTCCTTGTCCATACGGCAGTCACGCTTCAGTGACCCCGTTTGCCACAGTTTAGGCAGACATCTTGGGATATTTCATTTGTCTTCCCAGAAGATTATAATGACTTTGCTTTTGCCCCTTTTCCACACACCAGAAGCCTTTGGCCAAGCCTTGGCCTTCTAGAATGTCGAAGTAAGATGCGTCTTGCGCTTCTTGCCCTATTGAAAATTCTAGCTTTGTCTCCTTGAGTATAGCCATTAACTCTCCAAGAGTTTTCTATTGCAATTTAGTACTTCTAAGATCTAAGGATAGATATATGAAGATCCTTCAATTTCATTATCATACTATAAGGGTCTAATCCTTAGTTCTGATTAAGAAATTAAGGAGTCTATTTGGCAAGCATAATGGATTAAGCACTAAATTTATGATCGCATGAATCTTCCAAAGATCATGCTCTACTATTTGCTTAACTCCAGGCTTAGGCTCGAGATGTCACTATATCAAATAAAGTAAATTCTCGGTCACTCAGGACTATCCTGAGATTTTATTCCCAATTTGAAAATTAAAATCGTTTAAATACATTTTCACCCAGGATTATGTTTTAAACACTAATCTTTCAATTATCTTGATTCTAATAGTCCAACTATTTAATCAACGATTTTAGGTACTATTGATTATAATGATTACTATAGTCCAACTATATAATCAACTATAATTTAATAGGTTAAATTCAATTATATTGATTACTATAATCCAATTATAAAATCAATTATTAATTGAAATTAGTTTGAATACAGTCCAACTGTTTTATTTAAAACAACATTAAATATTAGTCCAACTAATATATTTATTTATTTGACAAAATATTTGTAATGAGCGGATATGGCAAGTAACTAAACAAATATTGCAAATTTAATACTTGCCTCCCACTATTTTTCGACGAGCCTCTAACCCTCTGTTGAGTACTCGGGAAATCTTGTTTCCTAGTGGGCTAGGATCCCGTTAAATAACACATAATCTTGACTTTGGCCAACAAATTGTATGATAATTAACTAGGTAGATCTCTAAGATCAATTGGATCCCATCCAATTCATAGATCCAGTAGGTGGACATCCAAGTCCGAAACATATATCTTATATATGCCAATATATCCAATATACTGCCTAACCTTTTTCCTCTAAATCAACTAAGCCTTGGCATTGGCACAACAAACTTAGTGATCCCAGTTAAGCGGAACCCATTGACCTTGGAAAGCTTCGTAATCAATGTCGATGGACAAGAAATGATCTTGACTTTGGCCAACAAATCACAACTTGGACAAGACACCGATATGGAACAAAGCCTTCATGATTCAAACACATCCTCGACGGACAAAGGTCTTGACTTTGGCCAACGAACTAATGCCAGTCTTGGATCTTGAGTAAGAATCACTCAATGGAAGGAAAAACGCTTAATATAATGTTGAGGGTTTTTTGCGTGTAATTGGCAACCAATTAATTATCTTCGTTAAGGTCTCATAATCTTACACCCATAAACATGCATTCTAAACACATAATAAGGCGCATATAAATAAAATAATAATGATATGCGGATGGATATTTAACACATTGTTCCTAGAACAAATCTCTCCATTTCCCCTCTCCCGCTAGCACAAGTATTACTTCTACCCGATTACATAACACTTCTAAAGAAACCTCATTTACATTGAGGGGAATAGGTGAGAAGAAAAATACACAGAGTCAAGAGGTAATAGGCTGGACACGCAGGTCCAATTAATAAATTCTAAATTTATTACAACAATTTCCAAAATTGCCCTCACCCATCTAATATCCATCCGATATACATTATTCATACATCGCATCCATGTATTCACACAAGAATTTTATCAATCAATCTAATCCAATTAATTAATCTGATTATTAAAGACCATCCAATGTTCAAACAATGATTTGATTTTGCGCGAGTCCGACTCGTTTTGCGGATAAGTACTCAAAGTACGAATTCTTGAATTAAATTAAACTACAACATTAAATCCAATTTATTTTGCATTTAATACTAATTCATTTATTTAATTCCAAATTAAATATTACACTTTTTAAAGTACCTTTACGGCTTAGATTCCAAATCTAATCGTTACGGGTCTCAAAGCCCGATTAACATCCAATGTCAATTTAATTTATAGTCCAATGGGCTTTTAATTAATTTCTAAGGCATGGACTTTTGGTCAATATGGGTTAAACCCAAATACCAAAGCCCATTTAAGGAATCACCCTTATTTGCCAAGAAACCAATTTAGGCCCAATTAAATTAAAGGTCCATTAAGTCATAATTGGACTTTATGGATATGGTTTTGGGCCCAATTGGATCCAACCAATTTTCCTAAACCAAACTTGGCCCAACCAAGCCCATTAAACCCAATTACAGCTTTAAAAGCCCAATTCCAAATTTAAGGCCAATTAATTTAATTTCAAAATTCCAAATTTCATAATTAAATTAACCAAAGTGTATGCCATAATTAATTACTCAAATTAATATTTCCTTTGAAGCTCACGGCAGTGGGCTGTTTTTGCTCCTCCAAATTCGGCCATGGATGATCCACCAAGCTCCAAGCTTTTGTGTTATGATTCCATGCTCACAAATCGGTTTCCATATCACCTTCGCAAGACTCCGAATGTGTGCTAGCACTTGGTAATTTTTGCCACGAAAATCACCATCTTGCTTCTCCTTGCTCACGGAAAAACCAGAAAATGAAGAAGAAATTTGCCCCTTGGGCGTGAGAGAGAAGAGAAGAGAGAGTGAGTTGTTGTGTTAGGTTGTGAGGATTGTGTATCTAATACACTAAATCAAAAGTCAAACAACAAAAATCAAATAAATTGTAAATGGCTTTTAATTCATCCAACCACCACCATTAATCACTCATGACAAGTTGTCAAATCTCTCATAGTGACTAGACATCACATCAATCAAAGTGACTAATGATTTGATGCTTGATGTGACTTGTGGGCCACACTTTAATTCGCAATGCGAGTGCGCCCGCAAACACTCCCGGGCTCGGGTTCGCTAATTCAAATTAACGAATTTTCCATTGCAACGTAATTAAATAATTATGCCTAGCAAAATTACTATTCACGTCGCTAAGGAATTAATTCTAAATTAACTCGTTCGCCCGAATTAAAATCTAATTTCAATTCCGCGTCGAAATCCAATTTCGTATAATATTTCGAATATATTATTTTATCGATTAATTCCAAATTAATCGTATTTTCTCTTTAATTAATATTTTATCCCAGATAAAATATCTCCGTAATTAATCCCATATTAATTTTCTCTTTCATCTAATTAATCCCAGATTAATAAAGTGCGAGTCATACGTCATAAGTGAATCTTCAGGAAGCGACCCATGAGATCCCCAGATATGTTGGCAGTAAATCCGGTCATCGGAGTATCCGAACACGTATGTACCTAGTACTACGTTTTTACCGATTTACATGACATGGTTGGCTTCTAGCAAAACATCATGCCTACCCAATTCTCCAGAAATATTCTTACTGGAATATGTGATCTATATCAGGCGTAGTATACGTAGTATTGCGTATTTTGATCCAGTATCGGATGTCACGTGCTAGGCCTGGGGTTCGAATCGTGTCTGCCCCATACGAAGCACATATCAGATCTCTGGTAACTAGTCTCTATAATCGGATAAACATGACCTAGTCATAATATCCCGATAGCTGCAGCATATAAGAGAACCAGTTCCGTATCCTACGTGATCATCATCTCCACTATAACTGGAGTGATACTTCCATCTCGACATCACACCCAATACACTACGATTCTCAATATACCCAGAAGAGGCGTACACAAAACCTGTTAAAGCCCTGGAAGACCTAAACCAAAGCATATTCATTGTCGCAAGTATTAGTGGTGCAAGTCTCAAGTTAAGACCAAATACACCTACCCTGATTGGGACTTCCATAGACACAGTCATACTACCAATGGAATTCCGAGGGGTCTATCCAGAGCGAAGCTGTTTCCGTACCATCGGTAAACACAACCTCCTATTACACTTGCATGAGTATCCTATACCCAAATACATGAGAACTATGCCGTTATGCTCCCACAACATGCACATGTGTAATACTAGTCTATTCCGCATTATCAATGTCCAATCTCGATAATACTACGACTAGGGATATTTAATGATTAAACCTTCGTGGATTGATATTGTCTCATATCATCTCATTCCGGAACTAATAATATGGACCTTCTATCATTTATACATCTTGGTAATCTAATTACAAATGATAAAAGAGCAATTTCTTTTTTCATATAGTTAATTTATACACCAACACCACGATCTGTACAAATAGTGAAGCTATGGGTCATAATTGTCCAACAGGAGTGTCATTCTTGGTTCTCTCCCGGCGTCGTATCACCAGTTTGTTATGTATTTCAACATGAACGAGATTTACTGCACTTACCATGAGTTGTATAGGATGCTTCTCACAGTGAAGCAGGATTTGAAGAAGAGAGTGCCGACTCCCCTTCCGAAACCCACTTCACTTTTTGCTTCTTCCCACTCCAAGTTGAAGGGGAAGAAGACGAAGGGAAAGAAGAAGAAATGTTTCAATGTTCCCCTGCAGCCTAAGGTACGAAGCCCAAAAGAGTTTCTAAAGATAAATTCCATCACTACCAGAAGGTATGACACTAAAGGGGGAACTGTCTTGACTACCTTGCCCAGATCTTGAAGGAAATAGCATCGACATCAGATACTTTTATTTTTTCGATGATTGATATCTCATTAGCTTGTGAAGCTGTCACATCTAGTTGGATTTTAGATTCTGCTTGTCCTATTCAAATTTGCAATTCATTGCAGGTGTTGAAGGAAAATAGACAGCTGAAATCTGGAAAGATGCAGTTGCGGTTTAGGAGTGGTGACTCTCTGGATGCGATTGCAGTGGGCTTATGCGAGATTCCCTTACCCAGTGGGAGACTTTTGTTGTATGACTGCTATGTTATACTGGGATGTGTAACAAATATTATATCACTTTTTATATTAGATACAGAGGGATATCATGTAAATATTAAGAACTGTTTATTGTATTTATATTATAGAAATAATATTTAGATCCTTATTTGTCCAAATGAGCATGGTCATTACATTTTGCACACTTCTCGAGATATCTTGAATGCATGTAAACGTAAATTATCTTATATAAATAATACCAAACTTTGACATATGAGGTTAGGTCATATAGGCGTGAAATGCCTAACCCAGTTGGTTAGGAATGGTTTGATTCAAGATGGTTTAATTCCGAATCTCAACATTGAACCTTATCCAACCTGTGAATCTTATATCGGGATAAAATGACCAAAGCCCAATTTTCGGGTGTTGGACACCGAGCCACTGAATTATTGGAACTTGTACATTCTGATGTGATGTGATCTATAATGAGCTCGGTTTGTTGGGCCAGGTTAACTTGAAGTTGTTGCTGATTGCATGGCTTGGTCAGATTGATGTATTTGAGCCATTTTGGTGGATTTGGAAGATTCCTTGGGTTCTGGAGTTTGGTCCATGCATGATACTTTATGTGAAGGCATTATTATGTTTAAAGAAATATTGGAATGGGTCTTGGACGTGCATGGGCTGCCTTGATTGATTTTGGGCTTTATTTCCGAATGGTGTATTAGCAGTGGTGAGATTTACGCAGTCTTCATATTTTGGACGTAACTTTCTCGTCCGATGTCCGATTTTGGTGATTCAAGTTGCATTGGAAAGAGAACTCGTATCTCTACAACCGTTTAGCTTATATCAAAGTCTAGTTCGGATCTTTTCTTGGTCAAAATGAGGACGCACGATATCCATACGGTTTTTATATTTTATATTTTTTTTAAGGTTATATGTTATTTAAGTGCTGGGCTGAACTTTAATTATATTACAAAGCCCATGCATGAAATTTTAAAGTATTTTATGTGTTATTGGGTTTATTTTACTAGGGTTTTATTATATTTGGGTAGAATTAGGGTTAGCCACCTATTTAAAGGGGCATTATTCATTGTAATTGAGAATTAACTAAGAATATATCTTTTTACAAAAAAAAAGTGACTTGTGTCATTTTGAGGAAGTTGATTCTTCCTTAGTTATACGAAACAAAAGCTTATCAACGTGTGGCAAGCGTTGTGGCGCTGTATCGCTGTTCAGGAATCTCCAAAGAAATAAAGAAAGGTTATTAAGGGCAAGGTTCCTTAAAGGGTTGGACTTGATCTTGGAAGGATTTTGTTCTTACAAAAATCAAGATTCGCGGTTCTTGGGGCTTAGAACACATGGAGGGGTTTGCTTGGCTTTGTTCTAGGCAGGTTTCTATCATTTGGTTTCATCTGGACAATGAAACCGATTTTTTTTTTGGATTATTTTTTTTTACTCTAATGACTCAAGAATACAAGGAAATTGTGCAAAGACATAAAATTAAGACAATGACTGAATTGAAACAAGGCAATAACAAAACATAAGAAGAAAAGACCGATGGCAACAAGACAAGACAAAAACAAGAAGCAAAATTGAATGGAAACTAAAAACGAAACTATTTTTTTAGTCCGTTTCTTTGTGTTTATTTTTGTATTCTTAGTGATTCTTTGAGTCTTCAATCATTATTGGTGTCTTTCAAGTAAGAAATTGATTTATATACATAATCCGATGGATAAAAGGGTATTTATCTTTCACATGAGATGCCTTATCAATAGTAAAGTGTGTAATATGATTATTAATAGAGGGAATGATACAAATTTAGCTAGCACTACCCTTGTGGAAAAATTGGGATTGCCATTGATACCTCTTGATAGACCTTATAAGTGGATGAGTGATTTTGGAGAGTTCGAGGTTGATAAGCAGATTGTGGTTAGTTTTGCAATTGGGAAGTATGTTGACCAAGTAGTGTGTGACGTGGTTACTATGTGTCATACACATGTTTTATTGGGTAAGCCTTGGTATAAATTCAATAAAGTAGTTTATGATATGGATAAGAATATGTATAAATTTAGGTATGGTGAAAAAAATATCAAGCTTGCTCCTTTAACCCAACAAGAGGTCTATAAGGAAGAGTTGTACATGCAGAGGAGTGAAAAAGAGTGGGCTAAAAGTAAGAGTGAGATTGATGAGTTTAGAATGTTACTAGGAGAGCTCCCAAAATTTATAGAGAAAAATACGTTAGCAAAATGTGACGTGAAGAAGGATATGAGTGTAGTCTTGAGTAATGAAATGAAACATGTTGACGTTTCTATGAATAAGAATGAGATGGTTGATGTTGACGTTTCTATGAATAAGAGTGAGATGGTTAATGATGTTGATGACAGTGATGATATTGATGTGAGCAATAACATTAATGATGCTGAATTGGTTGTTCATGATGCCATGAGGTTCTTGAAGTTACTGTTAGGGGTGAATATCATATGGAGTAATCTTATTTTTTTATGAGGCCATTAGTTATTAGGTGCAAAAAGTTCATGTTGCCGAATATGTAAAGTGTGATCAGATTATGGATGAGTGTGTTGATTATTTGAGGAAGCGACATGGACATGTTGAGTTTGTGTTAAATGAGGTTTCAAATATGAATCTAGATTGGAATTTCTTCAGGGTTGCAAGTGGAGTTAAGAATGAGAGTAGCAATGTAGAGATTGAGAGGGGAAAAATATTGGAAAACAATCATTCATGTGATTTTATTTTGTTCCAGGATTGTCATCACATTGATCTTGTAATTCTTATCTATGATCCAGGTTCATATTCGAGGTCGAATCATTTTCAAGAGAGGGAGAATGATGTGATCCATATGTTGGTTTCTATTAAGGTCCCAAGATTAATAATAAGCATGAAATATGTGAGAATACAAATCGAAGAAGTTGCAGAATACTCACATCGATCGGTTGAGCGACACGGAGGCAACAAAATCTTATTTTTGGCCATTGGTACATGCGGCAGTGATCTGCTCACTAGTTCCACCATTTGCGCCCATTTGGATCATCTTCGTCAAGCTCCGAGCTTCGTCGAATGATTCCCGGTTCATGGGTAGACTTCCCTATCACCTTCACATGTCTCGTAAGTGTGCTAGCACTTGTGATTTTTCCATAAAACCCACTCTTGCTTCCCTTCACTGCTCGATTTTTAGAGCAAAACCAGTGAGCATTTGGCCCCAAGGGCGTGAGAGAGAGGAGATGAGAGAAAGAGAGAATTGTCTTGAGTTTGATTCCAAATTTGTGTATCTTATACACACATTTGAATTTCAAATGCATTTGGAATGAATTTGGCCTTTCAAAAGTCAAACAAATAAAGGCTCCAACCACTTTCATCACTCAATCAAATCAATCACAAGTTGTCAAGTCACATCACTCAAAGTGACAAGTGATTTGATGATTGATGCGACTAATGATTTGACGCTTGATTTGACTTGCGTACCGCACTCGAATTCGAAATGCGAATGCGCTCGTAAATAATCTCGGGCTCGGGTTCGCTAATTCCAAATTAATGAATTTTCCGTTGCATCGTAATTAAATGATTACGCCTAGTGAAATCACTATTCACGTCGCTAACGAATTAATTCTAAATTAACTCGTTCGCCCTAATTAAAATCTAATTTTAATTCCGCGTCGAAATCCTATTTTGTTTAATATATCAATTATATTAATTAATCGATTAATTCCAAATAAATCGTTATCTCTCTTTAAATGATATTTTATCCCAGATAAAATATCTCCGCAATTAATCCTAGATTAATTTTCTCTCTCTTCTAATTAATCCCAGATTAATTTAGAGTGTGAGTCATACGTCATCGGTGAATCTTTGGGAAGTGACCCATGAGATCCTCGGATATGTTGGTAGTAAATTCGTTCGGACTATCCGAACACGTAAGTACCAAGTGCTACGTTTATACCGATTTACAAGACAAGGTTGGCCTATAGCAAAGCGCCATGCTTACCCAATTCTCCGAAAACATCCTTATAGGAATAAATGATCTATATCAGGCGTAGTATACATAGTATTGCGTATTTCTGTCCAGTATCGAATGATCACGTGCTAGGCCTGGGGCTGGAATTGTGTCTGCCCCATACGAAGCACATGTCGGATGTCTGGTAACTAGTCTCTATAATCGGATAAACATGACCTTGTCATTTTATCCCGATAGCTGCAGCATTTAAGAGAACCAGTCCTGTATCCTACGTGTGTTGGAGATTCTAAGCATCCTAAGATCAATAACCAAGCATGAAACATAAGTGAATACAATCGAGAAAGTCGCGGAATATTTACATCGATCGGTTGAGCGACGCTTTGATGAACAAAAAATTTTCTGCTTAGTAGTGGACTGCTCACGGCAGTGCAGTGAATTTCCTCACTGTTTCGGCCATTGGAGGTCATCTTCCAAGCTCCAAGCTTTGGGAAACGATTCCCAGCTCATGGGTGGACTTCCCTATCACCTTCGCATGTCTCTCGGAGTGCTAGCTCTCTTGATTTTGCCACAAAATCAGCACTTTTGGCTTCCCTATTTCTTCATGAAACTCGGCAGTTCACTACCCAAAAATAGAAGAAAGAATGCCCTCCAAGGGTGTGAGAGAGGGAGTGAATTTGGAGGAGAGAGAGATAAAATTGTGTAATTGTATTTGGTAAATCATTTTCAAAAAACATATACCAAATATTTGCTTTAAAAAGTTAAATAATTAAAGCTTTCAACCACCACATCATTCAATCAATCAATCACATAAATCAATCAAATTGTCACATCACTCAAAGTGACATGTGATTTGACGCTTGATGCGACTAGCGATTTGATGCTTCATTTGACTTATGTGCCGCACTCGAATTCGAAATGCGAATGCGCTCGCAAATAATCCCGGGCTCGGGTTCGCTAATTCCAAATTAACGAATTTTCCGTTGCGTCGTAATTAAATGATTACTCCTAGCGAAGTCACTATTCACGTTGCTAACGAATTAATTCTAAATTAATTCATTTGCCCGAATTAAAATCTAATTTTAATTCCGCGTCGAAATCCAATTTCGTTTAATATATCGAATATATTAATTTAACTGATTAATTCCAAATTAATCATTATCTCTCTTTAAATGATATTTTATCCCAGATAAAATATCTCCGCAATTAATCCCCGATTAATTTTCTCTCTCATCTAATTAATCAAAGATTAATTAAAAGTGCGAGTCATACGTCATCGGTGAATCTTTGGGAAGCAACCTATGAGATCCCCGGATATGTTGGCAGTAAGTTCGGTCGTCCGACTATCCAAACACGTAAGTACCTCGTACTACGTTTATACCAATTTACAAGACAAGGTTGGCTTCTAGCAAAGCGCCATGCCTACCCAATTCTCCAGAAATATCCTTACAGGAATAAAGGATCTATATCAATTGTAGTATACGTAGTATTGCGTATTTCTGTCTTGTATCGGATGATCACATGCAAGGCCTGGGGCTGGTACAATTTCTGCCCCGTACGAAGCACATATCGGATTACAAGCAACTAGTCTCTTTAATATCGGATAATCATGCCCAAGTCATATTATCCCGACGGTTGCAACCTTTTTAGAGAACCAGTTCTGTATACCTACGCGATCATCATCTCCATATGACTGGAGTGACACTTCCGTCTTGACATCACACCCAACACACTATGATTCTCAATATACCCAGCATTAGCGTACACAGAACCTGTTAAAGCCCTGGACGACCGCAACCAAAGTATATTGATTGTCGCAAGTATTAGCGGTGCAAGTCTCAGGTTAAGACCAAATACACCTACCCTGATTTCGGACTTCCATAGACACATAGTCATACTACCAATGGAATTCCGAGGGGGTCTATCCAGAGCGAAGCTGTTTCCCGTACCATCGGTAAAACACAACCTCCTATTACACTTGCATGAGTATCCTATACCCAAATATATGAGAACTATGTCGTTGTGTCCTCACAACGCGCACAAGTGTAATACTAGTCTTTTATGTTTTCATCGATGTCCAATCTCGATAATACTCTGACTAGGGATATTTAATGATTTATCCTTCGTGGATTGATACTGTCTCATATCATTCTACATCTAGGAACAAATCACATGGACCTCCTATCATTTATATATCTAGGTGATCTAATCACAAATGATAAGAGTGCAATCTCCTTTGTCACATAGTTAATTTGTACACAAATACCGTGATCTGTACAAATAGTGACGCTATGGGTCATAATTGTCCAACAATATCCCAATTGGCCTATAGCCAATCACTCGAGTTTCTGACACCCGAACTATGTACGGTTGGCTCAAATTGCTGAGAAATGCTTTCGTCAGCTGATTTTCATGATTATCATCTGATGCGATTTATTCGATCATCACATCGCTACGATGTATGATCCAAACGAATCAGATGAATATCGAAGTATGTATCTGGATCGTTGATGAGACCATTAATTCTTTAGCCTGTGCTCAAGCCTAGCTCAACTGCTAACAGAATTATATCTAATCCAATTAGATTTATTATCGACCCAGAAGGCTTCTATTGCCGCCTCAGCTGCATCAATAACCCGCATTTATTGTTTATACGGTAACAGTATATTTCTTGGAAGATTTTCAGCTCACTGTTCCGTTATTCAAACTGTATAGTACCTTTTGCGACTTATTGTCGTTTTATCGGTTTAGGAAACTTGCAACAGTGATCCCAGTCACTTCAAGTTCTCCTTCTCCATAGCTTAAGACAACATCCTTAGTTATCTAAGATACTAAGTAAGTTCTTAACATCAATCCAGTGACTATCACTTGGATTGGCCTGTTTGTGAATCCATATGCTCAAAGCGTATGAGACACCAGGTCACGTACATTTTTCAATGTACGAGTTCTCGAAGAATTTTCTCGAAAGCCAAGCTTTCGCCGATTATTATTATGGGAATATCATTTCCAAGAAATGACATATTATCATTATTTTATATAGGACAACCACTGTCAGTGCGCTCCCACTAACCCTCTTATATACACAAGAATCATTTCGTTTTGAATTAAATCATAAACCATTATGATTACATCAAAACGACAATTCCAAGAACCTAATGCTTGCTTCAATCCAAACATGGATCGAATAATCCACAAACCTTGTTTGCTAGTTTTGGTACGACAAAACCGTCAGGATGTTGTAAACATCCTCCAAAAGGTTTCTTTTTCAGGAAAGCGATTTTCCCGTAAAGCTGTCATATTTCATAAATGAAACATGCAGCGTTAGCAAGCATTATCCAAATGGATTTACCGTGGCAACAGGTGAAAGGTTTCTTCGCAATCAACACAATGTTGATAACGATACCTTTCCGCTAAAACCCTAGCTTTATACGTTGGTATGTTGTCATCCATGTATGTCTTCCTAGAAGATTAATAGTACCAATAGGCATAATGCCTTGCGGTATATAAACTAGTATCCAAACTAAGTTGATATACATGGAATCCATTTCGGATTCATGACACTTTGTCATAATAGGGATTCGATACCTTGTATCACTTCCTCATACGTAGTCAGTTGGTATACCTCAATAAGATTGACATCTTTTTGAGGTGAGATCAGAAACCCATACCCCAGGTTATTTTCTGACTCTCTCCGACATACGCAGTTCTTGTGTATTCGAAGATTAATGGTATAGTTTCATCATTGATGAACTATTTGTGTTCCATTAAGATTCGATGCCTGGACAGTATTACTCTGATTTTCATCGAGTTTTACTATCCTCCGACTTACCACTGCATGTCGGTATTCCTCTTAGGAAAACCGCATGGTGAGCAACAATCTAATTGTTCTCTTGTGAGTTGTATAAGTACTATATTTATGGTATCCCTAGGATAATCTACATTTGGCACTTATCCAATTTGGGTTTTAGTTTGGTATCATCTAAACATATGCCCAGCATTCCCAAATTTACAGGAATGAGAAACCCGGTTTCTTTCCTGTTCATATCTAATATGAAAACTGTCGAACAACTTTTAATGAAACCTTATTCTAAATAAGTTCTGCACTGTTTATGCTTATCCGTTGAAGGAAATGGTAGCTCAGAGCGACTCATGATTAACCTTATCATGTCCAATAAAATTTGGTCACTCGGTTCGGACACACCGTCAAAATGACGTGTTCCGGGAGGAGTCCTCATTGAAAGAATACTATACTCTTTCAAGTATATTAGAAACTTATTGCCTAAGTATTTTCCATTACGGTCTTACCGTGACGGTTTAATACTTTAGCCGATCTGTTTGTCTATTTCGTGTCGAAACTTAAAAGTTTCTGATTTGTGTTCTTCTAAAGAAACACATAACCATAACGCGATGCCACATCCGTAAAGGTCACGAAATATTCATATTCACCTCTAGCCTAGCTAGACATGGGCCCACTTGCTTCACTATGAACTAGGGCTAATAGATCAGTGGTATTTACACTTTTACCCAGTAAAGGTGTTTTAGGCACTTTGCCCAATAAACTAGATTCGTAGACTTTATTTGAATTGAATCAAATTTATCCTAGTACCCACTCTTCGAAAGTGTGGATATACGAGTCTTGTTTAGATTGTGTCCCAGACATCAATGCCACAATTAAGTCTCTTCTGATCAAATCAGTTTGAGTTGTTTGTTTGTCATGTTATATATTTGAGATTTATTTATATTCAAAATATAAATTCTGTTATTCACATCTAATGTGTTTATCTCAATATCATATTTATATAATAAAACACTTTAGTGTTCTAGAATATAAAGGGTTCACCCACAGCGGGTTAAACACTGATATAGAGATAATGTATCTAGTCAAACAAGTTACATTATAACAGTTTCCAAATTTAGGTACACACCCGAGGGTAGTTCCTAAAATTAGGTATCTACGGTTTAAAACAGCGACTTTCGTCCCGTTTACAATTCGCAGATTTATCTCAATTGATGTCATTATCCTATTCAAAATAGATTCTGAACATCAATACATATATATATAACACTAAGTATTTAAAATCTAATTTTAATACTATTAGTGAACATATATATGACAAACATATTTGAAGTCAAAGCCTTGTTCGTCTTCAATTCCTTCATGTCTGCTTTGTCCAAACGACAGTCACGCTTCCGCGATCCTGTTTGCCACAATTTAGGCAGATATTTTGGGATATGTCATTTATCTTCCCAGAAGATTATAATGATTTTGCCTTTGCCCTTTTCAACATTCCAGAAGCCTTTGGCCAAGCCTTGGCCTTCTAGAATATCGAAGTAAGGTGCACCTTACGCTACTTGCCTTTTTGCAAACTTCGACTTTGTCTCATTGAGAATAGTCATTAACTCTCAAAGAGTTATTTATTGCAATATTAGTACTTCTAAAATCTAAGGATAGATTCTTTGAAGATCCTTCAATTTCATTATCATACTTTAAGGATCTAACCCTTAGTTCTGACAAGGAAATTAAGGAGTCTACTGCGACAAGCTTAATGGATTAAGCACTAAAGTTATCATTACATGAATCTGCCAAAGATCATGCTCTACTAATTGCTCAACTTCGGGCTTAGGCATAATATGTTATTTTATCAAATAAAGTAACTTATTTTATTTCATGACTATCCTGAAATTATTCCCAATTTGAAAATTAAAACATTTAAATACATTTTCCCCAGGATTATGTTTTAAATGTCAATCTTTCAATAGTATATTGATTTTAATAGTCCAACTATTTAATCAATGATTTAGGTATTATTTATTATAATGATTACAATAGTCCAACTATTTAATCAACTATAATTTAATAGATTAAAATCAATTATATTGATTACTATAATCCAATTATAAAATCAACTATAAATGAATAGTTTGAATATAGTCCAACTATTTATTAAAACAACAATTTAAATATTAGTCCAACAAACATTTAATTTATTCGACGAATGATATTTGTTTGAGCGCGTATGGCAAGTAATTAAACGAGTATTGCAAATTCAATTCTTGCCTCCCACTATTTTTTGGTAAGCCTCTAACCCTCTGTCGAGTACTCGGGAAACCGCGTTTCCTAGTGGGCTAGGATCCCTCTAAATATCACACAATCTTGAATTTTGCCAACAAATTGTATGATAATTAACTAGGTAGATCTCTAAGATCGATTGGATCCAATCCAATTCCTAGATCTGGTAGGGGGACATCCAAGTCCGAAACATATATCTTATATATGCCAATACATCCAATGTATTACCTTACCTTTTTCCACTGAATCAACTAAGCCTTGTCTTTGGCACAAGAAACTTAGTGATCCCAGTCAAGCGCGACCCATTGACCATGGAAAGCTTCGTAATCAATGTCAATGGACAAGAAATGGTATTGACTTTGGCCAACAAACCACAACTTGGACAAGACACTGATATGGAACAAAGCTCTCGTGATTCAAACACATCCTCGACGGACAAAGGCCTTGACTTTGGCCAACAAGCCAATGCCAGTCTCGGATCTTGAGTGAGGATCACTCAATGGAAGGAAAGACGCTTAATATTTTGTGAGGGTTTTTCGAGTGAAAATTGGCAACCAATTTATTATCTTTGTTAAGGTCTCATCATAATACACCATTAAACATGCATTCTAAACACATAATAAAGCGCATATGATAAAATAATAATGATATGCAGATGGATACTTTACAAAATTGATCCTAGATCAAATCTCTCCCTTTCTCTCTCCCGCTAGCACATGTATCACTTCTACCCGTTACACTACACTTCTAAAGAAACCTCATTTACATTGAGGGGAATAGGTGAGAAGAGAATACAACGAATAAGGAGGTGATAAGACTGGACATGCAGGTCCAATTTAATAAATCAAATTTATTACAACAATTTCTAAAATTGTCCCACCCATATAATATCCATCCGATATACATTATTCATGCATCGCAACCATGTATTCACACAAGCATGTTATCAATCAATCTAATCAAATTAATTAATCTGATAATTAATGATCATCCAATGTTCAAACAATGATTTGATTTTGCTCGAGTCAAACTCGTTTTGCGAATAATTACTCAAAGTATGAATTCTCGAATTAAATTAAACTACATAATTAAATCCAATTCAATTTGTATTTAATTCTAACTCGCTATTAATTCTAAATTAAACATTACACTTTAATAATAAACCTTTACGACTTAAATTCCAAATTTAATCGTTACGAGTATCAAAGCCCGATAAACGTCCAACGTCAATTTAATTAAAGTCCAATGGGCTTTTAATTAATTTCTTAAGGCATGGACTTTTGGTCAACTCGGGTCAAACCGAATAACCAAAATCCAATCCGGGAATTACCCCATAAGCCTAGAAATCAATTTAGGCCCAATTAAACTTTAAAGGTCCATTAAGTCGCATTTGGGCTTTATGGAAGCTGTTTTGGGCCCAATTGGATCCAATCCAATTTGCCTAAACCCAACTTAGTACAACTAAGCCCAATAAGCCCAATAACAACATCTCAAGCCCAATTTCCAAAATTAACCCAATTTAATTAAATTGCCAAATTCCAAATTCCCAATTTAATTACCTAAAGTGCATTACACAATTAATTATCCAAATCAATATTTCCAAAACATTAATTTATATAATTAATCATGCTCAATTACATCAATTAGTGTCCAACACATTTTGATCAAAAATCAAACCCATTCATGCTTCTATATGTCTCGGCAATATTGGGGATTTTATGTCCGATTCGAATTCAATCCAATTAATTCCACAATCGACATTAAATCAACATCCGAAATGATTTCCAACACATCCAATGATCAAAAATCAAAATTCCAAGACAATAAAATAGGTCACTAGATTCGGCCAACATCAAATTTGGGGGAAAAAATGATCCAATCACAATTTCTTGAAATTGATCCAATCAATCTTCAATTCAACATCAATTAAGCATATTCAATCAAACAATTTAATTAATTCATGCTCAAAATCAATTTGTCCAATTTTAAGCCCTAATTCAATTTCATGCTTTTCCTTGCTCATGATACCATTGTTGGAGATTCTAAGCATCCCAAGATCAATACACAAGCATGAAACATAAGTGAATACAATCGAGAAAGTCGCGAAATACTTACATCGATCGGTTGAGCGACGCTTTGATGAACAAAAACTTTTCTGCTCGGCAGTGGACTGCTCACGGCAGTGCAGTGAATTTCCTCACTGTTTCGGCCATTGGAGGTCATCTTCCAAGCTACAAGCTTTGCGAAACGATTCCTGACTCATGGGTGGACTTCCCTATCACCTTCGCATGTCTCTCGGAGTGCTAGCTCTCTTGATTTTGCCACAAAATCAAGCACTTTTGGCTTCCCTATTTCTTCATGAAACACGACAGTTCACTGCCCAAAAACAGAAGAAAGAATGCCCTCCAAGGGCGTGAGAGAGTGAGTGAATTTGGAGGAGAGAGAGATAAAATTTGTCTAGTTTTATTTGGTAAATCATTTTCAAAAAACATATACCAAATATTTGCTTTAAAAAGTAAAATAATTAAAGCTTCAACCACCACATCATTCAATCAATCAATCACATCAATCAATCAAATTATCACATCACTCAAAGTGACATGTGATTTGACGCTTGATGCGACTAGCGATTTGACGCTTGATTTGACTTGCGTGCCGCACTCGAATTCGAAATGCGAATGCGCTCGCAAACAATCCCGGGCTCAGGTTCGCTAATTCCAAATTAGCGAATTTGCCGTTGCGTCGTAATTAAATGATTACGCCTAGTGAAGTCACTATTCACGTCGCTAACGAATTAATTCTAAATTAATTCGTTCGCCCGAATTAAAATCTAATTTTAATTCCGCGTCGAAATCTAATTTCATTTAATATATCGAATATATTAATTCAACTGATTAATTCCAAATGAATCGTTATCTCTCTTTAAATGATAATTTATCCCAGATAAAATATCTCCGCAATTAATCTCAGATTAATTTTCTCTCTCATCTAATTAATCCAAGATTAATTAAAAGAGTACGAGTCACATGTCATCGGTGAATCTTTGGGAAGCGACTTTTTATTATGTCATTTACCCTTTGCATATCGTTGCTTTATTTACGCATGCATTGCATTCTTGTGCGCATGGGCTAACTAGGGTGGATTCAAGGTCCTCTATTCGAGGGAAAATTCCTAAAGGCTACCTTTACCATGATGTTTTGCCGCACCGGATTAGGTACACCCGATTGAATGGAAACGAGTTCAATCGGGCACACGGGGTCCTACATTGTGGATTTTCTTATCTATGTATGTGTTGCGTCGTCTATCATGCATCAGGTCTGGTCCCATTCGAACGCGTTCTCAAATGCTATACGAACGCAAACCTTCTGTTTACCATTCGAACGCGTTTACGAATCCTACACGAAC
This sequence comes from Zanthoxylum bungeanum, assembly GCA_019454045.1. Lineage (NCBI taxonomy): Eukaryota > Viridiplantae > Streptophyta > Magnoliopsida > Sapindales > Rutaceae > Zanthoxylum > Zanthoxylum bungeanum. Next base: position 139,014 of record SKCR01001265.1, read on the forward strand.
ATACATACACTAAACTGAGTCATTTTCATCACATTTCATGCATGATTGCCCCATTAGTTATCTCTTTGCATTATGTACCTAACTGCTTCTCTTTATTACGCATGATTGTGCAATTGCCATTTATTTGTGTTCCCACATGTATAAGTACGACGTGCATATGAAATTATATGCTTGCCATTATCCCGATTCACTTTTATGCCTATTTGTAAAATTACAATTTCCTTGCATTTCCGTATCCATGAATATGGTGCACTTATAAAGTTGTATGTTTGCCGTGTTTCAATTTACCTTTATGCATGCAAATTTGGACATAGGTTACATGGAAATAGGTTGTATGCAAATTCGGACATAGGTTATATGCAAACTTAAATATGAACCTTGTACTTATGCATGTGAACTTAGAAATAGAATACCCTTGGGAATGTATGTTGCTAGATTCAATTAAATTATTGCACAAATCACATCATTACAATTGGCATAAGTAAGGGACCATTCCGAACCCAATGGTTTGAGGTCTTCCCTTGCGAGGGGTGAGTGCGGCCCTAAATATTTGTCCCGGTTCACACCGGGTGGCGACTCCATTATTCTCCAGTTTAGTCCCCCGCGGACTACTCCGTACTCCCGACCAGGCCGAGAGCCCGGAACAACATCGTCCAACATCTTTGTCCTACAATCTGGCGACTCCACTGGGATAGAGAATTGGCCCCGAAATAATGTCTTGTAATGTTTTTGATTTATGCTTTAATTAACCGTGTTTACCATGGGTTGAAAGGGGTTTAATCAAATGCACTTTTTAAGGCTAGGTAATGGTTTGATGTCTTCCTTCATTCACTACCTTTCTATAAGGAAAAGCTGTGAAGGCACCTACATGATCATGTACTTGTAGCTTATTGTGATGGACTAATTTGGAGGACTCGTTGTTTATTCCTGTCACCAAGCGATAAGAGCCTAAGAAGCTTGGGTTTTTAAGAGAGTTCGCTCCACCCTCCCTCTAGGGAATCTACAACGGGAAATTCATTTGACAGTCAGTCACGCACCGCAACTCATTGGCACGTACCGTAAGGTATAAAAAAGGTGCGCTCACTTGGTCGCTCGAACCCTTGAGTGGGGAGACCTAGTTGTGGGCAATCCTTCACCAGCGAGAGTCTTTGTCCACACTCCCGCAAACCCACACGTAGACCGGAGTTGTATGGCCTATAGCAACTATTTCCTTGTGCTTGTGGACCATCATCATTTGGATGCAGTTGGACTTCTTGTCAGAAATGCGAACTTGTTGGGCCATTTAAACTAGGACGAGTTCGTATCCTATGAAAATTGGGCCAAAAGCTTCTGAAATGGCGATGGGCCGCTTTGTAGAAATTATTGCTCTTTGCTTGAATTATCTCTTTATGCTTGTATTTGTGGACCATCCGCATTCGGATGCAGTTGGACTTCTTGTCAGAAATGCGAACTTGTTGGGCCATTTAAACTGGGACGAGTTCGTATCCTATGACGAGTGGGCCAAAAGTTTCTAAAATACTGATGGGCCATTTTATGTTCGAGCCTCTCATCATTTGAAGTCGTTTAGCCATGTTATCACAAAGTGTAAACCTGTTGGGCCTTTTTCAACTGGGACAAGTTTGTACCGCGCAATGTCATGGTTAAATGATTTAAAATGATAATGGGCCAACCTATACATTCTATACATCTCATGCATCATATGCACGCATACATGCTAATATATGGTTTTAAAAGACACCATATATTCCCATTGGGTAAGGGAAAAGGGAAGACTCACCAAGGGACCAATAGCAAACATGAGTGAATCAGAGAATGAGGTATCCCGTATGGATCAGTTTGAGAACAGTCTCACCAAGATTTCTGAACTGTTACAAGCCTTGACTACTGCTGTGGCTAATATGGTTGTGCCCCGTGCTGGGAGAAATTCTGAGAATGTGAGGTGTGAGGAGCCTCCGAATGGGTTGGGGGATGATATCCCCACTTTTGATGATGACATGGCAGAATATGCGACATGAATAATGATTGGGTCTTAGGCAGAATTTCAGAAGCTTCGGTATCAGGTAGAAACGGTTACCCGCAAAATGAGGGGTAAACATGAAGAGTTGTTGGATTATGAGGTAATGACTTTCGAAGAACAGTTGCCAGCTCAATTCAAGATGCCTGATATGGCCAAGTTCAATGGGAATGGGGACCCGATGGTCCATCTCCGGCAATATGTCTCGGTAATGAGTTCAGTAGGCCTGTCACAACGCCAAGTTCAGAAAATATTTGGGATTTCGCTTGAGGGGGCACCCGTAGTGTGGTACCATAGCCTTGAAAGAAAGGTTAAGGAAGATTGGAGGGAACTAGCAGACGCCTTTCTGAAACAGTATATTACAGGCTCAGAGATTGACTTGTCGCTCCGCGACTTGGAGAATACCAAGAAGAAGCCGGAAGAGAACTTCAAGGAGTATGTAGATCGCTGGAGAAGCCAGCTTCTGAAGATGTAGACTCGGCCTTCAGAGAAGGACCAAATCAAAATGATAATCAAGGGCACCAAGCCCTCTATTTATAGTAAGCTGAGGAGGATGACTTCGATGATTACTGATTTTCGACAGTTGAGGGAAACTGTCATGGATATTGAGGAAGAAGAAGCCGAGAATAGAAAGTTTTATGGCCAAAATAAAAAGACTTTTGGGGGGCATTATGAGACTAAGCCCGCTATTGCCGAGGTTGATGCCATCAGGAACTGGCATTTCTCTAACCTGGGGAAGCCTTTATCTAAGGTGCTTGAGAAGTTGAAGGGACAAGGACTCCTAAAACCCTTAGAGCCTAAACCACTTCCAGATCCTATACCACCCAACCTTGACCTAAGCCTGTATTGTCACTTCCATCAGAGGAGAGGCCACGAAACTGAAAACTGTACCCGCCTTAGGCATGAAATCCAAAACATCATTGATGCCCATAAAATACCCGATCCTGAGAAAGAACAACCCAACACACATCGGAACCCCCTACAAAATTACCACTCCGTTCCACCACCCACCTATATGATCAACTCTGGCCTACCCGAAAGCTTCATCCTCCAAGCTCTCAACCACCCAGCTTCTTTCATGAGGATAGGGGATGACAATGGTGAAGAAACATAGGCCGAGGAAGAAGGCAATGTTGTGGATGATGAGACTGTTATTCCTAGCTTATTTGATCGCAATTCTACATTTTAATAAAGACATTGATTTTACCTACTTGTTCGAACCTGTTCTTAATGATAATAAAGACGTTCATTTCATTTACTTTCCTGAGTCTCTGTTGGACAATTATGACCCATAGCGTCACTATTTGTACAGAACATAGTGTTGTTGTACAAATTAACTATGTGACAAGGAAATTTCACTCTCATCATTTGTGATTAGATCACCATAGATATATAAATGAAGAGAGGTCCCTATGATTAGTTCCTGGACTGAGAATGATATGAGACAGTATCAGTCCCCGAAGGATTAATCATTAAATATCCCTAGTCGGAGTATTATAGAGACTGGACATCGATAATGCGGAATAGGCTAGTATTGCACTTGTGTGCGTTGTGAGGGCACAACGGCATAGTTCTCATATATATAAGTATTGGATACTTATGCAAGTGCGATAGGAGGTCGTGTTTCACCGATGGTACGGGAAACAGCTTCGCTCTGGATAGACCCCTCGGAATCCCATTGGTATTATGACTATGTGTCTATGGGAGGCCGAAATCAAGGTATGTGTGTATAGTCTTAACCTGAGACTTGCATCGCTAATACTTACGATAATCGATAGACTTTGGTCTTGGTGGTACAGGGCTTTAACCGGTTCTGCGTACACCACTTCTGGGTTTATCAGAGAGTCGTAGTGTATTGGGTGTGATGTCAAGACGGAAGTATCACTCCAGTCATAGTGGAGATGATGTCACGCAGGATACGATATTAGTGCTCTTAAGTGCTGGCCGGCCATCGGGATATTATGACAAGGTCATGTATATCCGATTATAGAGACTAGTTACCAGACATCCGACATGTGCTTCGGACGGGGCATACACTTATCCAGCCCCAGCCCTAGCACGTGACTATCCGATACTGGGCTGATATACGCAATACTACGGTATACTACGCATGATACAGATCTATATATTCCTGTAAGAATATTTCTGGAGAATTGGGTAGGCATGGCGTTTTGCTAGAGGCCAACCTTGTCTAGTAAATCGGTATAAACGTAGTACGAGGTACTTACGTGTTCGGATAGTCCGACGACCGATTTGACTGCCAACATATCCGAAGATCTCATGGGTCGCTTCCCAAAGATTCACCGATGACGTATGACTCACACTTCTATTAATCTGGGATTAATAAGATGAGAGAGAAAATTAATCTGGGATTAATTACAGAGATATTTTATCTGGGATAAAATATCATTAAAGAGAGAGAACGATTAATTTGGAATTAATCGAAGAATTAATATATTTGATATATTAAAAGAAATTAGATTTCGACGCAGAATTAAAATTAGATTTTAATTCGGGCGAACGAATTAATTTAGAATTAATTCGTAAGCGACGTGAATAGTAATTATGCTTGGCATGATTATTTAATTAAATTAGATTTAATTGCGTCGCAACGGAAAGTTCGTTAATTTGGAATTAGCGAACCCGAGATTATTTGCGAGCGCATTCGCATTTCGAATTCGAGTGCGACACGCAAGTTAAATCAAGCGTCAAATCGCTAGTCGCAACTAGCGTCACATCATTCGTCAATCAAGTGATGGATGTCTTTCACTTTGAGTGATTGACGCCAGTCACTATTCACTGATTGATGGAAGTAGATGTGACTTGATTTGAGTAGATGGAAAACATTTAATGGCTTGGTTTTGGAGGGAAAATTTGTGTATTTGGTTTTTAGAAAATCATTTTACCATTTTAACTTAACAAATCCATCTCTCTCTTCTCTCCTTTCTCTCCTCTCTCACACGCCCAAAGAGGGCTGTTCTTCACTGGTTTTCTGCCCAGAAAACATGAAGAAAGGAAGCAAGTGCAGTGAGATTTGTGGCAAATTTCTAGAGAGCTAGCACTCCGAGAGACATGCGAAGGTGATAGAGAAGTTCACCCATGAGCCGGGAATCGTTCGACGAAGCTTGGAGCTTGTTCGAGGACTCCGAAATGGCGCAAACCAGTGGCTTGAACTGAAGCAGTGGGCGTGAGGCAGTGAGCAGTTTTTGATGTCTTTGTGGCCTCCGCGTCGCTCGACCGATCAATGTAAGTATTCCGCAACTTTCTCGATTTGTATTCGCACTCGTTTCATGTTTGTTATTCGATCCTTGGGACCTAGAAACTCCAACAATGGTATCAGAGCGAGTAAATGCATGAGATACAACTTAGGGATAAAATTTGGGTAAAAATGTGTTTGAGCATGTTTAATGAAATGGGATGATTTAGTGTGTTTATAACATGTTTTATTGATGATTGGTTAGATCAATTTGAATAAATTTGATTTGGAACAAATTTGCCCCAAATTTTATGTTGGCCGAATGGTGCCCTAAGTGTGAGCTCTTGGAATTTTAATTTTTTGATTCATTGGATGTATTAGAAATGATTTGGGGATATTGATTTAATGTTGAATTTGATTCAATTGGATTGGATTTGAATTTGGCATAATAATTCCCCTTGGCCGAGAGTCTATAAGCATGTATGGGTTTGATTTTGATTAATTTGTGTTGGACACTAATAGATGAAGATTGCATGATTAATTAGCCTAATTTGTGTTTTGGAAATAAATGATTTGGGTAATTAATTGTGTTAATGCACTTTAGTTAATTAAAGTATGAAATTTGGAATTTTGTGTTTAATTAAATTTGGGCCTATTTTGTGAATTTGGGCTTAAGTGTTGTTATTGGGCTTAATGGTCTTTGTTGTACAAAGTTGGTTTAAGGCAAATTGGATTGGATCCAATTGGGCCCAAAACCGCTTCCATAAAGCCCAAATGCGACTTAATGGACCTTTGTAATTTAATTGGGCCTAATGGGCCAAAATTAATTTAAAGGCTTATGGGGTAATTCCCGGATTGGACTTTGGTTATTGGTTTGATCCGATTTGACCAAAATTCCACGCCTTAAGAAATTAATTAAAAGTCCATTGGACTTTAATTAAATTAACGTTGGACGTTAATCGGGCTTTGAGACCCGTAGCGATTAAATTTGGAATTTAAGTCGTTAAGGTTCGTTAAATAAAGTGTGTGATATTTAATTTGGAATTAAATAGTGAATTAGAATTAAATGCATGTTAAATTGGATTTAAAGATGTAGTTTAATTTAATTCGAGAATTCGTACTTTGAGTACTTATTCGCAAAGACGAGCTTGACTCGCACAAAATCAAATCGTTGTTTGAACATTGGATGGTCACTAATTATCAGATTAATTAATTTGATTAGATTGATTGATAACATGCTTGTGTGAATACATAGTTGTGATGCATGAATAATGAATATCGGATGGATATTAGATGGGTGGGGCAATTTTAGAAATTGTTGTAATAAATTTGATTTTTTAATTGGACCTGCGTGTCCAGCCTTATCACCTCATATTCTTTGTATTCTCTTCTCACCTATTCCCCTCAATGTAAATGAGGTTTCTTTAGAAGTGTAGTGTAACGGGTAGAAGTAATACAAGTGGTAGCTTGAGTGAGAAAGGGAGAGATTTGATCTAGGATCAATGTGTAAAGTATCCATCCGCATATCATTATTATTTATTTTCATACTCGCTTTATTATGTATTTAGAATGCATGTTTAAGGGTGTATGATGATGAGACCTTAACAAAGATAATTAAATTGGTAGCCAATTTGCACGCGAAAAACCCTCGTTAAATATCTAGCGTTTATTTTCCTTCCATTGAGTGATTCTTACTCAAGATCCAAGATTGGCAGGGGTTGTTGGCCAAAGTCAAGCCCTTGTCCGTCGAAGATGTGTTTTAATCACGAGGCTTTGTTCCATATCGGTGTCGTGTCCAAGTTGTGGTTTGTTGGCCAAAGTCAAGACCACTTCTTGTCCATTGACATTGATTACGAAGCTTCCATGTGAATGGGTCCGCGCTTGACTGGGATCACTAGGTTTGTTGTGCCAAAGCCAAGGCCTAGTTGATTCAGAGGAAAAAGGTTAGGGTATACATTCGATGTATAGGCATATATAAGATATATGTTTGGGACTTGGATGTCCACCTACTGGATCTAGGAGTTGGATGAGATCCAATTGATCTTAGAGATCTACCTAGTTAATTATCATACAATTTGTTGGCCAAAGTCAAGATTGTATGATATTTAACGGGATCCTAGCCCACTAGGAAACACGGTTTCCCGAGTACTCGACAGAGGGTTAGAGGCTCGACGAAAAATAGTGGGAGGCAAGAATTGAATTTGCAATATTCGTTCAATTACTCGCCATATGCGCTCAATCGAATATCACGTCATAAATTCCGTCAATTAAATGTTGGTTGGACTAATATTTAAATTGTTGTTTTATAAATAGTTGGACTATTATATTCAAACAATTTAATTATGGTTGATTTTATAATTGGATTATAGAAATCAAAATAATTGAATTTAATTTAATTAATTATAGTTGATTAAAATAATTGGACTATAATAATCATTATAATAAAAAGGTACCTAAATAGTTGATTAAATAGTTGGACTATTAAAATCAAGATATAATTGAAAGATTGACGTTTAATTCATAATCCTATGGAAGATGTAATTAAATGTTTTAAATTTTAAATTGGGAATAAATTTCAGCATGGTCCTGGAAATTAAATGAGTTATTTTATTTGATAAAATAATATACTAGGCCTAAGCTCGGAGTTAAGCAAACAGTAGAGCATAATCTTTGGAAGATTATGTGATGATAACTTTAGTGCTTAATCCATTAAGCTTGTCGCAGTATACTCCTTATTTTCTGAATCAGAACTAAGGATTAGATCCTTAAAGTATGATAATGAAATTGAAGGATATTCATGGATCTATTTTAGATCTTTGAAATACTAAATTGCAATTAATAACTCTTGGAGGGTTAATGACTATTCTCAATGAGACAAAGTCAAACTTTGCAATTAGGCAAGTAGCGCAAGGCGCACCTTACTTTAATATTCTAGAAACCCGAGGCTTGGCCAAAGGCTTCTGGAGTGTTGAAATAGGGCAAAGGCTAAATCTTTATATTCTTCTGGGAAGATAAAGGACATATCCAAAATGTCTGTCTAAATGTGGCAAACGGGATCGCGGAAGCGTGACTGCCGTTTGGACAAAGCAGACATGAAGGAATTAAAGACGGTGCAAGGCTCCGACTTTAAATATGTTTGTCATATATGTATTCATTACTAGTATTGAAATTAGATTTTAAATACTTAGTGTGATACATAAAATATATGTATTGATGTTTAGAATCTGTTTTGAACAGGATACTGACTTCAATTGAGATTTTATCTGCGAATTGGAAACGGGACGAAAGTCATTGCTTTATCCGTAGATACCTAAGTTTAGGAACAACCCTCGGGTATGTACCTAAATTAGGAAACTGTTATAATGTAACTAGTTTGACTAGATACATTATCTCTATATCAGTGTTTAACCCAATGCGGGTGAACCTTTATATTTTAGAACACTAAAGTGTTTCATTATATAAAGATGATATTGAGATAAAACACATTAGATGTGAATAACAGAATTTATATTTTGAATATAATCTCAAATATATAACATGACAATCAAATAGCTCAAACTGATTTGATCAGAAGAAACTAATAGTGGCAATGTTGTCTGGGACACCTTAAACAAGACTCGTATATCCACACTTTTGAAGAGTGGGTACTAGGACTGATTTGACTATTCAAATAAAGTCTAGTTTATTGGGCAAAGTGCCTGAAACACTATTTACTTGGTAAAAGTGCAAATGCCACCGATCTGTTAGCCCTAGTTCATAGTGAAGCAAGTGGGCCCATGTCTAGCTAGGCTAGATGTGGCATCTCGTTATGAATATTTCGTGACCTATACGGATGTGGCATCTCGTTATGGTTATGTGTTTCTTTTGAAGAACACAAATCGGAAACTTTACAGTTTCGACACGAAATAGACAAACAGATCGGCTACAGTATTGTACCGTCACGGTAAGACCGTAATGGAAATTACTTAAGCAATAAGTTTCTAAAATACTTGAAAGAGTATAGTATTCATTCAAATGAGGACTCCTCCCAGAACACGTCAAAGTGACGGTGTGTCCGAACTGAGTAACGAATTGTGTTGGACATGATAAGGTTAATCATGAGTCGCTCTGAGCTACCATTTCCTTCAACGGATAAGCATTAACAGTGCAGAACTTATTTAGAATAAGGTTCCATAATATCTGTTTGACAGATATCATATTAGATATGAACGGGAAAGAAACCTAGTTTCACATTCCCGATAATTTGGGTATGCTAGGCATATGTTTGGATGATACCAAACTAGAACCCAAATTGGATAAGTGCCAATAGTAGGTTATCCTAGGGATACCATAAGTATTATACTTAAACATCTCACAAGAGAACAATTAGATTGTTGCTCGCCATGTGGTTTTCCTAAGAGGAATACCGATATGCAGTGGTAAGTGGGAGGATAGTAAAACTCGATGAAAATCGGAGTAATACTATTCCTGGCATCAATTCCTAATGGAACACAAATAGTTCATCAAGGATGTAACTATACCATTAATCTTTGAATACACAAGAACCGCATAAGTCGGAGAGAGTCAGAAAACAAACCTGGGCTATGGGTTTCTGATCTCACCTTATAAAGATGTGTATCTTTTGAGGTATACCAACTGACTACGTATGAGGAAGTGATACAAGGTATCGACTCCCTATTATGACAAAGTTTCATGAGTCCGAAATGGATTCCATGTATATCAACAAGTTTGGATACTAGTTGATGTACCGCAAGGCATTGTGCCTATTGGTACTTTATAAGTCTTTAAAGAAGACGCACATGGATGGAAACATATCAACGCATAAAGCTAGGCTTTTAGCGAAAAGGTATCATTATCAACATTATGTTGATTACGATTCAACCTTTTACATGTTGCCATGGAAAATCCATTTGGATAATGCTTGCTTAAGCTGCATGTTTCATTTATGAAATATGGCAGCAGAATGGGAAAATCACTTTCCTGAAAAGGAAACCAGTCGGAGGATGTTTAAAACATCCTGTCGATTTTGTCGTACATTAACTAGCAAACAAGGTTTGCGGGTTATTCGATCCATGTTTGGATTGAAGCAAGCATAGGTTCTTGGAATTATCGTTTTGATGTAATCATAATGGTTATGATTTAATTCAAAACGAAAAGATTCTTGTGTATATAAGGAGGTTAGTGGGAGCGCACTGACAATGACTGTCCTAAATAGATAATGATAAATATGTCATTTCTTGGAAATGAAATTCCCAATAATAATCGTCGAAAGCTTGGCTTTCGAGAAAACTCTCTGAGAAACCGTACATTGAAAAGTGTACGCGACCTGGTGTCTAATATGCTTTGAGCATATACAGTCGCAAACAGGTCAATCCAAGTGATAGTCACTGGATTCTGTAGAAGGAGAACTTGAAGTGACTGGGATCACTACTGCAAGTTTCCTAACCGATAAAGACGACTACAAGTCGCAAACGGTACTATACAGTTTGAATAACGGTACAGTGAGCTGGAATCTTCCAGGCAAGATACTGTTACCGAATAAACAAAAATGCGGGTTATTGCAGCAGCTGAGGCAGCAATAGAAACCTTCTGGGTCGATATATAAATCTAATTAGATTAGATGTAATTCTATTAGCAGTTGAGCTAGGCTTGAGCACAGACTAAAGAATTAATGGTCTCATCAACGATCCAGATAATTCGATATTCATCTGATTCGTTCGGTTCATACATCGTGGCGATGTGATGATCGAATAAATCAAATCAGATGATAATCATGAAAATCCACTGACGAAAGTCCTTACTCAGCAATTGAGCCAAACCGTACATAGTTCGGGTGTTAGACACTCGAGTGACTGGCTATAGGCCAAGTGGGAGATTGTTGGACAATTATGACCCATAGCGTCACTATTTGTACAGAACACAGTGTTGTTGTACAAATTAACTATGTGACAAGGAAATTGCACTCTCATCATTTGTGATTAGATCACCATAGATATATAAATGAAGAGAGGTCCCTATGATTAGTTCCTGGACTGAGAATGATATGAGGCAGTATCAGTCCCCAAAGGATTAATCATTAAATATCCCTAGCCGGAGTATTATCGAGACTGGACATCGATAATGCGGAATAGGCTAGTATTGCACTTGTGTGCGTTGTGAGGGCACAACGGCATAGTTCTCATATATATAAGTATTGGATACTTATGCAAGTGCGATAGGAGGTCGTGTTTCACCGATGGTACGGGAAACAACTTCGCTCTGGATAGACCCCTCGGAATCCCATTGGTATTATGACTATGTGTCTATGGGAGGCCGAAATCAAGGTAGGTGTGTATAGTCTTAACCTGAGACTTGCATCGCTAATACTTACGATAATCGATAGACTTTGGTCTTGGTGGTACAGGGCTTTAACCGGTTCTGCGTACACCACTTCTGGGTTTATCAGAGAGTCGTAGTGTATTGGGTGTGATGTCAAGACGGAAGTATCACTCCAGTCATAGTGGAGATGATGTCACGCAGGATACGGTATTAGTGCTCTTAAGTGCTGGCCGGCCATCGGGATATTATGACAAGGTCATGTATATCCGATTATAGAGACTAGTTACCAGACATCCGACATGTGCTTCGGACGGGGCAGACACTTATCCAGCCCCAGCCCTAGCACGTGACTATCCGATACTGGGCTGATATACGCAATACTACGGTATACTACACTTGATACAGATCTATATATTCCTGTAAGAATATTTCTGGAGAATTGGGTAGGCATGACGCTTTGCTAGAGGCCAACCTTGTCTAGTAAATCGGTATAAACGTAGTACGAGGTACTTACGTGTTCGGATAGTCCGACGACCGATTTGACTGCCAACATATCCGAAGATCTCATGGGTCGCTTCCCAAAGATTCACCGATGACGTATGACTCGTACTTCTATTAATCTGGGATTAATAAGATGAGAGAGAAAATTAATCTGGGATTAATTACAGAGATATTTTATCTGGGATAAAATATCATTAAGGAGAGAGAACGATTAATTTGGAATTAATCGAAGAATTAATATATTTGATATATTAAAAGAAATTAGATTTCGACGCAGAATTAAAATTAGATTTTAATTCGGGCGAACGAATTAATTTAGAATTAATTCGTAAGCGACGTGAATAGTAATTATGCTTGGCATGATTATTTAATTAAATTAGATTTAATTGCGTCGCAACGGAAAGTTCATTAATTTGGAATTAGCGAACCCGAGCCCGAGATTATTTGCGAGCGCATTCGCATTTCGAATTCGAGTGCGACACGCAAGTTAAATCAAGCGTCAAATCGCTAGTCGCAACTAGCGTCACATCATTCGTCAATCAAGTGATGGATGTCTTTCACTTTGAGTGATTGACGCCAATCACTATTCACTGATTGATGGAAGTAGATGTGACTTGATTTGAGTAGATGGAAAGCATTTAATGGCTTGGTTTTGGAGGGAAAATTTGTGTATATGGTTTTTAGAAAATCATTTTACCATTTTAACTTAACAAATCCATCTCTCTCTTCTCTCCTTTCTCTCCTCTCTCACACGCCCAAAGAGGGCTGTTCTTCACTGGTTTTCTGCCCAGAAAACGTGAGGAAGGGAAGCAAGTACAGTGAGATTTGTGGCAAATTTCTAGAGAGCTAGCACTCCGAGAGACATGCGAAGGTGATAGGGAAGTTCACCCATGAGCCGGGAATCGTTCGACGAAGCTTGGAGCTTGTTCAAGGACTCCGAAATGGCGCAAACCAGTGGCTTGAACTGCAGCAGTGGGCGTGAGGCAGTGAGCAGTTTTTGATGTCTTTGTGGCCTCCGCGTCGCTCGACCGATCGATGTAAGTATTCCACAACTTTCTCGATTTGTATTCGCACTCGTTTCATGTTTGTTATTCGATCCTTGGGACCTAGAAACTCCAACAGTCTCTTCCTTCAACCTGCAACATGAGTATGTTTGACAAAAGCATTCAACCCTGGTACTATGATACTCAGCGATGTTTAGAACATGGGGAATCCTCGGAAGAAGCAAGCAGTAAAGACATGGTAGCCATTTAGAAATGGGGAAAAAAGACAGTAAAGCTATCAGACTTAGAAGGGAGTGAGCTCACCAAGCCAACCAACGTGGATAGAATGAAGCAGTACTTTACCTGAGGAAGAGAAGACCGAATAGTCATCAAGAGAACTGGCAGAAGACCTAACCCAACGGAATATGAAACTCACTCATGCATGCATGCATGCAGCTAACGCACTTGCATTCTTTCGTTTCATTTTATTGTGTTTTGTTTGTATTCACAGGTTTCAACAAAGAAAAAGAGAAAGCGTCAAATACAAGCCAACTAGAATCAGCAACAATATAATGTCAGCAGTTTTCAAGAATGAATCACAGGGTTGAGGCCCGCATCAGTATTAGTTTGGGGCGAGGCCCATATCAGTATCAGTTTGGGGCGAGTCCCACATCAGTATCAGTCTGGGGTGAGGCCCATATCAGTATCAGTCTGGGGGCGAGGCCCACATCAGTATCAGTTTGGGGCGAGGCCCACATCAGTATCAGTTTGGGGCAAGGCCCATATCAGTATCAGTTTGGGGCGAGGCCCATATCAGTATCAGTCTGAGGGCGAGGCCCACATCAGTATCAGTCTAGGGCGAGGCCCATATCAGTATCAGTCTGGGGGCGAGGCCCATATCAGTATCAGTCAGGGGGTGAGGCCCACATCAACATCAGTTTTGGGGTGAGGCCCATAGCAGTATCAGTTTGGGGGGCGAGGCCCACATCAGTGTCAGTTTAGGGGCGAGGCCCACATCGGTATCGGTTTGAGGGCGAGGCCCACATCAGAATCATGCATCCATGCATACATGCATACATATCACATACATATAATTTTTATTTTGTGTTCGCGGGATTGTAGCGGTAAAGACCATCTCATCAAGTAACGGTTCAAAAATGAGCCACATTCTCACACAGTACGGTTCGGAAATGGACCACTACCACATCAGACGCCGAAAATGGCACTCCAAAATGGAGCACAGATGCCAAAAATGGTGCTCCAAAATGAAGCACACAACATATGCCGAAAATAGCGCTCCAAAATGGAGCACACACAACAGATGCCGAAAATGGCGCTCCAAAATGGAGCACATACAACAGATGCCGAAAATGGCGCTCTAAAAATGGAGCACAGTTCGAAAATGGACCACAAGATCAACTCAGTTCGAAGCAGCAGGCAAGTCAGGTGGCAGCTGGCGAGCCAGGTAAGTAAAAATGCATTGCATAAACTTTGATATGATTGTCATTGTCACACATTGCACAAGTCCCATCAAAGTGGGGGCGACTGTAGGCACTGCATTTTTGTATATAAGTCCCTGTGATGAGTCTCATTTGGAGACACTACTTTTTAAGTCGAGGAAGTCGCGGGAAACAGACGTCGGAAGGGGAAATTCAGAATAAGTATGTCATCAGATTCAATTCACATGTTCACTGCTTTCATTCGGTCTGCGTTCGTTAACACGTTCGAACATCAAGCAGATTACAGGCGTTCGTGTAGCATTCGAATCGACGTTCGAACGATGTCGGTACTTCTGGTTTTGCTGCTAGCCTCACACCCAAGCCCAATTAGCCCACCAAAGCCCATAAAAAAATATCCAAATTAATAAAACACATATTTAACACATGGTGAAATTAAAACAAATCTAAGAAATCACATACCAAATTAAAATAAATCAAATAAAATATAAAATATATCCCTACCTAAATAAAACAAATATTTTTCCCAATCAAATATAAATTTTCCTTGTAAAACACTGGTCCCTTTCCTTTTCAAACATGGATTCACCATTGCCTATAAAAAGAAGCCTTCACCTCACATCCAAACCCTAGCTCATTCACACAAAAAGACTCATAGCATTCAGGCATAACAAGCCATAAGCAACAAAGAATTCTCTTCTCCTCCCTCACTCTCAATAACCGAAAATCATAAAATCAAAAAGCCCCCATTGCCGTAACAAAACTACTCCCGTACAGCCCCATTGTCGTGACCAAAACTACTCGCATACAGCCCCTACAACCACCGAAACAATAGCTATTCGCATCCCCTAGAACCACCGAACAGCCCCTGAAAACACCCCATGTATTCACCGCAATCTATACCCCAAAACAGTGGCCTAAAATCACCTATAACAGTGAACAAAGACTGCACTTTAAAACCCTTAAATAACCCCATAAAATAGCAGCCCCAACCCCCTTTAAACCACAAAACAGTCCATCAATACACCAAGAATAGTGACCAGAAAATACGGCGAAAACAGTAGAGAAACTGAGTGAAAATGGCAGCCCGAGCAGTGAAAACAGTGAGAAAAGACGTGAACTAGTGAATTGGAGGAGCCGCGGAGCATAAACGCTTCTGACGACCGTGTACGGTACTTCCGATAGACGATCTAAAAGGTTAGACCTGAGGGCACCATCATTTATTTATCTTTATTCCTATTTTAATCATTTATCGAATTCTCTTCGCATGATAGTCGTTGATTGATGTGTGTTGTGGACCTTGAATGAATGGAAAATGTGTCGTCTCTTATGGTATATAGGATAGAAACCCAGATGTAAATTCCGTAGCCGAATCTGAATGGACGGTAGTGCGGTCTGTACCTGGGATACAACTCCACATACCACTTGAGCAAACGGCACAAATTTCGATATGTTTTATCTTGTTCGTTTGTTATCTGCATTTTATATTTCGCCATTTAATTTCTGTACGATTATTTGTTGTTATTGATGATGTGATGCGCATGGGCTTAGTATGTTGGCCTAAAGGTTCCCTATTTGAGGGAAGAAAAGTCTGAAAGACTACCTTTACGACAATGCTTTGCCGCGCCGGACAAAGTGTGTTTGATTGAATGTGATATATGTTTAATCGAATATGCGAAGTCCTATATTGTTTTCCTTATTTTATATGCACGGTAACATAATGCGCATGGGCTAACTAGGGTTGATTAAAGGTCCTCTATTCGAGAGAAATGCCTGAAGGCTACATTTACCACGATATTTTGCCGCGCCTTTTTATTATGTCATTTACCCTTTGCATATCGTTGCTTTATTTACGCATGCATTGCATTCTTGTGCACATGGGCTAACTAGGGTGGATTCAAGGTCCTCTATTCGAGGGAAAATGCCTAAAGGCTACCTTTACCACGATATTTTGCCGCGTCGGATGAGGTACACCCGATTGAATGGAAACGAGTTAAATCGGGCACACGGGGTCCTACATTGTGGATTTGCTTATCTATGTATGTGTTGCGTCGTCTATCATTCATCATTTCTGGTCTCGTTCGAATGCGTTCTCAAACGCTATGAGAACAAGAACCTTTTGTTTACCGTTCGAACGCATTTACTAACGCTACTCGAACGCGCACGTATTTCCTTTGTTTTATCATGCATCAGGTCTGGTCCCATTCGAACGGGTTCTCAAACGCTATACGAACGCGAACCTTCTTTTTACTATTTGAACGCGTTTACGAATGCTACTCGAACGCGCATGCATTTTATTTCATCAGGTCTTGTCCCGTTCGAACGTGTTCTCGAACGCTATACGAATGTGAACCTTCTATTTACCGTTCGAACGTGTTTACTAACGCTACTCGAATGCGCACGTATTTTCTTTGTTTTATCATGCATCAGGTCTTGTCCTGTTCGAACGCGTTCTCGAATGCTACACGAACGCGAACCTTCTGTTTACCGTTCGAACGTATTTACGAACGCACATATAATGAACTGAGTCCTTTTCATAACATTTCATGCATGATTGCCTCATTAGTTATCTCTTTGCATTATGTACCTAACTGCTTCTCTTTATTACGAATGATTGTGCAATTGCCATTTATTTGTGTTCCCACATGTATAAGTACGATGTACTTATGAAATTATATGCCTGCCATTATCCCGATTCACTTTTATGCCTATTTCTACAATTACCATTTCCTTGCATTTCCATATCCATTAATATAGTGCGCTTATGAAGTTGTATGTTTGTCGTGTTTCAATTTACCTTTATGCATGCAAATTTGGACATAGGTTACATGGAAATAGGTTGTATGCAAATTCGGACATAGGTTATATGCAAACTTAGATATGAGCCTTGTACTTATGCATGTGAACTTAGAAATAGAATACCCTTGGAAATGTATATTGCTAGATTCAATTAAATTATTGCAAAAATCACATCATTACAAGTGGCATAAGTAAGGGACCATTCTGAACCCAATGGTTTGAGGTCTTCCCTTGCGAGGGGTGAGTGCGGCCTTAAATCTTTGTCCCGGTTCACACCGGGTGGCGACTCTATTATTCTCCGGTTTAGTCCCCCGCGGGCTACTCCATACTCCCGACCGGGCCGCGAGCCCGAAACTGCGTCGTCCAATATCTGTGTCCTACAGGTTTTACATGCATAAGGACTCCAAGACTTTATTATAAATACACAAGCTCGTCCAAAACCCTAGGGGGAGGCTAATACACAACACAAAGTCTAAAAACACATTTTTTTAGAGAGATCTAAAAAAGAGGATTGAAGAGCGACAAGAGAAGACGAAGGCGATGACATTCGAAGAGGAATGGATTCAATTCGGGTTTAATCATTTAGTTTATTTCTTTAACTCTAATGATGTCCATTATGTTCATGGCCATGTTTTCATTGTTTTTGTCTTTAGTCATGAACTAACTCCATAATTCTAGAGGATGATGTAACTAATGCTTGGACCTATGTGTTATTTGCCAAATTGATTTATATAAAGTTTTATTCAGTTTATTTGTATTCTCTTGCGTTTAATGCTTATTATTTGTTGGCCACAATTTGAGATGATGCATGTTTAGAATCAATCACTCGGGAGAGAGGGATTTTGAATAAGATCTAGAGAATATAACCTAGGAGTTTTATAGAGTTCGGGAGAATCTATAGTTCCTTTGAAGTCGTTAAGACAGAATCACAAGACGTAATGAGTTGTTAATTACTAGATTTTTATAGGGATATCGAAGTCTGTAATTTATAACAATTTCACTATTGCCCGGGAGAGGGAGTGAATACTTTAGGATTCTTAACTTATAAACAATACAACCGAATAAGGATTAATTGGCATGACAAATATATAGGGGATAACTAGGTGAAATCAGAATCTAGAATCTCTCTCGTATTGGTTTCTCCTACTTAAATATTTTTATATCTTTTTTACTTAGTTTAATCTTTATTAATTATTTTCTAAATAAAGTTAGGATTATCAATTATAATACTTAGTGTGAGTTGAACATAATCCATGTGGGTTTGACACTCTTCACTCATCTTTACTAAAACTTGATACCGTACACTTGCGGTATGATATAAAATATCGCAACAATAAGTCTTTACGTTTCCATAATTTTCAATCTTTCTCTTGAAGACCCATTTACACCTAATATGACTAATTCCTTTAAGAGGACCAACAAGTGTACACACTTGATTGGAATACATGGGTTCCATCTCAAAATTCATAGCTTCAAGCCATTTAAAAGAGTCAATGTCTGACATTAATTCTTCGTAGTTTCTTGGGTCATCAACATGGAATGCTTCACCAATCATAAAAAAATCAAAATCTTATTGATTGACTAGGGTGTATCTCAGTGATAAGAAAGATTCCCTAAGTGACCTACGAAGTGGTTGTGTTTCTTGGGGTGCTTTTTGTTCCACTTGTTCTGGTTCCTTCTGAGGTGAGTCAATTCATTTTTCAGAATTCTCTTCTTGAGAGACTTCCTCATCTAGGTCCACTTCTTTGGCAGTACTTCCTTCTTGAAATAAACTGTCCTAAAGGAAAGTAGAATTCCTATTAACCATTATCTTGGGATAAGAGGGAATGTAGAAGTAGTATCACATTGAATCCTTGGGATATCCTATGAATTGATATTTTTCAGATCTTAAGTCTAGCTTTTCGTAAAGACTTTCCTTACATAAGCTGGACTATCCCAAATCTTCAAATATCTTAAGTTAAGATGTTTCCCATACTATATCTTATATGGAGTTTTAGGAGCGGATTTGGTCGGAATTTTATTTAGAACATGCAAGGCTGTTTTGAGAGCATATCCCCAAAAGGACATTGGTATATCAACAAAACTCGTCATGAAACATTCCATATCCAATAGGGTACGATTTCTCCTTTTAGAGACACTGTTATACAGAGGTGTGTGACGAGGTGTTACTTGTGATACTATTCTATGTTCATTGAGATAATATTGAAATTCAATACTTAAGTATTTTCCTCCACGATCAGATCGTAGATTTTTAATACTTTTTCCCAATTAGATTTCTACTTCCTTCTTATACTCTTTGAAATTTTCAAAAGTTCCTGACTTATGTTTCATTAGGTATAAATACCAAAATATCGAACAATCGTCAATGAAAGTAACGAAGTATTGAAAATCACCTATGGCTATTATACTAAGTTGGTTGCGTACATAAGTATGTATGAGTTCTAAGGTTTCTCTTGCTCTTTCATTTTGTCCTATAAAAGGTGAATTTGTCTTTTTTCCTTTAAGACATGATTCGCAAGTTGGATAAGGTTCTAAACCTAGTGAAGGAAGTAATCATTCCTTCTCCAATTGTGAAATTCCTTCTTCAATTGTGAAATTTTTTTATCTCCAATATGATCTAATCTTAAGTGTCTAAAGAATCTTGAATTAGGATTATCTCTTGGCCATTTCATTGTTATTGTATTTAATTCCTTGTTATGGTTCTCATTTATTTGCATGACATACAATCCATTTACGTTTAGTGCAACACTAACAAATTTATTCAAATAATAAATTTTACATTTCTCATTGATAAAATAAAATTCATAATTACATTTTGTCAATAATGGAACGGAAATAATGTTTCTTATTCCATTATGAAAATGTAAAATTTTATCTAATAAAATTAAATGTCTTGATGGCATAGGAAGTTGACACGTCCCTACGGTGGTTGCGGAGACAATCGCTTCATTCCTAACTTTAAAGACCACTTCTTCTTCCTTGAGCAACCTCTTACTCTTTAGAATCTGCGGAGTCATAAAAATATGCGAGGTAGCAGCTGAATCTAAAATTAATGAATAAGATATGGAACTTATTTCGAGATCCATTTCAATAACAAAGAACGAGAACATACCTTATTTTTGCTTCTTTAAGCTCGCAAGGTACTAAGGACATTTCCTCTTCCAATGTCCCTTCTTCTTACAATAGAAGCATTCATCTTGGGCCTTATTTTCCTTCTTTCTTCGATATGACTCTAGTGGGCTTAGATTACTTGGAGGCTTGTTTTTTGCCTTTTTCCCTTTTTCTTACCTTTGTGAGGACTAGAGATGGCAAAAACATCTCATTTTTCATTTCCCTCAACATTCAAAATGTTTTCAGTCATTTCATAGGTCTTTAATGAGTTATGAAGTTCACTGAGTGACCTAGTTGATCTAATCAACTTGTTCATGTTCAAGTTGGAAATGAAGCCATTGAAGACGGAAGTCAATGATTGTATGATCAAATGCAGCTTAACCTTGAATAATAGTCATAGATCAAATGTATCTATTTGATCATTTAGATCACATGATTGGAGGCTAGAGTCCATTCCTTCATCTTTATCAGGAATAACTTGCTAGTTACATTGTATCTAGCACTTTCACTACTTTCACCATACAACTCTTATAGATGTTACATGATTTCCACCGAAGAGTCCACCCTCTCATATTGCTCTACAAAGTTGTGGTCATAGAGGCTTTGATGTAGTTTTTCTTACCTTAAGTTCATCGTCTTTCCACTTATAATATGTAGCGGCATCTTCAACAGAGGTATCATTATCAATAGGATCATGATGTATCATATCGAGAGACATTTGTAATCCAAAACAATTTTGAACTTAAGTCGCCAATCTAGGAAATTGGGGCCAGTGAGTTTATCTTTGTCAAGTATTGATGCTAGTAGATTAATTTTACATCACATACTCTATTGAAAACACAATTTTATTAATAATTTTTTAACTAATATTTAACCAAAGTTTAAGGTCTTTTAAACAATGTTGTTCCCACTAATTTTACTATAATTCCATACTCCCATATGTGGAAGAAAAAAAATATTATTGGATAAATTTGTAGTGGGATGTCAAGTTCTCATTGCTAATATCACGCCTCAACTAATGGGTTTTGTCATTTCATTTCCAATGAGCCAAAACTCTTTTTGCTTGTATCTGTATACAAAGCTCGACTTTTCCACCTCTAGAGAACAATGTCATACCTAATGAGTTTTGACATCTTCACTAGTTAAGATAGGCCCAACACCTTTCATCACGTAACACATGTTATTAGACCTCACCTAATGGATTTTGGGTTTACAATCATTAGGCTACATAGACGAATAATTCAAATAGTACTTAAACATATAAGGGTCCCTCACCTAATGAGTTTTATGATTGCCAAAATATATATTTAGTTGGAAATGTGATTGTGTTGGAAAGTTAAGGTTTAATATTCAATCTTGGGGATTATTTAATTATTCATGTCTTATATGATTTAGGTATTTTCTTTTAAGGCGTCTTGATGTTTTTGTATCTTATACTTTCATAGTGCACAAGCACATTTACCACATAACTTTTATGTTTAGCTCTTGACGAGAGGGATCCTAATCTTCTATTAAGACTTTAATAAGACGGTTCCATTTGGTTTAACACAGTCCTTCATGATTTGGTGACTAGAGAAAACTCCCAAAAGATGAGGGGGATCTAGCATTACCATTTAAATCCCTACCTTATTAGGCTTTCATCACCTTAGTGACAGAGTTCTATTTTAGTACATCTTTATTCGAGAAGGTCTTAGGTTTTCTAGGCTTGAATAATCCTATTACTAATCTTACAACTTTTAAAAGTTTACTTTTTTTTATTATTAATCAATTAATATTTTAATCATATAAAATATTAAGAGTTTTAATCAAAATCTTATAAGGATTCTTGTGGTGATTGAGTTTTAATGTAATTAAGAATTCATTTGATTTTAATTTCCTAAGAAGTCATTTAGTTCAAAACTAGCTGCAACTTAATTTCTATTAGAATTCTTTCCAAAAATACATTTTAATGGAAAAAAGGAATTCTAATCTTACTTAAATTTAATTATGGAAATTTTGAAAAATATTTATAATTTCAAAAATTATATTTTCCACCTCCGATCATTTTGAGTATTTACAATAAATCCCTAAAATTTTCAGAATTTTACAAATTCGTCATGCGGTAGTCTGCCAACCTGAATTTTCAGGTTCTGTCCGCGAGGTTGTTTCGGGTAGCAGATGACCTTTCTGAAATCCGATTGAGTTGAAATTTTACAGAGTCATTAGTCCATATGTCTAGTGTCTCCACAAAATTATTCCGCCCAAAATAACGATTTTATTTACATAAAATAATAACCTAACCGAACAGCTCTCAATAGGATCCCATATACTTGCTTTAATTTATTTTCATCAAATTGGCATAACCTCAAAGCTCTGAAACCACTGTAAGATTTTGGGGATAGCGCATAATCATCTTTGTGACTGAAATTTAAAATATTCTTCCTAAACCACTTTAAGGATCGTGATTATGCCGTTGTTGATGTAAACAAATATATAAATAAATAAAATTAATCTCTATTAATTTTATAAAAATGCAAATAAATTTTATCTATTAATATAAATAATATTTAATAATAATAAAACATACTTTGCTGTGTTTATTATTTTCTTTAGCCTTCTTAAATTTACTCCTTGCGTTTTCTCTTGTCGTAGTGCACCACGCATTGCACCTCTAATTGGCACACTAGCACTCCTCTACAAATAAATTACTCCCACTTTGAGAACAAAGAAACCATTTTTCTTTTATTGGACTTTGAAGTCTTAGAAAAGTGATCAAAGAAATAAGTTTCTTTGAATTAATCTTTAAATAAATTTGGAACAACCAAAGAGAGAGGGATATGATGAATTCGACCAAGGAGAATTATATGTCCCTTGGCTGAATTTTCCATCTATTTATAGATGAGGAATGCTTTAATTGTATCTCAATACAACAAAGACACTCCAAGATATCTCCAAATCAAATTTTATCTCATAAAGATTCTTTCCAAAATAAATTAAGATACTTTATCAAATTAGGAATTCTAATTAAATAAAGACTTCCCAATTTAATCTTAACTAAGACTCTAATTAATTTGGGTGTTAGCCCACTAAATTAAAGCCCAATAGATTAAATATTATTTTGGCCCAATAATTAAATAAAATTAATTAATTAATTTAACTTACTTTATTTTAATTAATAATTAATTAAAATTATTTTTATTTTATATAAATATCAAATATTTATTTAAACAATTAAATCTAATTTTATATTTCGAATTTATTAATCAAACTAATATTTTCGAAATATCCAGAATATCCTAATCCAATTAGGAAATCTTATTTTGCCAAAATAATCATTTATTAACTCTTAATAAACATCCTTGAATTTGTAACATAGACGATAACTATATTTGTGCGACCATCCTAGGTTCATTATTGAATAACATTGAAATAATATTAACTCTTTAATATTTCATCTCTATGATATTCCACTTACCATGGGTAATTGCCTAGCATTAACCAATGACCCGTAGTCGATGAATGAAGTGGGAAAACATATGAGCTTATTAAAGTACACTTCAAACATGTCATCACATTCCTTCTAATATTCATGTTTCTTATCAAGTCCAGGATCATGGTTAGGTCAAATCCTTTTTACTTGATATCTCTAAGATATCGACTGCTTTGGTCAAAGACTTATATCCATAACTTTGAGTTTTCGTGAAACATCTCTAGCTTATATTATCAAATCTATCGGATCCTATCTTGAAGCACATGTGACTTCGTATGTTAATAGTTCAAGGACATCCTGTATTTATTGAAAGGACGTGGATAATCGAATGAGGATATATTAGTGAACCAAGAGTACTATCGCATAAGTCATCATATGATCTCAGGTTAGAGGATATGAGACACTAATGTATTATTATAAAGATCAATGACCTTAGATAATATTACCATGTGATCTTATGCTTCTGTGGCCGTGTTCAATATTTAATTCTACTAAAGGAACATCTATTGTTTGCATCCTTATGATATGAGACTCATCATCCATTATATCAACATCAAATGTCAATCTAGGCGATGTAGGAAAATTCTCGAATATATTTATAATTGTAGGAGAGACATGTTCTTTAAGAAGTGCCTTATGGGAAAGACACAAGTTGAATGGACATATCCTCTAAAAATGAAAGAATATAACTTTAGAGTTCAAAGGGCATTATAAAGGAATATAACCTGTAGAATGATTACACATTTAAACTAAAGGGTGCCTACAAAGGCACTCATCCATGCCAATGAAAATGGGCATTTGGGTTCATTTTCATTGATTCCAAAATTAAACACATACTTATTTAGAAAGTTGAAGTTTAGAGTTTGAGAGTTTCCACTATTATTCCAAGTTCAAGTTCTTGAAGAAAAGAGTTCCCCTTCTATAAGAAGCAACCAAGTTACCTTGGGAGAACATTAGCCACAAGAAATTTGTAGAGTACCGAGGCGGGGATAATAATTTCTTATAGACAAAGGCATCTCGACTTGGTTCTAGTTCATCATCTTGTACACAATTTTTCAGGTTTTTCTAACTTTTGAGTTTGTGTTCATTTTCATGATTCTCATGATTTTATTAATGATTTTGATTGAATTATGCATGTTAAAAAATATTTAATAACACATTCATCCAATAATTTTAAATTATATGCGTTGTTAACTTATATGTGTTGTTAACTCTGATCTTTGCATATATTATTGTTCTTTTCTCTAGAAAATCTAATATGTGCATGAAAATTACGTAAAGACGTTTAAACGCCCGATGAACGCATAAGGAAAAACATTGTATTCTGCATTTTCGTTTGAATGTGGTGACAAATGTCACTAGAACGCAAGTTCTCTGGAAAGGTTCATTCGAACGTATTATCAAACTTTACATGAACGTGAACTCTCTGGAAAGACTCGTCCAAACGGCTGAACGAACTTTATGTTAGGGATATGCCCTATACCCAACTTGAGGATGGGCTATATGTACATGTATTTGTAATATTTTCATTAATTAATAAAATGTCAAACTTTATTATACGTGTCTTACATAACTTATATGAATCATCAACACTGTAATAAAGCCCTTGGAGTAATAAGACGATGGCTTCCACGCCCTATGAGAATAATTACTCTTAAATGTTCCTTGTCATAGTTTTGTGAATAATCTCGGCGTTCACAAAGCAGAGAGACTAGCATGATGATATGATCCGCCCTTAAGTGGGGTAGCCGATCTCATAGGCTACTAGCGGAGATCCGTCCGCTTGGTGTATCACATGGATGCATGACTTGCTCGTGTCTATCGAACTGACCGCCAAAAGTTTTCATATGGAGTGTTTATACCATGTGTCTATGAGAACTTTCATGTATCGATTATATGACTAGTCCTTAGACTTGAGGTCTTTACAATCTTATGTGTGGATCAAATAACTTTGACATTATCCTTCCCCGGTTAAAAAGATCTGGTTATAAGGGTATGATTGGGTCATTTGTTAAAACACATGAAGTTTGTAAAGATACAATAGAGAATCGCCACTCTCTCGGATAATATTTTCTTATAAGAGTAGCATTCCAGTTCGCGGGTTGATATGTGTGATCAGTGCTTGAGACTGTGGCCATAGCGGAAGAATCATATGAGATTCTTCGGTTAGCACGATTCATTACACTATCAACATCATACCTTTGACCATATGGGTAGACACTTTTCGTACCCTAGGTCAATAGGTGGGGATACAGTGAGGCGAGGGACTGTATCATATATAAATCGCATACCGAATAGGTATATATATCTTTATTTCTCATTTGGGGGCCTTGGCATGTTGCTAGATGTCAACCTTGGTCATTGAAATCGAAGGACCATCTGATCGGAGGATAATTTATGTTCGATTAAATTATCACGATTCATTTCAAGTCCAACTTGAGGGGAACCCAAAATGTCACACACAACAAAGTCGAAATCAATGGTTAACAATGCACAGTACAAATATAACATCATATATAATTGCTGTAGGAATTGTTCATAAATGGTGCAATGTGTTTAATTATTGAATAGATCATTTATGAGATTCCATAGTGGCTTAGGGATTGGTGAATGACGATAGGGGCACTTTGGAAATTGGAATAAAAAAAATTATTATTCATGTTAATAGTAATATAAATAGTAAATTATTTTTGTTATTTGTTTTGAATTCCAATTCGGCCAAAACTCTTATTAGGGTTTTATAATCTCATTAAACCACTAAATTAAGATCCAATGGCTAAGATTAAATTAGCTTTTAGCCCACATCGGATTCTTAATTGATTTTGTTGTCTTTGGAGCACTTTATAAACCCAAAGAATTCTTCATAAATTTTGCACCAAAACCTTTCATATCTTGGGTTTATATAAGTGAGAAACTCTAAAGTTTAAGAGTAAGCCACTGATTTTGAGGATCCTTAAGTCTAATTGACTAGAGAAACATCAAGTTAAAAGTTTTGAGGTATTTGCCTAGGCTAGCACCAAGGGCAAAATACCCGTGCACTCAAGGCGTAGTCTTGCCGTTGAGTTTTGGCTTTGGTGTGTGCATCTTTGGAGGCCACACACTTAGGTGGCTCTTTGGAATGTGGAAGAGCTTGCTTAGTTCGAGAAAAGCTTGTAGATTGGAGGGAGGACTTGAGGAGTCTTCGGTTCAAGTAAGTCTTTTTCTTTCTTTGTTTTAATTAGAGTTCTTTTGATAGTTAGCATGTTTAGGTTTATGTTCTTTGCATGTTTTATTAGTTTTTATGCTTAGAATATATAGTAACATGCCTACGCTTGTAGAATAATCAAAACAAATGGGTCTTGGGCAAAGGGAAAGCGGTATAATAATTTTGATTTCCCGCTGCGCACTCGCGGCCTCTTCCCAACAGTGGTATCAGAGCGCCGTTTTTGGTTAAGATTGGAATTGTGAAATTTCATTTAAAGTTCACGCGTCTGTAGAAAAACGTGAATAGTAAATTTATTTGTATAAAATAAAATACAATATCATAATTAAATATTAATCAAAGTTATTTAATGCATAAAATAATTCCAACATATTAAAACTCATATGGTTGATGATTCTATGTATGATTAGAATTGGCATGATTATTTTAGGGTGCAAACATCTAGAGACTTTCTAAGAAATAAAGAGTGTTTTGCTTATCCCTTAGCTAAGTAATTATTATGTGATGAACTTAGAGATTTATTACTTTTAAGGCTAATAAATATAAATCACTTGTTTATAATAAAAGACATTATAAAAGATACAAGTGGGTTGGGACCAAGAGGTTAATAAAACTTTCCAAACTAAAGTTAATTTAACCAAAGGTATTACTAGAGTTAGATAATGATTTGGTGTCTTCCTTCACTCACTACCTTTTTATAGCCAAAAGGAAAATCTGTGAAGACATCTAGATAATCATTTACTCAAAGCTTACCTTAAAGCATATTTAAAGTGTTGGACTAATTTGGAGGATCTATTGTTTATTCATGTCACCAAGGCAATAAGAGCCTAAAAGGTAAGGGTATTTAAGAGAGTTCGCTCCACCCTCCCTCTAGGGAATTTTCAATGGAGGAATCCATTTGACAGTTATTCACTTAAACTTGTAAAAATCCTCAATAATAATTTAAGTCTAAAATTTACCTCATATTGTAAAGTATAGACCCAAAGGGCTTAAACCGTATTGGCAGGACTAGGCTTTACCAGACTAACCAATACCAATTTGTCCCTAAATCGTACAATTGACAATGTTTTGACTTTTCTGAGTCATAAGACGCAGTGACCCTTAGGCTTGGTCTTATAACTTAGTGGCAAAGATTGGGTGTCCACAAGGACTAGCATAAATTATGGCATGTTCGATTGCCCAACCCAATGATCAAGGAATTGTGATTTATATCATAAATTGGTTGGGAACCTACCTAATTATCGTATTTTATAACGACTGGCCCTAGTCGGAGTTATGAAATGATGATAATGGGATCCTTGCCCACAAGAAATCCATCATATTGGGGTTGATGCAATTTGGTTAAAATTTTAAAACAATTGAGTGGGAGCAACTTCATAATATTAAAAGCCCATGTTATTATGAAACATTAATGAAACCATATTCCTAATTTTAATATTTTCTCTTAACAGGTGGGTTAAAATATTTCACAAACATTCAAATGGCAAACAGAGTATCACTTCGTTCCATCCTTGATGAGCATAAGCTCAAAGGGGATAACTACAATGACTGGTTTAGAAACCTTAAAATTGTCTTACGACAAGAAAAGATTTTCTATGTTCTTGAAAGACCATTTCCCCCTAAACCCACGGAAGATGCTGACCAAGATACATTCGATGCTTGGAAGAAACACATTGATGATGATGAGCAAGCAGTTTGCATAATGCTTGGCTCTATGTCAGACGAAATTCAGAAAGCTCACGATATGGATGCTCAAACCATAATCTTTCACTTGAATGAGTTGTATGCAACTTCCGTTCATACCGAGAGATTCCAAGTGTCATGTGCCTTATTCCAAACAAGGTATAAGGAAGGATCTGTTAGTGGACATGTGCTTAAGATGATTGGCCACATTGAAAAATTGGCCAACCTCGAGTTCATCATGGATCATGAGACAAGTCACGATCTAATTCTTCAGTCCTTACCAAAAGAATTCTCTCACTTTATCATGCAATTTCATATGTCTGATAAAGAAGCTACTTTAGCAGAATTGCACAATCTGATAAAGCAAGTAGAGAAGACTTGAAATCAGAGCTTAAAACCTCAGTCATGCTTACGGGTACGGACCTAAAGCCACGAGGCCCAAAGAAAAATAAGGGCAAGGCCAATGCTTCAGATCAGCTAAAGCCCAATGGTAAGGTGGAGAAGAAAAAGGGAAATGGGAAATGTTTCTTTTGTGGAAAGAAGGGTCATTGGAAGAAAGACTGCAGATCCTTGAAAGCCAAGGAAGCTAGGGAAGCCCAAGAGGCCAAGAAGCCCAATGCTTCAGGTATGTTGTATATGATTGAACTATATTCTCAAAACTCTGAACCTTCTACTTGGGTGCTTGACACTAGTTGTGGGACACACTTGTGTAACAATGTGCAGGGCCTGAGAAAAAGTAGGAGACTTCGTCATTGGGAGGTTGACTTACGCATGGGTAATGGAGCAAAACTGGCTGCATTGTGCATGGGGACTTATTCATTAGTTTTGTCGAATGGTTTATTTTTAGACTTAGAAGATTGTGTTTATGTACCTTCTCTAATAAAGAACATCATTTCAATTTCTTCTTTATGTAATAAAGGCTTTTCATGCCTAATAAGTTGTAATGAATGTTCTATTTATTTCAATGAAATAAAATATGGAGATGGTATTTTGAATAATGGTATATATGTCTTACAAACTAACAAATAATATTCAACCTCTAATTTATACAACGTTAACTCGAATAATCTCAATGAATCACTTCTATGGCACAGTCGCTTAGGTCATATCAATGAAACAAGATTAACTAAGCTACATAAGGATGGGTATTTCAAACCCTTCAAATATAAACCTTATGGAACTTGTGAGTCTTTTTTACATGGTAAAATGACCAAATTACCCTTCAAAGGTAAATGACAACGTGCAGCGGAGACATTAGAACTCATACACTTTGATGTATGCGGACCAATGTCACTCACCGCTAGTTATGGATTCTCCTACTTCATTACCTTTATCAATGACCATTCGCGATATGGGTATGTGTACCTTATGCGGTACAAATCTGAAGCCATTGAGAAATTCAAAGACTTCAAGGCTGAAGTAGAAAACCAGCTTAATAAAAGTATTAAGTCACCAAGGTCTGACCGAGGTGGTGAATACTTAAGCAATGAATTTCAAGATTACTTGAGAGAAAATGGCATTGTTTCCCAATGGACTCCTCCGAGAACTCCACAGCATAATGGGGTCTCCGAAAAAAGAAATCAGACATTATTAGATATGGTCCGATCAATGATGCCAGTCACGGATCTACCTCTTTCATTTTAGGGTCTTGCTTTAGAAACTGCAACACTACTACTAAACCAAGTTCCTTCCAAGACTGTTAGTCAAACATCATATGAGTTATGGTCTGGGAAACGTCATAGTCTTAGTCATCTAAGAATTTGGGGATGTGACGCATATATCAAGCTCACACAAACTAACGAATTGGATGATAGGGCAGTTAAATGTAAGTTTGTAGGATATGCCTTGAACTCAAAAGCATACGTGTTCTACGTCCCTATTGAACAAAGAACATTTGTCTCACGAAATGCTAAATTTCTAGAGAATGAATTCCTTCTCAAGAAATATAGTGGGAGTAGACTTGACCTCGATGAGGTACGAGAAGAACAAACTAACATAGAACTAAACCTCAAAAGGGCAGTGACGGAACAACCACAAGGTTATAAACTCAGAAGGACTAGTAGGGAAAGACATGAACCTGAAAGATATGGTTTCCATATTGATGAGGAACATGATCAGGTCATTGATAATGACGATCCCACCAGTTATGACGAAGCAATGCGTGACATTAATTCAGTCAGGTGGCTTGAGGCCATGAAATCCGAAATAGACTATATGTATCATAATCAAGTCTGGGACTTGATGGATGCACCTGAAGGGATAAAACCTATAGGCTGCAAGTGGATTTACAAGCGTAAAACTGATGCAGAAGGCAACATCCAAACCTATAAGGCTAGGTTTGTGGCGAAAGGTTATAGACAAATCCAATGAATTGACTATGATGAAACCTTCTCGCCTGTTGAAATGATAAAGTCCATTAGAATTTTACTGGCACTAGCTGCACACTTTGATTATGAGATTTAGCAGATGGATGTCAAAACAACTTTCCTTAATGGGAACCTGGTAGAGGAAGCCTAAATGACACAACCTGAGGGGTTTGCATCTAAGGATGATCATAATAAAGTATGCAAGCTTAAACGATCAATTTATGGACTCAAGCAAGCCTCCAGATGTTGGAATATACGATTTGATGAGATAATCAAAGAATTTGACTTCATCAAAAATTTAGACGAGCCTTGTGTTTACAGGAAAAGTAGTGGGAGTGCTGTTGTATTTCTTGTATTATATGTCGATGACATATTAATAATCGGGAATGATATTCCCATGATGCAAGCCACCAAGCAATGGTTATCTCAGAATTTCTCTATGAAAGATTTGGGAGAAGCAGCCTACATCCTCAGCATTAAGATCTACCGTAATAGATCTAAGAGGTTGCTAGGACTTTCTCAATCTACGTACATAGATAAAGTTTTGAAAAGGTTTAAAATGGAAGATTCCAAAAGAGGTAATTTACCTATTTGTCATGGAATCAAATTATCTAAGAAGCAATGTCCACATACTCCTTCAGATAGAGAGCGTATGAGTAAAATCTCTTATGCTTCACCAATAGGATCGATCATGTACGCCATGTTATGTACAAGACCTGATGTCTCTTATGCTCTTAGCATAACGAGCAGGTATCAGGAAAATCCTGGTGAGCAACACTGGGCAGCTGTCAAAACAATCCTCAATTATCTGAGAAGAACTAAGGATGTGTTTTTGACATACGGAGATTGTTCTGAGATGAAAGTCATTGGTTACTGTGATACGAGCTTTCAGACCGATATGGATGACAGCAGATCACAAATAGGATATCTGTTTACTTTAAATGGCGGTGTTGTAAGTTGGAAAAGCTCAAAGCAGTCAACTACAACGGACTCCACCACTGAAGCCGAGTATATTGCAGCATTTGAGGCAGCTAAAGAAGCAGTCTGGATAAAGAAGTTCATCATGGAGCTGGAAGTACTTCCCGCGATAAAGAATGGCGACACGATGTACTGTGACTACACGGGCGCCATTGCTCAATCAAAGGAACCAAGGTCCCACCAGAAATCCAAGCATGTACTCAGGCTATTTCATCTAATCGGGGAGATTGTTGAGAGAAAAGAAGTTATTATAGAGAAAATACCCACAGAAGATAATCTTGCAGATTCTATGACTAAAGGGCTGACTCAACAAAAGCATGATAGGCACACCCGAGAGTATGGTGTCCAGATTCATACTAGTTGGCTATAGTGCAAGTGGGAGATTGTTAGGGATATGCCCTATACCCAACTTATGAATGGGCTATATGTACATGTATTTGTAATATTTTCATTAATTAATAAAATGACAATCTTTATTATACGTGTCTTACATAACTTATATGAATCATCAACACTGTAATAAATCCCTTGGAGTAATAAGACGATGTCTTTCACGCCTTATAAGAATCATTACTCTTAAATGTTCATAGTCATAGTTTTGTGAATAATCTGGGCGTTCACAAAGCGGAGAGACTAGCATGATGATATGATCCGCCCTTAAGTGGGGTAGCCGATCTCATAGGCCACCAGCGGAGATCCGTCTGCTTGGTGTATCACATGGATGCATGAGTTGCTCGTGTCCATCGAACTGACCGCCGAAAGTTTTCATATAGAGTGTGTATCATATGTGTTGGTGAGAACTTTCATGTATCGATTATATGACTAGTGCTTAGACTTGAGGTCTTTACCATCTTATGTGTGGATCAAATAACTTTGACATTCTTCTTCCCCAGTTCAAAAGATCCGGTCATAAGGGTATGATTGGGTCATTTATTGAAATACATGAAGTTTGTAAAGATACAATAGAGAATCGCCACTCTCTTGGATAATATTTTCTTATAAGAGTAGTATTCCAGTTCGCGGGTTAGTATATGTGATCAGTGCTTGAGACTGTGGCCACAGTGGAAGAATCATATGAGATTCTTGGGTTAGCACGATTCATGACACTATCAACATCATACCTTTGACCATATGGGTAGAAACTTTCTGTACCCTAGGTCAATAGGTGGGGATACAATGAGGTGAGGGACCGTATCATATGTAAATTGCATACAGAATGGGTATATATATCTTTCTTTCTCATTTGGGGGCCTTGGCATGTTGCTAGATGTCAACCTTGGTCATTGAAATCGAACGACCATCTGATCAGAGGATAATTTATGTTCGATTAAATTATCACGATTCATTTCATGTCCAACTTGAGGGGAACCCAAAAGGTCACACACAACAAAGTCGAAATCAATGGTTAACAGTGCACAGTACAAATATAAGAGCATATATGATTGTTGTAGGAATTGTTCATAAATGGTTCAATGTGTTTATTTATTGAACATATCATTTATGAGATTCCATAGTGGCTTAGGGATTAGTGAATGACGATAGGGGCACTTTGGGAATTGGAATAAAAAAAATTATTATTCATGTGAATAGTAATTTGAATAGTAAAATTTTTTTGTTATTTGTTTTGAATTCCAATTCGGCCCAAACCCTTTTTAGGGTTTTATAATCTCATTAAACCACTAAATTAAGATCTAATGGCTAAGATTAAATTAACTTTTATCCCACATCAGATTCTTAATTAATTTTGTTGTCTTTAGAGTACTATATAAACCCAAAGAATTCTTCACAAATTTTGCACCAAAACCTTTCATATATTGGGTTTATATAAGTGAGCAACTCTAAATTTTAAGAGTAAGCCACTGATTTTGAGGATCCTTAAGTCTAATTGACTAGAGGAACCTCGAGTTAAAAGTTTTGAGGTATTTTCCTAGGCTAGCACCAATGGAAAAATACCCGTGCACTCAAGGCGTAGTCTTGCCGTTGAGTTTTGGCATTGGTGTTGCATCTTTGGAGGCCACACACTTGGATAATCTATTATCAAACTTGATTAGCATATACGTTGTAAAATGAGCTTCGGAACTTAGCTAAGCTTATTAATACATCAATATATTTTATCTACAAGGCTTATCATGTTTGTGTCTTGATGTAAGGTATGTATACGAACTTATATGAGACTTATAAGGCGGCCTCTAATATACTATGGTGGAACTAGGATAGTTTAAAACTATTTTAGGGAGATTCTGGTTTTCGCATCGTGATGCAAGGCATTGCGTGTCGCGACGCGCTTAATTCCAGAAGTGAATTACCTAAAATTTCCAGTGTATGTCACGACGCAAGTCCTTACGCGTCGCGACGTGCTCAATCCAGAAGTAGTTCTACATAAAATCTCTAGGATGCGTCGCGATACGAGACCTTCTGTGTCGCGATGTGAGCCCAATTTTCCAGGTTCCAAAGCTCGTTTCCTTAAGTTTTTCGTACCAAAATGCACCACAATTACAAAATTCATCACAAAACTTAATTTTCTCATATACTAAACTACCATTTCATCATCCATAACTCTTTCATCCCAAAATTCTCAAATCACCCAATATCTAATATATTCATGAATTGGTCATTACATAACATAATTAGTTTCTTATATTATTATCCATCTAAATGCAATCATTTACATGCCAACATTACTAGTAAAACATCAATAACCTCAAATCTTCATATTTCAAGTTTGGGTCTGTTAGGGTTGGTGCTCGGAGTGCCAATCCGGATCGTATTTATGTCTAATTCATGAATACGAACAATTTTTTTTCAATAATATTACTTACTTAATGGTAACACCTCTTGTTTTTATATACGTATTCGATCTAATTACGATTAGATTGAAACTAAATATGATTTAGTGATATTTATATATTAGACAAAGACCCTATGATTTACAACATAGTTTGTAATTGACATTGGGAAGCGTCACTATAAGTTGTATATTCTCAAATAAATTTTCTGGTCAAGATTTACTAACACGGGTCAGTTGGTAAGATCCGCTGAGACCAGTACATGTCGTATATCGTGACATGGTCTGATGGTTTATCCCAATGAACCATGAGTCTCGGGAGACTCGTATAGACATGTAGGTGTTTATTTGATTAACACTGAACGACGCACCGAAGATTTCCTAATAGATGGTACACCAACGTCAATAGGAATCTTCTTGAGTCGAGTAACATAGTGGTCCTTCGACTTGAGATAACACTGTGGATATATGAGATATCCTCCATACTTTGATGGCAGTCACTTCACCGATCTATTTAGATCAGACCTCTGCATGTTCGTTGGGTGTGGACTGATGCTCATGATATCCTGTGAGTATCAGATATAATTCGTCAGTCCTGTGTACATGGCGTATGTATCATATTCTCATTTGCAATCTAGTAAATCCATGGCCGTGGTATACTTCAGAAGTGAGTTCCAAGTATTTTTTTAGAGATCATAAATTTAAAAGTCGACTATATTATACCTTAAGGATTTGACGTTCTTTTCTATATCCCTAGTATAAAATTGATAGCCTGTGAAGGAGGGATTATACGTATACAATGACCTCGACTTGCATAGTTTAGTGAGATTATCCGTGGTCATCATAATTCATGAGTGGGTAAATTATGGACATGAAATTGGATTCTGTGACGAATAAACCTAAACTTAGAGAGTCCCATAGTATGAAGTGTACTCGTTGAGTACTTAGGCAACACGTTATGAATAATATAGATTATTCATAATACTTCATCGGATTATATGAGTTAATTCAAATCGTTTAAACGTTTAAATGAAAATACATACATAAGGGGCATTTCGATCAATTAATAATTAATGTGTATTTGTATTTGATACAAAATTTGATTTAATACATATTAATTATTTTTCAAATGAGACTTTGACACATGCCATTAATATATGTATTTGTTACATAATGTAAATAAAATACATATATAATAATAATCGCATTAATTAATTATTTAGATGTTTAAATGTTAAATATCTAGATAATTAAATTATTTCAATATTACATAAATGTTATTCAATATGTTGAATTATTATTGGTTACATGTGGCATGATTTTATTAAGCTTAAAGTTTACAAATTGGATTTGTTAACTTAAAGCTTATTATTATTTAATTTGATTAAAATGACCAAAATGCCCTCTCTTTTCTCCAAAGTCGGTTTAGGCCTAGTTTTTTTAAGTTGAAAATTTTTGTTTTCTCTTTGATAACTCTCCATGGCTGAAACATCCATGAAAATAAAGATCCCAAAAATTGTTTGAAGAAACAAGGAAGAAAGTGAAGGAATCAAGAAAGAAGTTTAAAGAAATTAAGAGATTTTAAGGTAATCTTCAATAATCTTAAACTTAGAAAGTTTGTTTCTTATTCTTTAATATCTAGAATTGTTCTAGGATTTCTTCCTTTCTTAGATTTTGGGGCTTTATGATTTGGAGAATGGATTTGGAGGCTAGATGCATGTGTGAAGTTTGATTGGATAATATTAGTGTAATATTAGTTCAATTTTTTCATTTGATGACTTGTTGCCATTATAGAGTGTTATGACCAATCTTGTAACTCCTAGAATTATTCTTGAGTTCTTCATTTGTGGTGACTTTGGTTGGTGTAATTATTAATATGATTATTATTGAGAAAATTGGATTTAAAGCATAAAAAATGATATTTTTAGTTACCAAATCAGATCTGGAATTTATGTGAATTTGGTGATGAAAATTATGTTTTATAAATATATTGGATGTATTTTGGGCATTGGAATAATTTTCGGAAATTTTTTCGGAGTTGAAATATGTGAAAATGGTGAAAAACGGCGTTACCAGGTGAGTTTCGGGCTTATCGGGTGTCCGCTGTCCAAACAGCGAATTGGCCATTGTTCGGGCAGCTGATGAACTGCCAAGTACTATTGGGGCTGACCTGGGCAGCCCCGTGTGTATTGTTGGTCGGTTTGGACAAAAATGCGTTTTATGCCACTTTACGGAAAAAAAACATTTTTCGTAAAGGTTTCACGATGTTTCTAACCTATTTATGTCGTTATTTGATATCAAATAAATATGTTTAGATGAAATATGAATGAACTATTCATATTGGATATTGAATAATTTATTTGGTAAATTTAAATGTTTTTAAAGTTACGATTTCGCCCGAACCGCGTGCTTCCGCTGCTCTCGCGCTAAAACCCAAATAAAAATTGTATTAGAGTGGGTCTGATC
Organism: Zanthoxylum bungeanum; assembly: GCA_019454045.1. Taxonomy (NCBI): domain Eukaryota; kingdom Viridiplantae; phylum Streptophyta; class Magnoliopsida; order Sapindales; family Rutaceae; genus Zanthoxylum; species Zanthoxylum bungeanum. The sequence goes on from SKCR01001265.1 coordinate 176,342, forward strand.
CTCCATCCATTACATTTTTCATTTTTGATATATGATATATAATCCAATTTTGATATTTGCACATGCATGTAATTTAGATGTTTCTTAATATTTTTGTTCACGCTAACGGAAAACATAACAGAAGTTTAATGGTTAAGTTAAGTTATGTCCTCCCAGGTAGAATTGAACTGTTGAGAAATTGATCTAGATTAAAATATGCATTTGACGTAGAGTAAAACCCTCTTTAAAAATATCCCCGCTTAAATAAGGTATTAAAGTAACTAGTATTAGGAATACTTGTTTCTTGGCCCGCCTTGTTAGTACTGATGCAAATGTTTTCTTGATGTTGTAGTTGTATCGTGCCAAAGTTGTGTAGTTATGGCTGATGGTAGTTCATTTGCGCTGGTATAACTTATATGATAAGAGACAAATTCAAGTGAAAGTGGAAATCCTGAACGTGCCAAAGCTGTCAGGACTACATCGGTAGCTTGAGTTTGTCACTGACAAGTAAAGCCTTGATACGCCTCCTTGTGAACGTGCCAAAGCTGTCATAACGAGAAACGGTCAGGACCAAAATCAAGAGTCACAGTGAGTGTGATTGACAATGAGTTGTCTACCTGTGAATATACGTAGGCGCGAACGTGCCAAAACTATGAGTCGAAATATATTCATGGGGTCCACTTCCCATTATGGAATTCGATTTAATTTTTGAATTCCCATTTTCCATTGGGGATTACGGTATTATGTAAAGTAGTGGGAGGCACTACTGGGTTAAAAATCCATAACTAAGACAGTGTGTAATATTATGGAAATTGGCTCTTCTGTTTCCTTTATTATATAGTGTTGATATAATTGAACTTCTAATCCACTGTATGGATATTATTTGTATTTGTTTTCTGACTTTCCTTATGGTTGCATATTTCTAGAATCGGTTCTAGATTTAGAGTAGGCTTAGATATTGTTAGATTAGTCAAAACCATCGGGAACTGTTGTTCCGATTTTCTTGAAAAATCAAGATGGTTAGTGACTTAGTTTCTAAGTTACGATAGGTAATCTAAATAGATATTCATTTTATGATATAATAGTTTAGAGAGAATAGTTTCTTGTGCGGTATGAATTGACCTGAATTAGTTAATGTCTCGAGAATCTTGACTGCCATTAAGAAAACCACATTAGGTATTTGTTAATCTAATAATGACATTTCTTGGCTTTAATGACCTTAGAGGTCATATGTCTGACACAATTTGCTAATCAATTATTTGTAATTTTTATGAATAGTTGAAGGAAAATTATAAATCTAAAGAAAGAAGATGTGCATAGTTGTGTGTAGAGAATATTGATTCTCACAATACGACAACTATAGGTATTGGATACCAGATCTCCCGTCTAGTTATTTAAAATAGTTTTTAATGATTGTTTTCATATTTGATATCAGAACTTGTGACTATTGGATAGTTACTTGTTCTTTATAAACAGTTATTACATATTTTAATACGGCTAGTAGTGTCATTGATATAGAGATAACCATTAAGAAAAATATTCGGTTAAGTAAAAAACTTAGAACAATGCTTTATGAGATTTTATCACATAAACATTATATGCTTATTCCGTATGGTAAAGGATGGTTTGATACGAGATCACACCACATATCCTTATCCATTTAATGAATATTGTATTTAGGAATGTGATTAAATCTCATTTAATCAATGATCGTCATTGGACCATGGATTTATTAAACTGATACATGAATTGTATGTAGTTTAATGAATTATAAATTATCTTGGATAGTTTTCTTTATTTCGTAACTTAGTTAATGAGTTTTCATGACTTAGTTATGTGTTTCTAAAAGAATACATATTGAACGTCTTGAATGGTTTGAGAACTTTCAATATGTTTATGATGAAACACGAATAGAATATTTTGACTAATTCAAAGATATTCAATTTGAAGTTTTGAAAACTATCTCTTTAAAATTCATCACGAGTCTTTGAATTGTTCAAAGATGTTTGATATGATCAAACATATGAATTTATGGCAATTAGTTCTAAGTTTATTCAATGAATATGATTCTTACTCAATATTATTCTTCTACGATTTCATCATGATGGAATTGGTCAGTGGGAGAAATCGAATCTTATATGATTTGATTCATTTGATATTGAGTGTTACCGAATTAGTTTCAATACTCTTGGGGATATGCTCTAGTAACATTAATTCATCCTTTTAGTTAAAGTTCCATTAGTTTCTACAATTATATATATGATATGTATAAGTAGAAAATTTGAATCTTGAAAAGTTTGAGATTTGAATCTTTCTTTTGTATAATCGTTATATAATTGAAAGTATTTGCGCCTCGGAGGTACAAGTAAAAGTGTACCATTTATTCTATTTAATAGAATATTGTTTTTCTATTTGATAGAATATCTTTTCTATGATCCCGAGTAATAAAACTTTTTTACTACTTGGTGTGTAACATCAGATGTTAACGATTGTAGAAAAGACTTTACTTATTGATGTAAGATGTGAGAGTGATAAACTATAAATGGAACTATGTAATTAATAAGATGAAAAGACCCTTAGACAGCTTCCATATAAGTCCAATAGGATGTCAGAATCATATGCGAATTATTTGATACTTAATGGTTCTGCTGTTTTCTTATTGAAGAAAATTATCATATAACTTGTAGTGGGAGCGATATTTGATATCGATCTCGGAATTTAGCATTGAACCATAGATCTAAGATTGTTCGTACCTTACTACAATCAAGTTTTGAACTTGATTAAGCCTATGTTATGAATCATTCATAAAGTGTGCAAATGATTTGCGCATCAAAAGCAAAGTGAGCTTGTTAAAGGTTTGACCTTTATAGTATGACAATGAGAAAAGTTATACTCAGCAATCTATTATAGATTATGGGGAAACTTGTCTCTAGTCACACTAATTGAACAATTAAGAATATGTTGGTTAATGTTGATATTAAACTATGTATTTTGGCTAAAGAATGCAAAATGGCGCTCCTGAATGGTTTCTTCGAATAGGAGATCCATTGTGATTTCTTTGTTTAAAGAGTTCATTCTAGAATGTCTTTGGAGTTTGTATTATGCTAAGATCATAGTTTGATATATAAGTTTATAGAGCCTATTGTAGACTCAGATGAGCTTTCTGAAAATCTATGTTCTCTAATTTTGATATTAGTCAGATTGTCTAGTTTTATCAAAACATAGAGAATTCACATTTGATAGTAGGGTCAGTGGGATCGTACAATTTTCTTTCTAGTATTGTATATCCTAACGGCATTATCATTATTAATGTAATAATGAGATGTTTATAAGGTAAAAGGTTTACCTAAGTCTTCTTTTCTCTGTGAAAGCAGTGTGAGTAGTCTTCATTATATTTGATATAAAGTTTCATATACGATATAAAATAAGAGATTTGTGAGATACTCTCATTATTCTTGCATTAGATATGATCTAATAAAGGACAAAGCAAGATTATCTGTGACAGTTAGTATAACTGTTTGACAGTTAGTGTGTCTCTTGTATATAGTATTCATCTTTCATAAATGATGATTCCTTTGTCCAAATAGAAATTGATTAGAATGTCTAGTCATTTATGCATCATAGAATGATGGCATAATGAATACTATATCATGTGTGATTAAAAATATCAATTTAATCGTAATTGTTACGAATTATTTTGATATGTTATAGACCATAGGATGTATCTTGAAACAAGTTATTTGTTATCTTTGAGATATTAAGAATGAGTTTCTCATTCATGGAGAATATAGTTTGCAACCATTAGGGTCGAATTAGTTTTGAGTCTAATTATGACGTTAGACAGTCTACGTCATATGAAGTCAGAAAAGATGCAATGGGAGTGTCATATATGATTCTACTGAATTAGTAGAATTAGTTGTAACTTATGAAGTATTGACTTATGAAGTTACAAAGTGACCTTATAGATTAGAAGTTTTGATATTAGTGTTGTGCTTGCGGTTGTCTCATAATGTTTGGATTTGATCTCTAAATACATAGACAACTCAGTAGTTGTAGCATAATATTAATGTCGCATCTGAGTCATATTGATGTCTAAATTAGGTTATACAATATATGAATGATGCTTGTAGGCACTGCATTTTTACACATAAGTCCCTATGATGAGTCTCATTTTGGAGACACTACCTTTTAAGTCTCGGAGGTCACGGAAAACGGACATCGGAAGGGGGAATTCAGAATAAACAAGTTCACTGTCTTCGTTGGTGCTGCGTTCGTTACGTCATTCGAACGTCAGGCAGATTGCGGACGTTCGTGCCGCGTTCGAGGAACCGTTCGAACGGTGTCGGTAATTCTGGTTTTGCTGCTAGCCTCGCACCCCAGCCCAATTAGCCCCCAAAAGCCCATAAAACACATCCCAAATTAAATAAATAAATATTAATTAAAACATTAACTAAATAAGATAATAATTAAATTAATTAAATAATTAAATAAAACATTTACCAAACTTAAACTAAAATCATGCCTAATTTAAATCAATCAACCAATTATATTCCCAATCAAATATGTATTATTCATAACTTAAAATATTGTATTCCTAAACCAAGCCAATCAAATATTCAACCTTCATAATCCAAACCAAATCAAATCCCTTGCTTTCCTTGTCCAACACCAAATCAAATCCTCCCTTTAATTCCAAATCCCTTCCTTGTGAGACAAGGAGTAGCCCTAGCCATTCTCTATATAAACAACCCCTAACCAAGACATCCAATCTCCTAGCTCATTCATACAAGAAAAGCCTCCCCTAGCTCTCCACTCCCTCAGTACCGAATTACAGCAGCCCCTACACCTCCTAAAACAGCCCATACAGCAGCCCTAAACACACACATAAAATAGCCCCCGAACCACACCATAACATCACCAAAAATCACACCCAAAACAGTAGCCAAAACATCCCAAAAACAGTAACTAAAATACAGCAGCAAAACAGTAGCAACAGCAGCGAATCGGAGTCAAAAGTAGCAGCAAAAGATGGAGAACGACAACCCAAAACAGTAAGACAACGAACGAGAACAGTGAACCAGTGAACCAGAAGAGTTGCGGAGCATCCACCCTTCCGACGATCGTGTACCGTACATCCGAGAGGTGATTTAAAAGGTTAGACCTGAGGGCACTTTTTCATTAGTTTATATTCGTTTCTTTTATTATTGAATTCTATTCGCATGAGAGTCGTTTATGGATGTATGTTGTGGCTTGAATGAAATGGAAGAGTGTCATCTCTTGTGGTATATAGGATGGAAACCCAGACGTAAATTCCGTAACCGAATCCGAATGGACGGTAGTGCGGTCTGTACTTGGGATACAACTCCACGTACAACTTGAGTAAATGGCACATTCTCTTGTTTTGTGTTGCTTTGGTTTATCTATTTCTTGTTACTTAAATTCTGTATGTCGCTTATTTGTGTATGATATAATCGAGTGCATGGGCTCAGTAAGTGCGATGAAAGGTCCCATAATCGGAAGGGTTAAAATCCTTCACCACGATGCTTTGCCGCACCGATTGATGTGTGTTCGGTTGAATGCGAGATACGTTCAATCGGACACATTACGTTTAATATTATTGCTTTTAACTTTTTGTATGCATGATTCAATCGAGCGCATGGGCTTAGTAAGTGGAATGAAAGATCCCCTATGGGGAGGGGTTAAAGCCCTTTACCACGATGTTTAGCCGCGCCGGTTGACGTGTGTTCGGTTGGATGTAAGATGTGTTCAATCGGACATACTTAGTTTGATATGATTGTATTTATGTTTGTATGCATGATTTGATGTGACGCGCATGGGCTTAGTATGTTGGTCTAAAGGTCCTCTCTTTGAGAGATCAAGAGCCCCAAAAGGCCACCTTTACGGCAGTACTTCGCCGCGCCCCTTTATTTTGTTGTTTATGTATTACGTCCCATTTCATGCATCAGGTCTGTTCCCATTCGAACGAGTTTACGAACGCAACTCGAACGCGCATGCATTTTGCCTTATCATGCATCAGGTCTCATCTCCGTTCGAACACGTTCACGAACGCCATACGAACGTGAGCATTCTGTTTCATTTCTGTTCGAACACGTTCACAAACGCCACACGAACGTGAGTATTCTGTTTCATTTCCGTTCGAACGCGTTCACAAACGCCATACGAACGTGTGCATTCTGTTTCATTTCCGTTCGAACACGTTCACAAACGCCATACGAACGTGAGCATTCTGTTTCATTTCCGTTCGAACACGTTTACAAACGCTACTCGAATGAGAACCTTCTGTTTACCGTTCGAACGCGTCTACAAACGCTACACGAACGCACACGGTAAACAGATCCTCTTGCATTACGTTACGACATGTCCATCTTAGCATATGGTTACCCCTTTGTACGCTATGCATTTGTATTACCTCTCTAGTTGTCTATTTCTGTTATGCGCCTACAATATTATTTGTCGTCATTTTGATTTCCTTTACATTACACGCAAATGTTACCATGACTGTTTGTGTTTATATTTACATGAATGATTGAATTCTTATGACGTTATGTGCTTGTTGTTGCAAAGGCCTACTTTTGAGCATGTGAATTTGGCAATAAGATTTGGTTTCATGTATGTTAGATGTAAACTATACTTTCAAGCATGTGAATTTAGGATTGTGTTGCACTTGGAAATATATGTCATAGGCTTGGTTAGATTATTGCATAAATCTTTATATTACAAGTTGCATAAGTAAGGGACCATTCCGAACCCAATGGTTTGAGGTCTTCCCTTGCGAGGGGTGAGTGCGGCCTTAAATCTTTGTCCCGGTTCACACCGGGTGGCGACTCCATTACTCTCCGGTTTAGTCCCCCGTGGTTACTCCGTACTCCCAACCAGGCCCCCGAGCCTGGAATAGCATTGCGTCGCCCAGATTCCTGTGTGTTCCCACAGTCTGGCGACTCCACTGGGGATAGAGAATCGGCCTCGAAATAATGCCTTGTAATGTATAGATTTATGCTTTAATTAACCGTGTCTACAAATGTGTGAAATGGGGGTTGTAATCAAAGGCATTTTGAGGCTAGGTAATGGGTTGGTGTCTTCCTTCACTCACTACCTTTCTAGAAGGAAAAGCTGTGAAGGCACCTAGATAGCCATCTACTCGTAGCCTATTGTGATGGACTAATTTGGAGGACTCGTTGTTTATTCCTGAAACCAAGCTATAAGAGCCTAAGAGGCTTGGGTATTTAAGTGAGCCTCGCTCCACCTTCCCTCTGGGGAATCTACAACGGGAAATCTATTTGACAGTCTGTCACACACCATAGCTCATTGGCACGTACCTTAGTGTATAAAAAAGGGTGTGCTCACTTGGTTGCTCGAACCCTTGATTGGGGAGACCTAGTTGTGGGCCATCCTTCGCCGATGAGAGCCTTTGTCCATACTCCCACGAACCCATCCGTTCAAACGCGTTCACAAATTCCATATGAATGTGAGCATTCTGTTTCATTTCCGTTCGAACACGTTTACAAACGCTACTCGAACGAGAACCTTCTGTTTACCATTCGAACGCGTCTACAAACGCTACACAAACGCACACGGTAAACAGATCCTCTTGCATCACGTTACGACATGTCTATCTTAGCATATGATTACCCCTTTGTACGCTATGCATTTGTATTACCTCTCTAGTTGTCTATTTCTGTTATGCGCCTACAATATTATTTGTCGTCATTTTGATTTCCTTTACATTACACGCAAATGTTACCATGACTGTTTGTGTTTATATTTACATGAATGATTGAATTCTTATGACGTTATGTGCTTGTTGTTGCAAAGGCCTACTTTTGAGCATGTGAATTTGGCAATAAGATTTGGTTTCATGTATGTTAGATGTAAACTATACTTTCAAGCATGTGAATTTAGGATTGTGTTGCACTTGGAAATATATGTCATAGGCTTGGTTGGATTATTGCATAAATCTTTACATTATAAGTTGCATAAGTAAGGGACCATTCCGAACCCAATGGTTTGAGGTCTTCCCTTGCGAGGGGTGAGTGCGGCCTTAAATCTTTGTCCCGGTTCACACCGGGTGGTGACTCAATTACTCTCCGGTTTAGTCCCCCATGGCTACTCCGTACTCCCAACCAGGCCCCCGAGCCTGGAACAGCATTGCGTCGCCCAGATTCCTGTGTGTTCCCACAATGCTGGCTAAGGGAAACGATTGGGTGTGTTGGACAAACTCAATTTGTTATAGCGGACCTACTTCATGTTGCCTTCCTCTTGAGTGCTAGGTGAGCTCTTGAGGGCCATGGGTATATGATACCGTGGATTGGCACTAGAGCAAGTTGGAGAAATTATTAAGGTTGGTGCTCGGAGTGCCAATCTTGATCGTATTTATGTCCGATTCATGAATACAAACAATTAATTTTTCTATAATATTACTTACTTAATGGTAGCACCTCTCATTTTTATACGTATTCGATCTAATTGTGATTAGATTGAAACTAAATATGATGTAGTGATATGTATATATTACACAAAGACCCTAGGATTTACAATGTATTGCACAGTTACAACGTAGTTTGTAATTGACATTGGGAAGCGTAACTATAAATTGTATATTCTCAAATAAAGTTCCTGGTCAAGATTTACTGATACGGGTCGGTTATTAAAATCCACTGAGACCAATACATGTCATATTTCGTGACTTGGTTCGACGGTTTATCCCAATGAACCAAGAGTATTGGGAGACTCGTATAGACATGTAGATGTTTATTTGATAACTACTGAATGACTCACCAAATATTTCTTAATAGATGGTACACCAACGTCAATATGAATATTCTCGAGTCGAGTATCATAGCAGTCCTTCAACTTGAGATACCACTGTGGATATATAAGATATCATCCACACTTTGATGGCAGTCACGTCACCAATCTATTTAGATCATACCTCCAACTGTTCGTTGGGTGTGGACTAATGCTCATGATATCATGTGAGTATCAGATAGAATCCATCAGTCATGTGTACAGGGCATAGGTATCATTTATGCATTTGCGATCTAGTAAATCCATGGCTGTGGTATACTTCGGAACCGAGTTCCGAGTGCTATTTAGAGATCATTTTTAAAAGTCGACTATGTTATATCTTAGGTATTTGACGTTCTTATCTATATCCCTGGTATAATATTGATAGCCTGTGATGAAGGGATTATACGTATGCAATGATCTCGACTTGCATAGTTTAGCGAGATTATCTGTTGTCGTTATAATTCATGAGTGGGTGAATTATGGACATGAAATTGGATTCCATGATTGATAAACCTAAACTTAGAGAGTCTCATAATATGAAGTGTACTCGTTGAGTACTTGGGCAACACGTTATGAATAATATAGATTATTCATAATACTTCATTGGATTAAATGAGTTAATTCAAATCGTTTAAACGGCTAAACGAAAATACATGCATAAAGAGGCATTTCTGTCAATTAATAATTAATGTGTATTTGTATTTGATACAAAATTTGATTTGATACATATTAATTATTTGTCAAATGAGACTTTGACACATGCCATTAATATATGTATTTGTTGTTTAATGAAAATAAAATACATATATAATAACAATCGCATTAATTAATTATTTAGATGTTTAAATGTTAAATATCTAGATAAATAAATTATTTCAATATTACATAATGTTATGCAATATGTTTAATTAATATTGGTTACATGTGACATGATTTTATTAAGCTTCAAGTTTACAAATTGGATTTGTTAACTTAAAGCTTATTATTATTTAATTTGATTAAAATGACCAAATGACCAAAATGCCATCTATTTTCTCCAAAGTCGGTTTAGGCTTAGTTTTTTTAAGTTGAAAATGTTTTTTTTCTCTTTGATAACTCTCCACGGCCGAAACCTCCATGAAAATAAAGCACTCAAAAATTGTTTGAAGAAACAAGGAAGAAAGTGAAGAAATCAAGAAGGAAGTTTAAGGAAATTAGGAGATTTTAAGGTAATCTTCAATAATCTTAATCTTAGAAAGTTTGTTTCTTGTTCTTGAATATCTAAAATAGTTCTAAGGTTTCTTCGTTTCTTAGATTTTGGGGCTTTTTGATTTGGAGGATGGATTTGGAGGCTAGATACATGTGTGAAGTTTGATGGGATAATATTAGTGTAATATTAGTTCAATTTTATCATTTGATGACTTGTTTCCATTCTAGATTATTATGACCACTCTTGTAACTCCTAGAATTGTTCTTGAGTTCTTCATTTATTGTGACTTTGGTTGGTGTAATTACTAATATGATTAATGTTGAGAAAATTTGATTTAAAGCATGAAAAATTATATTTTTAGTTACCAAAACAGATCTGAAATATCTGTGATTTTTTTGATGAAACGTATGTTGTATAAATGTATTGGATGTGTTTTGGGGATTGGAACAATTGCCGGAAATTATTTCGGAGTTGAAATATACGAAAATGGTGAAAAATAGTGTTACCGGGTGAGTTTTGGGCTTACCGGATGTCCGCTATCCAAACTGTGAATTGGCCACTATTCAGGCAGCCCATGAACTGCCCAAGTACTATTGGGGTTGACCTGGGCAGCCCCGTGTGCATTGGTTGGTCGGTTTGGACAAAAAACGCATTTTATTCCACTTTGTGGAAAAAAAAATTTCGTAAAAGTTTCACGATGTTTCTAACCTATTTATGTCGTTATTTGATATTGAATAATTATATTTAGGTGAAATATGAATGAAATATTCATATTGGATATTGAATAATTTATTTGGTAACTTTAAAAGTTTTTAAGGTTATGATTTCGCCCGAACCGCGCGCTTCCGCTGCTCCCGCGCTAAAACCCCAATAGGGTCAAGTGAGTCTTACCTTCTTTCTTGTTGTTTCCTTCATCTTCCAAATCTTCCATGATTGGTAAGCTTTTTTTCTCTATTTCTTCTTTCATTTCTTTCTTCTCATTCTCTTTCTTTCTTCTTCTTCTCATTCTTTTCTTATTCTTCTTTTCCTCTTCTTCCTATTTTTCCTGCATTATTTTTTCCTTTCTTTTTTTTTTAGGGATACATGAATAGTGTTCCCTTTTTATACTTAGCCATTTACAATTAGAAAAGTGTAGAAGTTAGGAGAAATTTTGGGAATTTATTAGAATGTCCATCGGGTATTATTCATCCTATTTTGTTTTCTGCATTGTCAATCCTTTTTTGATTCGAATTTGGAAAAATATTCAACGCAAAAGTTATAGGACTTGATCTTGGCTTTTTGACAATATAAAATTCATAAAACTCAGAGTTTTATGAGAAAGTTATGCCTCAAATACCATGGGCTGTCCGGAATGGAACATCATAGAATTTCATATCAGAATTTCGAAGAATTTACCGATTATCCCCAAAGTCGTTCCATAAGTGTATTTATGTCTCATCATAATTTATATTATGTTACCTTCATCCCATAATGTAACAGTACTACAATGTAACAGTAGTATAGACCACCGGAAATTACAAATTCTTCACCCCTTAAATAAGATTCGTCCTCGAATCCTCTTTAAACTTAGGATATTACCATAGGTCACAGAGTTCTCGGGCTCTCTTTCCATACCACCCGCTTTAACTTACCTTGTATTCATAACCATCATATTTGATGAACTAAATTATATCACCGTCCGACGATCTTCCCCACGCCATCATTATACTATAGGGTGGTGTGGTTTTCTTTCTATATCTGAAAACATACCATCGAACTTTGGATTACACTCTGTTTTCTATCTGTTTGAACTCTTACATTCTTTTTCTAATAAGTGCGCCTTAGTCTTTCTCTTGTCTTAACTTCTGTTTCATGCCTAGTACTTTTGAACTTTAGATCGGGTGGGAATTCCTCATCTCATTTCTATTACATTCCATACTGGTTACCTTACACTACGGTCACGCTATAGCTCTTATGGTATATAAAAAAAAACCTCATTCCTAGATATTTTGTTATACTCCACATACTCTAGCTCATTCCTTACATGAGCTATTAATTCTGAATGGTACTAGGTTCGTGGTTTACGTCCACACCTTATATTTCTTGACTGTATAGACTTCTTATATCTATTCTACAAGAAGACATATTCTAAGAGTCTTCTTGCTAAGAACTCAACACCCTATTAACTTATTCTGCATAACTATTGGGCTAGGCTTTTCCACGTCTACTTAAGAATCTTTTATCTCTACATGTATTTGTTCTTTCTGTAACTGGGTTCCTTTATCTCGGATTTGACTGTGGAAGGTATATACATATATATACCAGACTACTTATTGGTTCCGCACTATAAATTTTCTTGCTTCTACTTATCTGCATAACTTAGGACCTTATAGTGCAAGGTCAGGTTCTTTATGTACCTCTTATCTAATATTGTTGTTCGTCAAATGGGTTTGTACTAAGGAGGTTGGTTCTGGTAACTTCTCCGGGAGCTTAACTGTACGTATGCTTTTGTTTAATCGCACTTCTTTATAGGTGGGGACGCTAGCGATTCGATTCTAGCTATAGTTCATGCTTTCTTCATACCTTTATTTTCATTGCTACTGTATGTCTTGTTACGGTGTTCCACACTAACTTATTTTCCATAGTCTAGTACTGTCAAGGGTCGTTACTCAAATATATGTAAATCTCAGCTTTGCCGCCTATTAAGATTAAGAGAATTTCGTAACTTGAGGATTCACCAGCTATGCTAATTGTAACTTTACAATAAATTATCTTCTCGATTCCATACTATGATACAAATCTACCAAACCACCCTTACCCGTGGCTAAGGCCGTCCCAAACCCATAGTGGTTTGGTCAACTTAGACTAGGGCTAGGTGCTTCTTGTAAATTACGCAAGCTAAAACTTAATAGAACCTTGGTTTCATTTCAATGCCGAGGAACCTTACTGTTACGCAGTTTTGTCTTTGCTTACTAGGTATTCTCTACTACCGTCATTCTCCATTGATAGCTTCGCTTCCTCTTGGTTTCTATTAAGGTCCCAAAATCAATAATAAGCATGAAATATGTGCGAATACAAATCGAAGAAGTTGCAGAATACTCACATCGATCGATTGAGCGATGCGGAGGCAATAAAAACTCAACTTTCTGCCTCTCGGACTGTTCGGCAGTTCACTACCAGTGCTCACTGGTTTGGCATCCATGGTGGTCCTTCGTCAAGCTCCAAGTTTCGTCGAATGGTTCCCGGCTCATGGGTGGACTTCCCTATCACCTTCGCATATCTCGTAGTGTGCTAGAACTCAAGAAATTTGCCACAAATTTCCAACTTTTGCTTCCCACTGCTCACGATTTCAAGAAACCAGAAAACTGAAAGTTTTAGCCCCTTTTGGGCGTGAAGAGAAAAAGATGAGAGAAAGAGAGAATTGTATTTGGTTGTTCCAAATTTGTGTATCTTATACACACATTTGAATTTCAAATTCATTTGGCATGAATTTGGTTTCAAAAATTCAAGCATTTAATGCTTCAACCACTCACATCACTCAATCAAGTTGTCAAGTCACATCACTCAAAGTGACAGGTGATTTGACTCTTGAAGTGACGCTAGTTGCGACTAGCGATTTGACGCTTGATTTAACTTGCGTGCCGCACTCGAATTCGAAATGCGAATGCGCTCGCAAATAATCTCGGGCTCGGGTTCGATAATTTCAAATTAACGAATTTTCCATTGCGTCGTAATTAAATGATTACGCCTAGCAAAATCACTATTCACGTCGCTAACGAATTAATTCTAAATTAATTCATTCGCCCGAATTAAAATCTAATTTTAATTCCGCGTCGAACTCCAATTTCGTTTAATATATCAAATATATTAATTAATCGGTTAATTCCAAATTAATCGTTATCTTACTTTAAATGATATTTTATCCCAGATAAAATATGTCCGTAATTAATCCCAGATTAACTTTCTCTCTCTTCTAATTAATCCCAGATTAATTTAGAGTGCGAGTCATACGTCATCGGTGAATCTTTGGGAAGCGAACCATGAGATCCATGGATATGTTGGCAGTAAATTCGGTCGTCGGACTATCCGAACACGTAAGTACCTCGTACTACGTTTATACCGATTTACAAGACAAGGTTGGCCTCTAGCAAAGCACCATGCCTACCCAATTCTCCGGAAACATCCTTACAGGAATAAAGGATCTATATCAGGCGTAGTATACGTGGTATTACGTATTTCTGTCTAGTATCGGATGATCACGTGCTAGGCCTGGGGCTGGAATTGTGTCTGCCCCGTACGAAGCACATGTCGAATGTCTAGTAACTAGTCTCTATAATTGGATAAACATGACCTTGTCATTTTATCCCGATAGCTGCAGCATTTAAGAGAACCAGTCTCGTATCCTACGTGACCATCATCTCCACTATGACTGGTGTGATACTTCCGTCTTGACATCACACCGAACACACTACGATTCTCAATATACCCAGCATTGGCATACACAGAACCTGTTAAAGCCCTGGATGACCGCAACCAAAGTATATTGATTGTCGCAAGTATTAGCGGTGCAAGTCTCAAGTTAAGACCAAATACACTTACCCTGATTTCGGATTTCCATAGACACATAGTCATACTACCAATGAAATTCCGAGAGGGTCTATCCAGAGCGAAGATGTTTCCCGTACCATCGGTAAAACACAACCTCCTATTACACTTGCATGAGTATCCTATACCCAAATATATGGGAACTATGTCGTTATGCCCTCACAATGCGTACAAGTGCAATACTAGTCTTTTACGAATTTATCGATGTCCAATCTCGACAATGCTCTGATTAGGGATATTTAATAATTTATCCTTCGTGGACTGATACTGTCTCGTATCATTCTCCGTCCAGGAACAAATCATAGGGACCTCATATCATTTATATATCTAGGTGATCTAATCACAAATGATAAGAGCGCAATCTCCTTTGTCACATAGTTAATTTTTACAACAACACCATGATCTGTACAAATAGTGACGCTATGGGTCATAATTGTCCAACCATCTCCCATTTGGCCTATAGCCAGTCACTCGAGTGCTTGACACCCGAACTATGTACGATTGGTTCAAACTGCTGAGAAATGCTTTCGTCAGCAGATTTGCATGATTATCATCTGATGCGATTTATTCGATCATCACATCGCTACGATGTATGATCCGAACGAATCAGATGAATATCGAAGTATGTATATGGATCGTTGATGAGACCAATAATTCTTTAGCCTGTGCTGACGCCTAGCTCAGCTGCTAACAGAATTATATCTAATCTAATTAGATTTATTATCGACCCAGAAGGCTTATATTGCTGCCTCAGCTACAGCAATAACTCGCATTTGTTGTTTATTCGGTAATAGTATCTTGCTCGGAAAATTTCCTGCTCACTGTTCCGTCATTCAAACTGTATAGTACCGTTTGCGACTTATAGTCGTCTTATCGTTTTAGGAAACTTGCAGTAGTGATCCCAGTCACTTCAAGTTCTCCATCTCCATAGATTAAGGCAGCATCCTTAGTTCTCTAAGATACTAAGTATGTTCTTAACTTCAATCCAGTGACTATCACTCGGATTGGCCTGTTTGTGAATCCATATGCTCAAAGCGTATGAGACACCAGGTCGCGTACATTTTTCAATGTATGATTCCACGGAGAGTTTTATCGAAAGCCAAGCTTTCACCGATTTTATTATGGGAATATCATTTCCAAGAAATAACATATAATCATTATTGTAGGACAGCCACTATCAGTGCGCTCCCACTAACCCTCTTATATACACAAGAATCATTTTCGTTTTGAATCAAATCATAAATCATTATGATTACATCAAAACGATAATTCCAAGAACCTATGCTTGCTTCAACCCAAAAATGGATTGATTAACCCGCAAACCTTGTTTGCTAGTTTTAGTACGACAAAACCGACAGGATGTTGTAAACATCCTCCAAAAGGTTTCATTTTAAGGAAAGTGATTTTCCTGTTAAGCTGACATATTTCATAAATGAAACATGCAGCATCAGCAAGCATTATCCAAATGGATTTACCATGGCAACAGTTAAAAGGTTGAATCGTAATCAACACAATGTTGATAACGATACCTTTCCGCTAAAAGCCTAGCTTTATACGTTGGTATGTTGCCATCCATTTACGTCTTCCTTGAAGACTTATATAGTACCAATAGGCACAATGCCTTGCGGTACATCAACTAGTGTCCAAACTTGTTGATATACATGGAATCCATTTCGGATCATATGGCACTTTGCCATAATAGGGAGTCGATACCTTGTATCACTTCCTCATACGTAGTCAGTTGGTATACCTCAAAAGATAGACATCTTTATGAGGTGAGATCAGAAACCCATACCCCAGGTTTTTTTCTGACTCTCTCCGACAAACGCGGTTCTTGTGTATTCGAAGATTAATGGTAATAGTTTCATCCTTGATGAGCTATTTGTGTTCCATTAAGGATCGGTGCCTTGGACAGTATTACTCTGATTTTCATTGAGTTTTACTATCCTCCCACTTACCACTGCATATCGGTATTCCTCTTAGGAAAACCGCATGGTGAGCAACAATCAAATTGTTCTCTCGTGAGATGTATAAGTAAATACTTATGGTATCCCTAGGATAACCTACAATTTGCACTTATCCAATTTGGGTTTTAGTTTGGTATCATCCAAACGTATGCCTAGCATACCCAAATATACAGGAATGTGAAACCCGGTTTCTTTCCTGTTCATATCTAATATGAAATCTGTCAAACAGATTTTAATGGAACCTTATTCTAAATAAGTTCTGCACTGTTAATGCTTATCCGTTGAAGGAAATGGTAGTTCATAGCGACTCATGATTAACCTTATCATGTCTAACAAGATTCGATTACTCAGTTCGGACACACCGTCACTTTGACGTGTTCCGGGAGGAGTCCTTATTGAAAGAATACTATACTCTTTCAAGTATACTAGAAACTTATTGCTGAAGTATTTTCCATTACGGTCTTACCGTGACGGTATAATACTTTAGCCGATCTGTTTTTCTATTTCGTGTCGAAACTTAAAAGTTTTCGATTTGTGTTCTTCAAAAGAAACGCATAACCATAACGCGATGCCACATCCGTATAGGTTCACGAAATATTCATATCCACCTCTAGCCTAGCTAGACATGGGCCCACTTGCTTCATTATGAACTAGGGCTAACAGATCGGTGGCATTTACACTTTTACCCAGTAAAGGTGTTTTAGGCACTTTGGCCAATAAACTAGATTCGTAGATTTTATTTGAATATGATCAAATTAGTCCTAGTACCCACCCTTCAAAAGTGTGGATATACGAGTCTTGTTTAATTGTGTCCCAGACAACAATGCCACAAATTAGTTTCTTCTGATCAAATCAGTTTGAGCTATTTATTTGTCATGTTATATATTTGAGATTTATTTATGTTCAAAATATAAATTCTGTTATTCACATCTAATGTGTTTATCTCAATATCATCTTTATATAATAAAACACTTTAGTGTTCTAGAATATAAAGGTTCACCCACAGTGGGTCAAACATTGATATGGAGATAATGTTTCTAGTCAAACTAGTTACATTATAACAGTTTCCAAATTTAGGTACACACCCGATGGGTAGTTCCTAAAATTAGGTATCTACTATTAAAACAACGACTTTCGTCCCGTTTCCAATCTGCAGGTTAAATCTCAATTGAAATCAGTATCCTGCTCATAGCAGATTCTGAACATCAATATATATTTATATCACACTAAGTATCTAAAATCCAATTTAAATACTAGTAGTGAATATATTTATGTTAAGCATATTTGAAGTCAGAGCCTTGCCCGTCTTCAATTCATTTTCATGTCTGCTTTGTTCAAACGGCAGTCACGCTTCCGCGATCCCGTTTGCCACAATTTAGGCAAACATTTTGGGATATGTCCTTTATCTTCCCATAAGACTATAATGATTTTGCATTTGCCAGTTTCAACACTCCAGAAGCCTTTGGCCAAGCCTTGGCCTTATAGAATATCGAATTAAGGTGTGCCTTGCGTTACTTGTCTAATTGCAAACTTTGACTTCATCTCCTTGAGAATAGTCATTAACCCTCCAAGAGTTATTTATTGCAATTTAGTACTTCTAAAATCTAAGTATAGATTTACGAAGATCCTTCAATTTCAGTATCATACTTTAAGGATCTAATCCTTAGTTCTGATTCAGAAATTAAGGAGTCTACTGCGACAAGCTTAATGGATTAAGCACTTAAGTTATCATCACATAAATCTTCCAAAGATTATGCTCTACTATTTGCTTAACTCCGGGCTTAGGCATAATATGTTATTTTATCAAATAAAGTAACTTATTATTTTTCCAGCACCATCCTGAAATTTTATTCCCAATTTGAAAATTAAACCATTTAAATACATTTTCCCTAGGATTATGTTTTAAATGTCAATCTTTCAATTTTATCTTGATTTTAATAGTCCAACTATTTAATCAACGAATTCGGTACTATTTATTATAATGATTACAATAGTCCAACTATTTAATCAACTATAATTTAATAGTTTAAAATCAATTATATTGATTACTATAATCCAATTATAAAATCAACTATAAATGAATAATTTGAATATAGTCCAACTATTTATTAAAAACAACATTTAAATATTAGTCCAACTAACATTTAATACATTGACGAATGATATTTGTGATTGAGCGCGTATGGCAAGTAATTAAACGATTATTGCAAATTCAATTCTTGCCTCCCACTATTTTTCGGCGAGTCTCTAACCCTCTGTCGAGTACTCGGGAAAACGCGTTTCCTAGTTGCCTAGGATCGCGTTAAATATCACACAATCTTGACTTTGGCCAAAAAATTGTATGATAATTAACTAGGTAGATCTCTAAGATCGATTGGATCCAATCTAATTCCTAGATCCGATAGGGGAACGTCCAAGTCTGAAACATATATCTTATATATTCCAATACATCCAATGTATTACTTAACCTTTTTCCTCTGAATCAACTAAGCCTTGGCTTTGGCACAACAAACTTAGTGATCCCAGTTAAGCGCGACCCATTGACCATGGAAATCTTCGTAATCAATGTCGATGGACAAGAAGTGGTATTGACTTTGGCCAACAAGCCACTACTTGGACAAGACACTGACATGGAACAAAACTCTGGTGATTCAAACACATCCTCGACGGACAAAGGCCTAGACTTTGGCCAACAAGCCAATGCCAGTCTCGGATCTTGAGTGAGAATCACTCAATGGAAGGAAATACGCTTAATATTTTACGAGGGTTTTTCGAGTGCAAATTGGCAACAACTTTATTATCTTTGTTAAGGTCTCATCATCATACACCCTTAAACATGCATTCTAAACACATAATAAAGCGCGTATAATAAAATAATAATGATATGCGGATGGATACTTTACACATTGATCCTAGATCAAATCTCTCCATTTCTCTCTCCCGCTAGCACATGTATTTACTTCTACCTGTTACACTACACTTCTAAAGAAACCTCATTTACATTGAGGGGAATAGGTGAGAAGAGAATACAAAGAATATGGAGGTGATAAGGCTGGACACGCAGGTCCAATTTATAAATCAAATTTATTACAATAATTTCTAAAATTGTCTCACCATCTAATATCCATCCGATATACATTATTCATACATCGCAACCATGTATTCACACAAGCATGTTATTAATCAATCTAATCAAATTAATTAATCTGATAATTAGTGACCATCTAATGTTCAAACAACGATTTGATTTTGCTCGAGTCAAACTCATTTTACGAATAAGTACTCAAAGTACGAATTCTCGAATTAAATTAAACTACATCATTAAATCCAATTTAATAAGCATTCAATTCTAATTCGCTATTTAGTTCCAAATTAAATACTACACTTTAATTACGAACCTATACGACTTAAATTCCAAATTTAATCGCTACGGGTCTCAAAGCCCGATTAACGTCCAACGTCAATTCAATTAAAGTCCAATGGGCTTTTAATTAATTTCTTAAGGCGTGGACTTTTGGTCAACTCGGGTCAAATCGAATAACCAAAATCCACTCCGGGAGTTACCCTTTAAGCCTAGAAATCAATTTTGGCCCATTAGGCCCAATTAAACTTTAAAGGTCCATTAAGTCGCATTTGGGCTTTATGGATGCGGTTTTGGGCCCAATTGGATCCAAAAATTTTTGCCTAAACCCAACTTTGTACAACAAAGCCCAATTACAACACTTAAGCCCAATTTCACAAAATAGGCCCAAAATAATTAAATCATAAAATTCCAAATTCCTAATGTTATTACCAAAGTCTATAACATGATTAATTACCCAAATTAACATTTCTAAAACATCAATATACACAATTAATCATGCTCATTTTCATCATCACATGTCCAACACATTTTGATTAAAATCAAACCCAATTTTACATGCTCAAAGTCTCGGCAATGGTGGGAAATTTATATCTGATTTGGTTTCAATCCAATTAAATCCACAATCAATATAAATCAACATTCCCGAATGATTTCCAATTCATCCAATGAACAAAAAATCAAAAATTCCAAGACAATAAGGGCTAGTTGTATTCGGCCAACACCAAATATTTGGGGAAAAATGTTCCAAACAATTTTTATTCAAATTGATCCAATCAATCTTAAATTAAAACACATTTAAGCATATTCATTCATCCAATTTCACAAAATCATGCTCAAAATGATTTTACCCAAATTTTAAGCCCTAAAATTTTTCATGCTCAAACCTTGCTCTAGATGCCATTGTTGGTTTCTATTAAGGTCCCAAGATCAATAATAAGCATGAAATATGTGCGAATACAAATCGAAGAAGTTGCGGAATACTCACATCGATCGGTTGAGCGATGCGGAGGCAACAAAAACTCAACTTTTTGCCTCTTGGACTGCTCGGTAGTTCACTGCCAGTGCTCACTGGTTTGGCGTCCATGGTGGTCCTTCGTCAAGCTCCAAGCTTCGTCGAATGGTTCCTGGCTCATGGGTGGACTTCTCTATCACCTTCGCATGTCTCGTAGTGTGCAAACACTCAAGAAATTTGCCACAAATTTCCAACTATTGCTTCCCACTGCTCACGGTTTCAAGAAACCAGAAAACAGAAAGTTTAGCCCCTTTTGGGCGTGAAGAGAAAAAGATGAGAGAAAGAGAGAATTGTATTTGGTTGTTCCAAATTTTTGTATCTTATACACACATTTGAATTTCAAATTCATTTGGCATTAATTTGGATTTCAAAAATTAAAGCATTTAATGCTTCAACCACTAACATCACTCAATCAAGTTGTCAAGTCACATCACTCAAAGTGACAAGTGATTTAACGCTTGAAGTGATGCTAGTTGCGACTAGCGATTTAACGCTTGATTTGACTTGCGTGCCACACTCGAATTCGAAATGCGAATGCGCTCGTAAATAATCTCGGGCTCGGGTTCGCTAATTCCAAATTAACAAATTTTCCATTGCGTCGTAATTAAATGATTACGCCTAGCGAAATCACTATTCACATCGCTAACGAATTATTCTAAATTAATTCGTTCGCCCGAATTAAAATCTAATTTTAATTCCGCGTTGAAATCCAATTTCGTTTAATATATCAAATATATTAATTAATCGATTAATTCCAAATTAATCGTTATCTCTCTTTAAATGATATTTTATCCCAGATAAAATATTATTTAAAGAGAGATTAATCCCAGATTAACTTTCTCTCTCTTCTAATTAATCCCAGATTAATTTAGAGTGCGAGTCATACGTCATCGGTGAATCTTTGGGAAGCGACCCATGAGATCCCCGGATATGTTGGCAGTAAATTCGGTCGAAATCCAATTTCGTTTAATATATATCAAATATATTAATTAATCGATTAATTCCAAATTAATCGTTATCTCTCTTTAAATGATATTTTATCCCAGATAAAATATCTCCGCAATTAATCCCAGATTAACTTTCTCTCTGTTCTAATTAATCCCAGATTAATATAGAGTGCGAGTCATACGTCATCGGTGAATCTTTGGGAAGCGACCCATGAGATCCCCGGATATGTTGGCAGTAAATTCGGTCGTCGGACTATCCGAACAAGTAAGTACCTCGTACTACGTTTATACCGATTTACAAGACAAGGTTGGCCTCTAGCTAAGCGCCATGCCTACCCAATTCTCCGGACACATCCTTACAGGAATAAAGGATCTATATCAGGCGTAGCATACGTGGTATTACGTATTTATGTCCAATATCGGATGATCACGTGCTAGGCTTGGGGCTGGAATTGTGTCTGCCCCGTACGAAGCACATGTCGGATGTCTGGTAACTAGTCTTTATAATCGGATAAACATGACCTTGTCATTTTATCCCGATAGCTGCAGCATTTAAGAGAACCAGTCCTGTATCCTACGTTACCATCATCTCCACTATGACTGGAGTGATACTTCCGTCTTGACATCACACCGAACACACTACGATTCTCAATATACCCAGCATTGGCATACACAGAACCTGTTAAAGCCCTAGAGGACCGCAACCAAAGTATATTGATTGTCGCAAGTATTAGCGGTTCAAGTCTCAAGTTAAGACCAAATACACCAACCCTGATTTCGGATTTCCATAGACACATAGTCATACTACCAATGGAATTCCGAGGGGGTCTATCTAGAGCGATGCTTTTTCCCATACCATCGGTAAAACACAACCTCCTATTACACTTGCATGAGTATCCTATACCCAAATATATGAGAACTATGTCGTTGTGCCCTCACAACGCGCACAAATGCAATACTAGTCTTTTACGCATTTATCGATGTCCAATCTCGACAATGCTCTGACTAGGGATATTTAATGATTTATCCTTCGTGGACTGATATTGTCTCATATCATTCTCCGTCCAGGAACAAATCATAGAGACCTCCTATCATTTATATATCTAGGTGATCTAATCAAAATTGATAAGAGCGTAATCTCCTTTGTTACATAGTTAATTTGTACAACAACACCATGATTTGTACAAATAGTGACGCTGTGGGTCATAATTGTCCAACACTTCCAAACTTTTTCTTAGTATTCTTTTCGTCTTCTACCTTACCTTATTCAATACCAACAATTTCCATGGTCTATATATTTGTCTCCTTATCTGAGGGATATCTTCTTCCTTTACATATCCATTATTACGTCTAACACTAGTTTCCTGGTATCCCAGTTCTTACTTGACTACTACTTTATTTCAGTACCACTCCATCTAAACAACTTCTTTCCTAACTCTTTAACTTAGAGTTGTCCCCCACTTTTATCTTATTCTTAAAACATGTCTGACGGTCTTGCGCATCGGTCTTTTTCCACTATACTTTCACTTATTCCTGGGAATATCTTCAGGCAACTATCAAGATCCATCTCTTCTGTTGTTGTCTAAACAAGGGTTGGTAGGATGGGAACTTATCCTGAGGCCTTTCTGATTATGGTGATCTAGTTGCACAAATTACTTATCTATAAGCCTAGAACTCTCGTGTGTGTATATATATATATATATATGTCTTTTCCTACACTATGACACTACTACTAAAACTGTCTGGTTTGCCTTCTCCAACTTTACTTTTGATCATTTTTTACTATCGAACACACTACCTCTTCTCCGAAATTCCTCTGGAGTCATGCTCTCTAAAAATTTTCTCATGCTACCTCTGTAATCCTTCCTATTTAGTCTCTGTTGTTTAACCTTCTGAAGTCATTACTTTCTCTTTCTGAGTGCCGATATACTCTATTTGTTATTATTCCTTAAGAAATTTACTCTGCTACAAAGATTTCTTTCTTATCTCAGTTCCTTGAACTCCTTACATCTTTACTGTCTTGAAAACTCTATCAACTTCGATTACTTAGGACATCTCTTACTAAATCTTTGGTTCATGTGCTACTCTTTATCTAGTCTTTCCTTCTCAATACAATGAGACTCTTTATAAGTTGTTCACTATATACCTGAGAGTCGTTCTCTCTAATCTCTTTGTACTTCTAAGTCTTTACTTCTTTAAGGATTCCTTAATTCAAAGATGGATTCTAGACTTAGCTCAACTTATTATGGCTTCGAACTATTCTATTTCATGCTTCTTATTTATGTTTCATTGGAATCATCGATTTGCCTGTCTAGCCATCTCGTGATTTGTCTAATCTCCCAATTGATCTTCCTTACTTGTTCTTTTCTTTACTGGGCTCTAAATTCAAGGGTGAGCACGTGCATTTTATAAGGATCTGTAAACATGCATTTCTATTTTACATTTAAGCTCGGTGATGATCTGGTTAAGTATCTATATGCTTACTAGAATCGAGGTTTCTAGAAGAAAGGGTCGTCATTCTTTCTGCAGGAACCTGGTCGACTACTCCATGTCTTAGGGTCCCACAACTATTATAAAATATCTACATTACTATCTTCTCATTATGTTATTTATGTGCCTGAATTTACTGAATTTCCTCGTTACTTCTTGCATCCCTCTTACCATTTGCATATCCTATTTATTTGCTTCATGCCTTGCTGCTGAGGCTAGTGGTGTTTTATTCTCCTAACTACTTCCTAGATCACCACTCTATGTTCTTGCTATAAGTCTCGACTTTAGCACTCTGTTCTACTGTCCATACTGGTACTATTTTCACTTCTATATATCTCCAATATCTCGGGTCTATTCTTGTATACTTCCACAGATTTCTACTGACTTGGGCTGATCTATAGGTTCTACTACATTTGGTCTATCTTATGGACTCCTAGTGTCTTGCAAGCCTAGCGCTGAATTGCCTTGATCTTTGGGCTATACTTGGTTCTATTCTTTATATCCTCGAAAACTTCCTTAATCTTTTTCTGGGTAATCTGCCTTCTAAGGTCTTTCCATTTCTGAAGATGAACTCTCGTCGGGCTTCTTACGGTCACCTATATCTATGCTAGTAGGGACTAGGGCAAACATTTTATGTCTCGATGGGTCTCGGTATCCTTGTTCTGGTACTCTGTGTCCTGGTATAGTCTATTTCTTATGTAAGGTAGGTATGAGATAGGCTCTGTCATGACAACTTCCTTAACTGGTATGACTAAGCGGTTGAAAACTAGATAGCTTAGGGTCTTGTCTCCATCGGATTGCTTGGGATAAGGTAACTAATCATTTCTGTTTATAACCTTTATTTTTCTGCTTGTGGACCTGGGTCTGGGTTTGGAAATCTGGAGTTCTCTACTTCCTTTTTGACATCTCAGTCTATTGGAACTCTTAAATCTAATCTTGATTTCTTACTTCTATTATCTTTCTGGCTTTTCCACGTTACTTGGGGAACTTACTATCTATACGAAGTACTTGAAGGTTATTAGATCGGCTTGAAGGAATTTTCTAAGAAGGGAATGAATCTAACATCTTCTAGGCACTCTAATACTTGCTCGGGCTTTTTCTATTCTATTTTTACTGTCCTGGGTGGGTATCCTTCGAATTTCACTGTCTTATTCTATCTCTTCACTTTTCTTTATCTTTGGCTGCTTACATAACTTTGCATCTTTCCTTGCTTTCTTATAGTCTTCCTTTCCCACTCCTTTGGGTAAATTTTCTTATATATTGCTACCTGATTTCATAGCATTGTTAGTACTTCTGGTAATAGGTCAGAATAACTTTAGGAAAATTCTTATCTTGGATCTAGAGTATAATTGTTCTCATAAGGAATACTATTCAAATGATCTAGGAAAACTTACTAACCTGTCTGTAGAACTTGAGGATGTACTCGAAGATCAGATACTGGGGAGGTAGTGCCCTGCAAACAAGTATCCTGGACATACTATGTATACAGACCCCATCACTCTACCTACTGCAGTCACTGACTCCCTAGACCATGCTCTGATACCATCTTTGTAACATCCCCAATCCGGGAGATGCTACCACCAAGGAATAGGCCATACTATCCCCATGAGCCTCTGACTTTCTAGTAATATTAAACTTATCCTATATATGAACTCATGCATGGGACCGATGCCCAACTCAACATCAAGAATGCATAATGTTTTACAAACTAAATAATCGAATTCACTACATATCTAAACTTTAGTAATAAACTCTTATAAGTCTTTATATGTCTATTCTTTACTAACAAACTATATGATGCATGACATTTTCTGACACTAACTTGATTGAACTCTGACTCAACCTAGTGGACTCAACACCCTAGTGATTGCCTTCAGTATCCATCATCTCGAGCTCGTCCTCTGGGTATACCTGTAAAATAAAGAAACTGAGAGTGTGAGGGGGAAAGGGGGTTAGATCATTTGTACGATCTAAGTGAGTGGACGGTTTTTAAAATAAAAACTGAAATACTTTATGAAATCTCAATTTTGGGCATCAAATCAGAACTTTTCTGAAAACTTTACTTTGTCTCAAAACAGATCTCTCTCTAGAAAACCTTTATAAATATCTTTGCTGAAAGTTTCTTGTAAAATTACTGATACTGAAAACTTTACTTTCTAGAAATATTTCTCTGAAAACTGAATCTGAAACTATTTCGAAAACCTGAGCTCTATATATCTGCTGAACAACTTGACGCATAGGGGCGTTTCGTATCGCCATCCCCCCATACTCCTAACTAGACCCAAGAGTGGAAACCCATGACATTGGGGCATTACGTATCGTCGTCCCCCAAAACATGCCACTATTTGTCTCTGAACTAGAATCAGGAGTGCGGATCTACACTACTGTCTGACCCTGAAACTAGGATCTAGGGGCATCTGTCATCCCTAGTCCTGAACTAGGCTCTAGGAGAATTATGTATTACCGTCCCCCCGTCCTCTACATGTGCACATGTCATCCGTCAATTCCATAAGTTACATACTGAGGTGGGTTTTTCCCCCATACCTCTGAAAATCTCAAAACTCAAGCTTTACATCTCAAAACTATATAAAAAAAACTTTCTTTTCAATAGCATCTGAAAATCATGTGGCTAATGCCCTAAATGCTGAAAGTAAGTCTTTACTTTAAACATTGCAAATGAAAATCAGCTTAGAGAGAGAGTGTCCACTCACAGATTTTGGAATTTGGCTGGCACCGAATCCCTTCATCGAAGAAGATTGTGGTTCCTGTGGATACTCTATAATCGGAAACTTGATTGGTATATACGTTGTAAAATGAGCTTCGGAACTTAGCTAAGATTATTAATACATCAATATGTTTTATCTACAAGGCTTATCAAGTTTGTGTCTTGATGTAAGGTATGTATACGAACTGAAACGAGACATATAAGGCGGCCTCTAACATGCTAGGGTGGAACTAGGATAGTTTAAAACTATTTTTTGGGAGATTCTGGTCTTTGCGTCGCGACGCGCTTAATTCCAGAAGCGAATTACCTGAAATTTCCAGTGTGCATCGCGACGCAAGTCCTTGCGCGTCACAACGCGCTCAATCCCGAAGCAATTCTACACAAAATCACCAGGATGCGTCGCGACGTGAGACCTTATGCATCGCGACATGAGCCTAATTTTCCAGGATCCAAAGCTCACTTCCTCAAGTATTTCTTACCCAAATGCACCACAATTACACAATTCATCACAAAACTTAATTTTCTCATATACTAAACCACCATTTCATCATCCACAACTCTTTCAACCCAAAATTCTCAAATCACCCTAAATCTAATATATTCATGAATTGGTCATTACTTAACATAATTATTTTCTTATATTATTATCCATCTAAATGCAATCATTTAGATGCCCACAATACTAGTAAAACATCAATAACCTCAAAAACTTCATATTTCAAGTTTGGGTCAAGTGAGTCTTACCTTCTTTCTTGTTGTTTCCTGCATCTTCCAAATCTCCCATGATTGTGTTTGGATGTATTCCCTAGAGCGACGTGTAATGTAAACGGTTTTAGGTATTTTGAAATAAAATGATGCATTATTCATTTATCAAAGTGTTTGTTTAATTTCACACATTATAAATTATCTTGAAATACCATAGATTACTTATATGCCTTCAGACTTAGTGTATGAGTGTCATACACTAGAGGATATAAGTGTGAAGTTAGTAATCTTAAATAGTCCATAGAGAGCGAACAAAACAGGCACTTTGTTTGTGGTTTATCTATAGCTGCGGTACATTCTATATTTGTATGGCGACATTGATCCGGGATCTTCCATGTAGAGACATGAGAATGGAGGCACCTTGTATGATGTAATCATATAGGACTGGACCCAGATGTAAATGACATTCTTATAACATCCGTTAAATAAAGAAAGACATCTCAATCTACTAGATGGTCATATATAGATTGATTTTAATCCTGAGTGTACTACGAACTCTTGTATGGCAGGCTATATTATTTGATTTACAAAGGTGAGATTAGTGTAGCAATCCCGGCCAATAGCTACGTAATTTGGGGGCATAGTATGTTGTGTAGCTGGGAACATTTTACATTGACATGAAGTTCACTCATTCTTGCGAGAAGTAGAGGAGTATATTTCTTAAGGGTTGATTCGGTACTTGAATAGGTAGAGCACTCAAGTCTTTCTATTACGAATAGAAAGATTAAAATTCATAATCGTTATGAATAAATTGTTCATTAGAGAATCAATGGTACTTATGGTAAAAATAATTAGAGGGGTATAACGAACATTATGACCCGACTCTAATTACGAGATACTCGTGAATGGTTAATCTATATGTAGTGACTATATCGATAGACAGCGACTTGGTTCAGCTTAATATATCATCTGCAGCAATGAGTGTGTAACTTCAGGTTTTAGTGGAATAACCCAGAGTTAATAATTCAGAATATTTAATTAAGACCTTAATTAATATTTTGAGTGTTGGAGTTTGCTAAGGTCCCAAGGATCAATAAACAAGCATGAACATGTGTGAATACAATCGAGAAAGTCACGGAATACTCACATCGATCGGTTGAGCGACGCGCGAGGTAACAAAAATTTTCTGCTTCCTCTTTACTGCATTCGGCAGTGGCTGTTTTGGACTGCTCCATTTTCGGTTTCATCTCCAAGAATCCAAGCTCCAAGCTTCGTCAAATGATTCTCGGCTCATGGGTGGACTTCCCTATCACCTTCGCATGACTTCGTAGTGTGTTAGCACTCCCGATTTTGCCACAAAATCATGACTTTGGCTTCCCATTTCTCTCCTTGTCTCTCGGTTTTTAGACTAGAAAATAGAAAGAAAATACAGCCCTCTTGGGCGAGAATGAGAGGGAGAAGTGAGGAAGAGAGAGATAAATGTGTTTTTTTTTAAATTGGTAATTGATTTCTAAAATCAAATACACAATTTTAGTTCCAAAAGTCAAAGCAATTAATGCCCACAAATGCCAACCACACACATCACTCAATCACATCAATCACAAGTTGTCAAGTCACATCACTCAAAGTGACAAGTGATTTGACGCTTGATGCGACTAGTGATTTGACGCTTGATTTGACTTCGTGCCGCACTCAAATTTGAAATGCGAATGTGCTCGCAAACAATCCCGGGCTCGGGTTCGCTAATTCCAAATTAACGAATTTTCCGTTGCGACGTTATTAAATGATTATGCCTAGCGAAATCACTATTCACGTCGCTAACGAATTAATTCTAAATTAATTCGTTCGCCCGAATTAAAATCTAATTTTAATTCCGTGTCGAAATCCAATTTCGTTTAATATATCGAATATATTAATTAATCGATTAATTCCAAATTAATCGTTATCTGTCTTTAAATGATATTTTATCCGAGATAAAATATCTCAGTAATTAATCCCAGATTAATTTTCTATCTCATCTAATTAATCCCAGATTAATTAAAAGTGCGAGTCATACGTCATCGGTGAATCTTTGGGAAGCGACCCATGAGATCCCCGGATATGTTGGCAGTAAATTCGGTCGTCGGACAATCCGAACATGTAAGTACCTCGTACTACGTTTATACCGATTTACAAGACAAGGTTGGCTTCTAGCAAAGCGCCATGCCTACCCAATTCTCCACAAATATCCTTACAGGAATAAAGGATCTATATTAGGCGTAGTATACGTAGTATTGCGTATTTCGATCTAGTATCGGATGATCACATGCAAGGCCTGGGGCTGGTACAGTGTCTGCCCCGTACGAAGCATATATCGGATTATGAGCAACAAGTCTCTTTAATATCGGATAATCATGACCAAGTCATATTATCCCGACGGTTGCAACCTTTTTAGAGAACCAGTTCTGTATCCCTACGCGATCATCATCTCCATATGACTGGAGTGACACTTCCGTATTGACATCACACCCAACACACTACGATTCTCAATATACCCAACATAGGCGTACACATAACATGTTAAAGCCTTGGACGACCGCAACCAAAGTATATTGATTGTCGCAAGTATTAGCGGTGCAAGTCTTAGGTTAAGACCAAATACACCTACCCTGATTTCGGACTTCCATAGACACATAGTCATACTACCAATGGAATTCCGAGGGGTCTATCCAGAGCGAAGCTATTTCCCGTACCATCGGTAAAACACAACATCCTATTACACTTGCATGAGTATCCTATACCCAAATATATGAGAACTATGTCGTTGTGCCCTCACAACGCACACAAATGTAATACTAGTCTTTTACGTATTCATCGATGTCCAATCTCGATAATACTCTGACTAGGGATATTCAATGATTTATCCTTCGTGGACTGATACTGTCTCATATCATTCTCAATCCAGGAACAAATCACAGGGACCTCCTATCCTTTATATATCTCGGTGATCTAATCACAAATGATAAGTGTGCAATATCCTTTGTCACATAGTTAATTTGTACAACAACACAATGATTTGTACAAATAGTGACGCTATGGGTCATAATTGTCCAACATCGAGATTATTGGAGCTCGGAACCGTAGGTTCATTTGGTCCTCGTGCTAGCTCGATTTACTATAGCGGATTTAGTATAATTGGATAGTCCAATTATATACTCACAAAGGTATAAATATTATTAATATGATTAATAATATTATTACATCACACTTGGAACTTTATATTAAAATTTAATATATGGTTGTAATAATTATATGATAATTATTAAATGAATTAAATTAAATTATATTTGATATAATTTAATAAGATTAAAATTTAATTTCCAATTAAAGGGTTTTGGAAACTCTTGATTTAATTTTTGAAGTTACAAACACATTATGGCATTAATTCTTTTAATTTTGTAACACTTTTGGCTTTATGGAAAGTTATTTTATTGTTACAAAATTAGTGAAAATAAATGAGATTTATTCCTATTTTATTATGCCATTGCCGATTTTTACAAGAGAAAGAGGGAAAGGTTTTGTTGTTTTTGGGTAACAATTAAACCTAAGTATAAAAAGATTTTATTTTTCTTTTTGCTAAATTGAATTGATTCTAACCCTAGCCACCTTTGATCTTCTTCCAAATCCCCACAATTGTTGAGAAATAAAAATAAGAACACAAGAAAAAAAAATCCCAAAACAAAAGTTGTTGTGTGACTTAATCACTAAATAGTTTGGGGATTATTTTGTGAGTCTTGCCCACACAAGTTTCCATTGGTAACAAGACATACCTCGGAAGACTTTGTGGTGTCGAACTTTTCTTCATCTTCATCTTATTTTCTTATTCACGGCAGTGAGGCTAAAAATTGCTAACTGCCGCCCCTTTGGTTGGTGAAACGGAATCCGGTTTCGTTTCGTTTTAATCCAGAATTTTTGGGGAACATATAGTGGTGCTTTGGGGCTGTGTTGGGGCTGTTTTCAAGTGAAAAATCAGAACCAAAACACAACCACTGTCCACGCAATTTCAAGGGCTATTCGGGAGTATGCAGGTGCATTTTAGGTGCAAAAATAGTCAGGTTTTCTGCTGCTGTTCGGGGGCTGAAATTTTGCTTAAAACAGTAGCAAAACTTATGTGGTACTGCTGGTTCCATTTGGAAATTAAAGGAGAAGGGGTTAAAAGTTTGTCAAGTCCGATCTGTGTGCCTAAGACGTTTCCGCTGCGCGAGGAAAGCGTTTCCTACAATTGGCATCGATATGTTTAGATGAGTATGCACAATATAATATTCATATGATGAATGATTATTATTTTTCATGTGATGAATGGATTTTGCATTGGTCGTAAATTTTTCTAGCTCTTATTTTTTAGTTGGTTTTGATTTTGGGATGTAAGGCCATAAGGCCATTATTTACAATTGTTTTAATTTTTATTTTCCAATGTAAAATTTCAATTCTTGTAATTTAGAGCACCGAAGTCACAAAAGGAGCCAACACCACCTTGGAGCGTGATTTGAAGACCAATGGATGCCTTGGGTATTTTTGTACTAATTAGATTAGTATTGGAAAAATAAGAGTCCGGTCAATGCAAAATATTTTTATGTTATATGTTTGTTTAATTCGAATTGTTTGAATAACATGTCATATAGCTTAGGGTGGCTACTCTTGCATTTTACATGCCATATCATACATTGGATGCATAGTCATTATAGACATAAAATATGATTTTATGTGATTTAAAATGTTTAAATTAGATTATGATATGCATGGAAAAATAATTAATTTGATTAATTAGTTTTATGGTTTAAAATTTGAATTCTAATATATTGGGCTTAATAAGTGCAAAATAAATTCCATTGGTATATAGGATGGAAACCCATACATAAATTCCATAGCCGAATCCGAATGAATGGTAATATGGTCTGCACTCGTGATACAATTCCATGTGTCATTGGATTTTATAACGCACTAAGATTAATTAAATAGTTTAATATAAATCTTGACCATTTTAGTATTCTAAAATTTTAAACCTATTAGTGTTCTAATATTTTAAGAGTTAAAATATAATAGGTCACTAATATCACTCTAATTAAATTATTTTAATTGAGTAATACAATTAGTAGGGACTAATGGATGATTAGTGATATAAATTTTAAGAGTTAAAATTGGTTAGGTCACTAATAGTGAACTAGTGTAAATAAAAGTTATGATTTAGCCGCCATAAATTAATTCACACTAGTTAAATTAAAATATTAGATATTTTATTAATAGAAACCTTAATTTTAAAATAGTGAGTGGGAGAGGGATATACGACAGTATATCCCGCGATCTCCGATGTTATTCTGAAAACATGAGATTCAAAAGGTGCCTCGAGACGGATTTGCTTTCGTCCCCATACAGATGATGTCCATTTTGGGTCAATATTAGGTTTGGATTTCGAGAGGATATGGATTCTAGATGTTAATAAGAATCCCGAAACAGCGGGTCACACTCACAAAGGAATAATTAACTGTTAATAAAATTCCTTGATCGAATGAAACAGTAGTTGCTTAATATAGAAATAAGAGTTATTCCCGCATATATTAATCAACTGAGATTGTCTCGATCTATCATACAAGTACTTGACCTACCCTACAGCGGCACTTACTTGTGGGATGATAGATTTCTGTGGCATAGTAATTCTCTTAGGTTTCTAATTAGTTATTCATGGATTAATGCATCATGTTTAATTTTATGCCAAAATTATTTGATGATTTTAATATGTGATGAATGAATGTTAAATGCATGTTTATTTTATTTTTCAGCCATGGTTTCTCCAATTATTTCCATACTCTCAAATGATAAATTAACGGGAGAAAATTATGTTAAGTGGAAAAGTAACATGAACGCTATCCTGGTCTGCGAAGACCTAAAGTTTGTCCTGACGGAGGAGAGTCCTCCCGAGCCGGCCAGAAATACTGGCCATGCTGTGCGCGATACCTACCAGAAATGGGTCGCAGCTAATGAGAAATCTCGTTGCTACTTGCGGAGATAACGATTAATTTGGAATTAATCGATAAATTAATATATTTGATATATTAAACGAAATTGGATTTCGACGCGGAATTAAAATTAGATTTTAATTCGGGCAAACGAATTAATTTAGAATTAATTCGTTAGCGACGTGAATAGTGATTTCACTAGGCGTAATCATTTAATTACGACGTAACGGAAAATTTGTTATTTTGGAATTAGCAAACCCGAGCCCGGGATTATTTGCGAGCGTATTCGCATTTCGAATTCGAATGCAGCACGCAAGTCAAATCAAGCGTCAAATCGCTAGTCGCATCAAGCGTCAAATCATTAGTCACTTTGAGTGATGTGACAACTTGTCACTTGATTTGATTGATTGATGGATTGATTGATTGATGTTGGTGGTTGGCTTTAATGGTTTGACTTTTGAAAAGCCAAATTCATGCCAAATGAATTTGAAATTCACAAAAGTGTATTAGATACACTTTTGGCAACCAACACACATAATTCTCTTCTCTCTTTCCTCTCTTCTTCTACACGCCCAAGGGGCTGAAAAATACTTACTGGTTTTTGTCTAAAAACCATGAGATGGGAAGCTTCAGTGTGTGATTTTTGTGGCAAAACTCACAAGAGCTAGCACTCCGAGAGACATGCGAAGGTGATAGGGAAGTCCACCCATGAGCCGGGAATCATTTGAAAAAGCTTGGAGCTTGGAAGATGATCCAAAAACCGAAAATGGTGGAGCTCAAGAACTGCACTGCCGTGAGCTATGACAGTGGGCAGAATTCGATTTTGTTCGTCATAGCGTCGCTCAACCGATCGATGTGAGTATTCTGAAACTTCGTTGATTTGTATTCGCACTTGTTTCATGCTTGTTTATGATCTTGGGACCTTAATAGAAACCCACACATTCAATATCAACGAATCAAATCATATAAGATTCAATTACTCCCACTGACCAATTCCATCAAGATGGAATCGTGGAAGTTTAATATTGAGTAAGAATCACATTCATTAAATAACTTTATAACTAACTGCCTTAAATTCATGTGTTTGATTATATCAAACATCTTTGAACAATTCAAAAACTCACGATGAATTTTAAAGTTATAGTTTTCAATACTACAAATAGAATAACTTTGAACCATTCATAATATTCTATCCGCATTTCATTAGAAACATATTGAAAGTTCTCGAACAATTTAAGACGTTCAACATGTTCACTATTAGAAACATGTAACTAAGTCATGACAATTCATTAACTAAGTTACGGAGTTAAGAAAACTATCTAAGGCAATTACTAATTCATTAAACTACATACATCCAATGTATTAGTCTAAAAAATCTTGTGGTCCAATGACGATCATTGGTTAAATGAGATTTAATCACATCCTGAATACAATATTCATTAAATGGATAAAGATATATGGTGTGATATCGTATCAGACCATCCTTTACCATAAGGAATAAGAATCTAATGCTTATGTGATAAAAACTCATAAAGCACGGTTCTAAGTTATTTAGTTAACCGAATATTTTCTTAAAGTTTATCTTTTCATTAATGACACTACTAGTCATATTAAAATATGTAACAACTATTTATATAGAACAAGTAATTATCCAATAGTCGCAAGTTCTGATATCAAATATCAAAACAGTTATTAAACATTATTTTAATTAACTAGACAGGAGATCTGGTATCAAATACCTATAGTTATCGTATTGTGAGAATCGATACTCTTTATACATAACTATACACATCTTCTTTCTTAAACTTTATAATTTGCGTTCAATTATTCACAACAATTGCAAATAATTGATTAGCAAACTGTGTCAGACACATGACTTCTAAAAGTCACTAAAAGGCAAGAAATGTCATTATAAGATAAACAACTACTAAATGGGTTTTCTTAATGCTAGTCAAGAATCTCGAGACATGAACTATTCAAGTCAATTCTTACTGTATAAGAAACTATTCTTTCTAGAATAATATCCAAAACAGATATCTATTTAGATTACTAATCGTCACTTAGTAACTAAGTCACTAATCATCTTGATTTTCAAGAAAACCGGAACAATAATTCCCGATGGTTTTAACTAATCTAACAATATCTAAGTCTACTGTCATTCTAGAACCTATTCTAGAACTACGCAACCATAAGTAAAGTCAGAAAACATATTCAAGTAATATACTATGCAGTGGATTAGAAGTATAAATCTATAAACAATATAGAATAAAAGGAAAACAAAGCTGAATTTTCCATAAAATTACGCACTGCCTTAGTTATGGATTTTTAACCCAGCAGTGTCTCCCACTACTTTACATAATATTGTAATCCCCAACGGACAATGGGAATTCAATAATTAAATCGAATTCCATAGTGAGAGTATGATCACATGAATATATTTCGACTCACAACTTTGGCACGATCTCGCCTACGTATATTCATTAGGTAGACAACTCATTGTCAATCACTCACCAGTGACTCCTGATTTTGGTCCTGACCGTTTCTCATTATGATAGCTTTGGCACGTTCACAAGGAGGCGTATCAAGGCTTCACTTGTCAATGACAAACTCAAGCTACTGATGTAGTTCTGACAGCTTTGGCACGTTCAGGATTTCCACTTTCACTTGAATTTGTCCAATAATATACAATCGGCATGGATAAAATACCATAACCTACACCCTCACAGCTTTGGCACGATCTTGGATGCAGTTATAGAAAGATATTCATAAACCGTACTGACAAGACGGACCAAGAAACATGTATCCAATACACGTCACTTTACAGCCTTATTTAAAGCGGGGATTTTCCTCAGGAAGCTATACTCTACATCAAATGCAGAATTTTAATCTAAATCAATTTCTAAACAATTCAATTCTACCTATAGAAAATATAACTTAATTTAACTATTAAATTTCCGTTACATTTCCGTTAGCGTATAACCAAAAAGTCAAGAAATATATATAGATTATATGCATATGTGAACATTAAAATTGGAGTAAATATCAAATATCAAGCATGAATAATGTAATGGATGTAGCATCAGACCCGCTCTGATACCATTTTGTTGGGGTTTTGGGCGATGGGCGCAGCGGAAGCGCGGTTCGGGAGAAATCATAATTGAAAACTTTTTCAAATTACCGAATAAATTATTCAATATCTAATAAGAATAATTAATTCATATTTCACCTAAACCTATTTATTCGATATCAAATAATGACATAAATATGTATGAAACGTCACGAAACTTTTACGAAAAATATTTTTCCGCAAAATGACGCGAAACACATTTTTGACCGAACCGACCACCCAACACTTATGGGAATTACCCGAACAGTGACAAACTCACTATTTGGACAGTCGTCACCCAGTTGGCTCAAAAGTCATCTGGTAACGCTATTTTTCACCGTTTTTGCTTATTTCAACTCAGAAACACTTTTCGGCAATTGTTCCAACTCCCAAAAGATATCCAATACATTCATATGACATCAAATTCATCACAGAATTTCCAGTTTACTCAGATCTGATCCAGAAACGGAAATTATCAAATTTCATGCTTTAAATATAATTTTTCAACATTAATCAAATTAATTTCAACACCAATCAAAGTCACCACACATGAAGCACCCAAGAAAAATTCTAGGTGTTCCAAGAGTGGTCATAACACTCTAGAATGACAACATGTCATCAAATGACTAAATTGGACAAAAATTACACTAATCCCATCCAATACACTTCACACATTCTTCATCACTTCCAATTACATCCACCACAACCAAAAGCCGCAAAAATTTATGAAAAGAAGAAACCTTAATCTCACTAGAGCATCAAGAAACAATTAACACAATTACCAAGCTTAGGGGTATGTAGAATTACCTTTAATCCTCCAATTCTTTAGCCTTTTTTCTTGATTTTTCTTCTTTTTCTCCATGAATCATCAAAGACAATTTTGGAATTATTTTTTAGGCTAGGTTTCAGCTATGGTAGAGGTTGAAGAAAGAGAAAAAAAAATTAATTTAAATGGAAGTGACCGACACAAGAGGGGCAATATGGTCATATATAAAAAAATTAATTCAATTAATTATATTAAGCTTTTTGGTGGCCAATCAAAATTACACACCTTTAGCTTAATTAATTCATGCCATGTAAACCAATAATAATTGGACAATTTTCATAACATTTAAGAAAACGTTTATTAATTAATCATTTAAATATTTAATAATTAAATATCCAAATAATCAATTAATATAATTATTATTATATATGTATTTTTATTTATAATAAATAACAAATACATATATTTATGGCATGTGTCAAAATCTCATTTGACAAATAATTAATGTGTATCTAATCTTATTATGTATTAAATACAAATACACAATAATTACGATTGGCCCAAATCCCCTAATGCATGTGTTATCGTTTAACCGATTAAACTATTTGAATTAACTCACTTAATACGATGAAGTATTATGAATAATCTATATTATTTATATCGCGTTGCCCAAGTGCTCAACGAGTACACTTCATATTATGTGACTCTCTAATTTTAGGTTTATTAGTCACGAAATCCAATTTCGTGTCCATAATTCACCCACTCATGAATTATGACGACCACAAATAATCTCGATAAACTATGCAAACCGAGGTCATTGCATACGTATAATCCCTCCGTCACAGACTATCCACATTATACCTGGGGTATAGATAAAAACGTCAAACCCGTTCAGTATAATATAGTCGACTATAAATTTACGATCTCTAAATAATACTCGGAACTGATTTCCGAAGTTATACCACGACCATGGACTTACTAGATCGTAAACATGTGCATGATGCCTATGCCCTGTACACAGGACTGACGGATCCTCCCTTGATACGCACAGGATATCATGAGCATTAGTCCACACCCAACGAACATGCGGAGGTCTGATCATGAATAGATCATTGACGTGACTGACATCAAAGTGTGGAGGATAACTCATATATCCCACTGTGGCATCTCAAGTCGAAGGACTACTATGCTCGCTCAACTCGAGAAGATTCCTATTGACGTTGGTGTATCATCTATTAGGAAATCTTTAGTGAGTCGTTCAGTATTTATCAAATAAAAACCTACATGTCTATACGAGTCTCCCAAGACTCATGGTTCATTGGGATAAACCATCGGACCAAGTCACGATATAAGACATGTACTAGTCTCAGCGGATTTTACTAACCGGCCCGTGTTAGTAAATCTTGACCAGGAACTTTATTTAAGGATATACATCTAATAGTGTGCTTCCCAATGTCAATTACAAAACTACGTTGTAACTGCGCACTATATTGTAAATCCTAGGGTCTTTGTCTAATATATACGTATCATTAAACCAGATTTAGTTTCGATCTAATCATAATCAGATATCTAATCGTAATTAGATCGAATAAGTGTATAAAAGACAATGGTGCTACCAATAATTAAGTAATATTATGGAAAACATAATTGTTCGTATTTATGATTAGGACATAAATACGATCCGGATTGGCACTCCGAGCACCAACCCTAACAGACCCCGTATCACTTCAATAAGAATGGTTATTGCCATAGTAGCTATATTTTTTCTTGAAATATATCAAATAGATGTAAAGACGACATTCTTAAATGAAAAATTAGATGAGGAAATTTACATGTAACAACCAAAATATTTTAATGTTCCTAGACAAGAACATAAGATGTGTAAACTTGTAAAATCCTTATACAGATTAAAACAAGTACATAAACAATGGCATGAGAAATTTGACAAAGAAATGTTTTCAAGTGGATTCAAAATCAATAAGTGTGTATACACTAAATCAACTGAAAAATAATATGTCATTGTATGTCTCTATGTAGACGATATGCTGATAATTGGTAGCAATCATGAGATGATTCAGTCTACCAAGAAAGTATTGACCATCAAATTTGACGTGAAAGATTTAGAATTAGCTTATGTGATCCTATAAATTAAAATTTCCATAACATCATAGGGATACATAGTATCTCAGGCTCATTATGTTGAGAAAATACTTGAGAAATATAACAAAGAAGATCTAAACGTAGGTAGAACTCATGTGGATCTAACTCTTCACTTGTCAAATAATACTGGT
Organism: Zanthoxylum bungeanum; assembly: GCA_019454045.1. Lineage (NCBI taxonomy): Eukaryota > Viridiplantae > Streptophyta > Magnoliopsida > Sapindales > Rutaceae > Zanthoxylum > Zanthoxylum bungeanum. Next base: position 216,268 of record SKCR01001265.1, read on the forward strand.
TCGAGCGTATCACAATTAGAGAATTCGAGAATCATCGGAAGTCTGATGTATCTCACAAATTGCACACGACCATATATCGCTTAAGTTGTAAACAAGCTTATTAGATATACGAGTAATCCAGGACATAACCACTGGAAAGCCATAGTAAGAGTTTGAGGTATCTGAGAGAAACTTCAAAATATGGTCTGCATTATATGAGATATCATGTTGTACAAGAGGGATACAACGATGCTAATTGGATATCTGATATAGTGGATTCCAAATCCACAAGTGGATTTGTTTTCACACTTGGTGGTGTAGCTGTGTCATGGAAATCCTCAAGGAAAACGTGTATTATTTGGTCTGCTATGGAGAGCAAGTTGAGAAGTCATCAAGGGAAATGGGCTTAAAGCCTATAAATTAAGAATTTTCACTGTGAAAACCCAACCTAGCTGACTGGAGATCCCAAGATCTAGGTTCAAAAGTGACAACGGAAACTTTGGGCAACTCAAAACAAGCACTGTAGAGTTCTCTACTCTTTCCCATTTATAAAATGATAAAGAGCGTTGTCTATTAAGGTTACGATACGCATAGGCTTTTAATGATCACTATATTATGAGAAGAGTCCTAATGGGGGTAAAGATAGATTACCTTTTACAGTAGATCACATATCTCAAGTAAGAACTGAGGCAACTTCCATAGGAATTTTAAAGGCTGGATTCCCTAAAGTACTTGATATATCCAGGACCAATGTTCATGGCCAAATTGAACACAACCGTAGAACGGGAAATTGTCTAAGTGAAGCTGTGTGATGGCTATTGTCTTGGTTTATACTAGCAGCAGAACAGTTCAAGACTATGGGTCACTGGTTTGCCAAGTAAATCCAATAGTTATTCACTAGGAAAGGTTCAAGTTCTTGAATAAATGAGTACCCCTTCTACAAGAAGCAACCAAGTTATCCTGTGAGAATATTAGTCACAAAAAATCCGTAGAGCACTGAGGCACGGCTAATAAGTTCTTAAGAAAATAGGCATCTCGACTTGGTTCTAGTTCATCATCTTTTACACAATTTTCCATATTTTTCTAACTTTTGAGTTTGTGTTCAATTTCATGATTCGAATGATTTTATTAATGATTTTGATTGAATTATGCATGTTAAGAAAAATATTTAATAACACATCCGCCCAACAGATGACACATAATAATATTGGTCGAGTGATTTATTAGTCTTGTCTAATAATCACATTTTACCAAGAACTTACTTTGAGACTTATTCGTATAAATATCGTTGACTCTCATAATCACAAACTCCTTTCGATTAACAATATTTATTTGATATACACATGAAATATGGATGTAACAATGTGTAAAGAATAAATATCTTTTATTAATAAATAATAAATTGTATTACAAACATTATGACTTAAACCATAACATTCATAACTAGTTTTAGGTCATACACTCTAATAATATGATATATGTGTCTTTGATTGGTATTTATACAAAGCTGCGCTTGGCAACTGCTTTGAATCGGAGGAGTAGGGTCCAATTGAGTATTGCATCATGGCTAAGCACTTTAAGCATCAAGGGAAAGATCCATATGCTTATCATGCAGTGAGCTCTAGAATGCTTGTTATATGTGAAAATAATAAAGTTATGACCCTAATCACCTATGGGGGAATAGGTGTAATGAGCGGAAATTAAAATTACTTCTCTATCCAAAACTCGTTTCGAATAGAGATCCTACAACGGGATAACAATCAACCACAAGATAAACAAATCAAACAAAGAAAATCATCAATTATAAATAATAAACTGCAGAAAAACTAAAAGGGAACAAGTAGATTTGTTTACGAAGTGGAAAACTCGTGAGAGTAAAAACCACTCCGGGTATAGGCTACCACCCAAATCCATTATATGAGAAAAACTTACAGAGATGGTGAAAATACCTAAAGCAACAACTTTGACGACTCTATTCCCACAACTATAATCACCCAAGGAACTGTTGTGTTTTCTAGGTCAAACCAAGATCAATTAAGCAAGAAATCATGTGAATACAACAAAGTAAGAATGCGGAAAATACTTACAATGCTCGGTTGGATGTTGAAGAGAAGTTCAAAACTTTGCCTCCATGGAATTTGCTCCAAGCTTTCTTTGATGTATGTTGAGCTTCCAAGCTTGTTGAATGAATTCCAAACTCATGAGATTGTTTCCCTATCACCTTTGTATAACTCTTTGATGTGCTAGCATAGGAGATTTTGCAATAAAATCCCTTGGTTTCCTTCTTGTAACTCTCGGCCAAGGAGAGTTTGTGAGAGGGAGAAGGCCATTCGGCCAAGCCAACTCCAAGAGGGAGAGAAAGAGAGAAATGGCGTGAATGGAGAGAGAAGGAAGAAGATGAGTGAATGTCTTTTTGTTATTTGATTTCAAAAATCAAATACCATTTACCAATTTTCCAAAAGTTGGTACAAGTCATTATCACATCAATTTAAATAATGCTTGTGTAAGAAACAAGCAACCATCAAAATCCCATCAACTTCCATCAACTTAAAGTTGATAAAGTTGACTAGGTGATGTGACAAGTGTGGGACCCACTTTAATTCAAAATCGGAGTGGGCCCGCAAACATATTCCGGGCACGGGTTCGTTAATTTTGAATTAACAAATTTTCCGTTGCGACTTAATTAAATAATTATGTCTAGCAAAATTACTATTCACGTCACTCCCGAATTAATTCTAAATTAATTCGTTTTCCCAAATTAAAATCTAATTTTAATTCCGCGTCGAAATCTAATTTCGTTTAATATATCGAATATATTATTTTATCGATTAATTCTGAATTAATCGTTCTCTCTCTTCAAATAGTATTTTATCCCAGATAAAATATCTCCGTAATTAATTCTAGATTAATTTTCTCACTCATCTAATTAATCCCAGATTAGTTATGTTCGAGTCATATGTCATCGGTGAATATTCGGGAAGCGACCCTTGAGATCCCTGGATATGTTGGTAGTAAATCCGATCTTCGGAATATCCGAATACGAGCGTACCTAGTACCACGTTCTTACCAATTTACAAGACATGGTTGGCTTCTAGCAAAGCATTGTGCCTACCCAATTCTCCAGAAATATTCTTTTAAGGAATATGTAATCTATGTCAGGCGTAGTATACGTAGTATTGCGTATTACGATCCAGTATCGGATATCACATGCTAGGCCTGGAATTGTGTTTGCCCTGTGCGAAGCATATATCGGATCTCTGGTAACTAGTCTCTATAATCGGATAAGCATGACGTAGTCATATTATCCCGATGACTGCAGTACATAAGAATACTAGATCCGTATCCTACGTGATCATCATCTCCATATGACTGAAGTGATACATCCATCTTGACATCACACCCAATACACTACGATTCTCAATATACCCATAAGAGGCGTACAAAGAACCTGTTAAAGCCCCGGATGACCAAAACCAAAGTATATTGATTGTCGCAAGTATTAGCGATGCAAGTCTCAGGTTAAGACCAAATACACCTACCCTAATTCGGACTCCCATAGACACGTAGTCATACTACCAATGGGATTCCAATGGGTCTATCCAGAGCGAAGCTGTTCCCATACCATCGGTAAACACAACCTCCTATCACACTTGCATAAGTATCCAATACTTAAATATATGAGAACTATGCAGTTATGCTCCCACAACGCGCACAAGTGCAATATTAGTCTATTCCGCATTATCGATGTCCAATCTCGATAATACTACGACTATGGATATTTTAATGATTAAACCTTAGTGGATTAATATTGTCTCATATCTTATTAATCCGGAACTAATCATATGGACTTTTATCATTTATATATCCCGGTAATCCAATTACAAATGATAAAAGAGCAATTTCCTTTGTCACATAGTTAATTTGTACAACATCACAATGTTCTGTACAAATAGTGATGCTATGGGTCATAATTGTCCAACAATCTCCCACTTGGCCTATAGCCAATCACTCAAGTGTCCTACACCTGAACTATGTACGGGTCGCTCAAACTTCTGCTGAGAAAAAGCTTTCGTCAGCGGATTTGCAAGGTTATCATCTGATGCGATTTATACAATCATCACATCGCCATGATGTATGATCCGACGAATCAGTTGAAACTATTTGAAGTACATACTTTGATCGTTGATGAGACCATTAATTCTTTAGCCTGCGCTGAGGCCTAGCTCAGCTGCTAACAGAACTATACCTAATCTGATTAGGATTATGTAGATCCAAAATGCTTCTTTTGTTGCCTCAACTGCATCAATATTCGGCTTTTGTTGTTTATTCGGCAACAGTATCTTCCTTTGAAGATTTCCAGCTCACTGTTCCGTTATTCAAACTATATAGTACCCTTATTACGACTTTATAGTAGTTTTTGTCGGTTTTGAAATTGTAGCGGTAAACCCAATCACTTCAAGTTCTCCTCCTCCATAACTTAATGAAGCATCCTTAGTTCATCTAAGATACTCAAAGATGTTCTTTACATCAATCTAGTGACCATCACTTAGATTGGCCTGATTGTGTCTATATGTGCTAAAAGCATATGAGACATCAGGTCGTGTACATATCAAAATGTACAAACACTGAGAGAGTGTCAGTAGCTTTCTAGATCTATCCCAGTAGCTCTTTATTCCTAGAATTAAGCCTGCTTCTCCCAGGTATTCTATGGAGAATTTTTATGAAAGACAAGCTTTCACCGATTTTAGTATGGGAATGTTATTGCTAAGAAGCAATACATCATCAACTTATAAGACATTCATTGTCAGTGCGCTCCCACTAACCTTCTTATATACACAAGAATCATCTTCGTTTTGAATTAAATCATATACCATTATGATTACATCAAAACGTTGGTTCCAAGAACACAATGCTTGCTTCAATCCATAAATGGATCGAATTAACTTGCAAACCTTGTTTGCATGTTTTGGTACGATAAAACCGTCAGGATGTTGTAAACATCCTCCAAAAGGTTTCCGTTTAAGGAAAGCGGTTTTGATTGTTCAGCTACCATATTTCATAAATGAAACATGCAACATTAGCAAGCATTATCCAAATGGATTTAACCATGGCAACGGTTAAAAGGTTTCGTCATAATCGACACCATGTTGATGACGATACCCTTTCGCCACAAGCCTAGCTTTGTATGTTGGTATGTTGCCATCCATGTATGTCTTCCTTGAAGACTTATATAGTACCAATAGGCACAATGCCTTCCGGTACATCAACCAGTGTCTAAACTTGGTTGGTATACATGGAATCCATTTCGGATTTCATGGCACTTTGCCATAATAGGGAGTCGATACCTTGTATCACTTCCTCATACGTAGCCGATTCGTCTTCCTCAATAAGATTGATATCTTTATGAGGTGAGATCAGAAACCCATACCTCCCAGGTTTTTTTCTGACTCTCTCCGACTTACGTGGTTCTTGTGTATTTGAAGATTGTGGTATAATTTCATCCCTGATGAACTTTTTGTGTTCCATTAAGGAATCGGTGCATGGAACAGTATTATATCCATGTATTCACATAAAGCATGTTATCAATCAATCTAATCCAATTAATTAATCTTTGACTAATGATCATCCAATGTTCAAACAACGATTTGATTTGCACGAGTCCAACTCGTTTAAGAATAAGTACTTAAAGTACGAATTCTTGAATTATATCAAACTACAATATTAAATCCAATTTAATTTGTATTCAATACGAATTCTTTATTTAATTCCAAATTAAATAATTACACTTTATTAATGAGTCTTTGAGACTTAGATTCTAAATCTAATCATTACGGGTCTCAAAACCCAATTAACATCCAATGTCAATTTAATTAAAGTCCAATGGGCTTTCAATTAATTTATAAGGCATGGACTTTGGCAACCAAAGCCCAATAAGGAATCACCATTTGCCACAAAATTAATTTTGGCCCATTAGGCCCAATTAAATTTTAAAGGCCCATTAATCATATTTGGACTTTATAGATATGGTTTTAGGCCCAATTGGATCCAACCAATTATCCTAAACCAAACTTGGCCCAACCAAGCCCATTAAGCCCAAATACAACATTTTAGCCCAATTCCAAATTAAGCCCCAATTAATTAAATTCCAATATTCCAAATATCACAATTTAATTAACTAAAGTGTATAGCCATAATTAATTAGTTAAATTAATATTTCCAAAATACCAATTTACATAATTATTCATGCTTTAATTAACCAACTTTTGTCCAACACAAATTGAAGCAAAATCAATTCCAACATGCTTCCTATAGCTCACGGCAATAAGCGATTTTTATATCCGATTTTGATTTCAATCCAATTAAATCACAAATCAATATATCCTAACATTTTAAACACATCCAATGGCTTAAAATGAAAATCACCATGACCTACAAGGGTCCTTATGTATTCGGTCAAGGTAAGCAATTAGGGGAAAATTAATCTAATTAATTTTTCTCCAAATTCATCATGCATAACTCTTAGTTATCATAATCTAAGGATACTCAACTAATCCATTTGAAGAAATCATGCTCAAATCACAAAATCCCAAATTAAAGTTTAAGAACCCTAAATTCAATTTCATGCTCAATTATGGCTCTGATACCATTATTGGGTTTCTAGGTCAAACCAAAATCAATTAAGCAAGAAATCATGTGAATACAACAAAGTAAGAATGCAGAAAATACTTACAATGCTTCGTTGGATGTTGAAGAGAAGTTCAAAACTTTGCCTCCATGGAATTTGCTCCAAGCTTTTTTTGATGTATGTTGAGCTTCCAAGCTTGTTGAATGAATTCCAAACTCATGAGATTGTTTCCCTATCACCTTTGTATAACTCTTTGATGTGCTAGCATAGGAGATTTTGCAACAAAATCCCTTGGTTTCCTTCTTGTAACTCTCGGCCAAGGAGAGTTTGTGAGAAGGAGAAGGCTATTCGGCCAAGCCAACTCCAAGAGTGAGAGAAAGAGAGAAATGGCGTGAATGGAGAGAGAATGAAGAAGATGAGTGAATGTGTTTTTGTTATTTGATTTTAAAAATCAAATACCATTTACCAATTTTTCAAAAGTTGGTACAAGTTATTATCACATCAATTTAAATAATGCTTGTGTAAGAAACAAGAAACCATCAAAATCCCATCAAATTCCATCAACTTAAAGTTGATAAAGTTGACTAGGTGATGTGACAAGTGTGGGCCCCACTTTAATTCAAAATCGGAGTGAGCCCGCAAACACATTCCGGGCTCGGGTTCGTTGATTCTGAATTAATGAATTTTCTTTTGCCACTTAATTAAATCAATTTTAATTAAATAATTATGTCTAGCAAAATTACTATTCACGTCACTCGCGAATTAATTATAAATTAATTCGTTTGCCCGAATTAAAATCTAATTTTAATTCCGCGTCGAAATCTAATTTCGTTTAATATATTGAATATATTATTTTATCGATTAATTCTGAATTAATCGTTCTCTCTCTTCAAATAGTATTTTATCCCAGATAAAATATCTCCGTAATTAATCCTAGATTAATTTTCTCTCTCATCTAATTAATCCCAGATTAATTATGTTCGAGTCATACGTCATCGGTGAATCTTTCAGAAGCGACCCATGAGATCCATGGATATGTTGGCAGTAAATCCGGTCATCGGAATATCCAAATGCGTGCGTACCTGGTACCACGTTCTTACCGATTTATAAGACATGGTTGGCTTCTAGCAAAGCACCATGCCTACCCAATTCTCCAGAAATATTCTTTTAAGGAATATGTAATCTATGTCAGGCGTAGTATACATAGTATTGCGTATTACGATCCAGTATCGGATATCACATGCTAGGCCTGGGGCTGGAATTGTGTCTGCCCCATACGAAGAATATATCGGATCTCTGGTAACTAGTCTCTATAATCGGATAAGCATGACCTAGTCATATTATCCCGATGACTGCAGTACATAAGAGTACTAGTTCCGTATCCTACGTGATCATCATCTCCATATGACTGAAGTGATACTTCAATCTTGACATCACACCCAATACACTACGATTCTCAATATACCCAGAAAAGGCGTACACAGAACCTGTTTAAGCCCCGAATGACCAAAACCAAAGTATATTGATAGTCGCAAGTATTAGCGATGTAAGTCTCAAGTTAAGACCAAATACACATACCCTGATTCGGACTCCCATAGACACATAGTCATACTACCAATGGGATTCTGAGGGGTCTATCCAGAGCGAAGCTGTTCCCGTACCATCGGTAAACAAAACCTCCTATCACACTTGCATAAGTATCCAATACTTAAATATATGAGAACTATGCAGTTATGCTCCCACAACGCGCACAAGTACAATACTAGTCTATTCCGCATTATCGATGTCCAATCTCGATAATACTACGACTATGGATATTTTAATGATTAAACCTTAGTGGATTAATACTGTCTCATATCTTATTAATCCAGAACTAATCATATGGACTTTTATCATTTATATATCTCGGTAATCCAATTACAAATGATAAAAGAGCAATTTCCTTTGTCATATAATTAATTTGTACAACAACACAATGTTCTGTACAAATAGTGATGCTATGGGTCATAATTGTCCAACAATCTCCCACTTGGCCTATAGCCAATCACTCAAGTGTCCTACACCTGAACTATGTACGGGTCGCTCAAACTTCTGCTGAGAAACAGCTTTCGTCAGCGGATTTACAAGGTTATCATCTTATGCGATTTATACGATAATCACATCGCCATGATGTATGATCCGACGAATCAGTTGAAACCTTTTGAAGTACATACTTGGATTGTTGATGATACCGTTAATTCTTTAGCCTGTGCTGATGCCTAACTCAGCTGCTAATAGAGCTATACCTAATCTGATTAGGATTATGTAGATCCAAAATGCTTCTTTAGCTGCCTCAGCTGTAGCAATATTCCACTTTTGTTGTTTATTCGGCAACAGTATCTTGCTTGGAAGATTTCCAGCTCACTGTTCCGTTATTCAAACTATATAGTACCTTTATTACGACTTTATTGTCATTTTTGTCGGTTTGGAAACTTACAGCGGTGAACCCAGTCACTTCAAGTTCTCCTCCTCCATAACTTAAGGAAGCATCCTTAGTTCATCTAAGATACTCAAGGATGTTCTTTACATAAATCTAGTGACCATCACTTAGATTGGCCTGATTGTGTCTTCTATATGTGCTCAAAGCATATGAGACATCAGGTCATGTACATATCAAAATGTACAAACACTGAGAGAGTGTCAGCAGCTTTCTAGATCTATCCCAGTAGATCTTTATTCCTAGAATAAAGCCTGCTTCTCCCAGGTATTCTATGGATAATTTTTATAAAAGGCAAGCTTTCACCGATTTTAGTATGGGAATGTTATTGCTAAGAAGCAATACATCATCAACTTATACGACATTAATTGTCAGTGCGCTCCCACTAACCTTCTTATATACACAAGAATCATCTTCGTTTTGAATTAAATCATATATCATTATGGTTACATCAAAACGTTGGTTCCAAGAACGCAATGCTTGCTTCAATCCATAAATGGATCGAATTAACTTGCAAATCTTGTTTGCATGTTTTGGTACGACAAAACCGTCAGGATGTTGTAAACATCCTCCAAAAGGTTTCCGTTTAAGGAAAGCGGTTTTGATTGTTCAGCTACCATATTTCGTAAATGAAACATGCAGCATTAGCAAGCATTATCCAAATGGATTTAACCATGGCAACGGTTAAAAGGTTTCATCGTATTCGACACCATGTGGATGACGATACCCTTTCGCCACAAGCTTGGCTTTGTATGTTGGTATGTTGCCATCCATGTATGTCTTCCTTGAAGACTTATATAGTACCAATAGGCACAATGTCTTTCGGTACATCAACTAGTGTCTAAACTTGGTTGGTATACATGGAATCCATTTCGGATTTCATGGCACTTTGCCATAATAGGGAGTCGATACCTTGTATCACTTCCTTATACGTATCTGATTCGTCTTCCTCAATAAGATTGATATCTTTATGAGGTGAGATCAGAAACCCATACCTCCCAGGTTGTTTTCTGACTCTCTCCGACTTACGTGTTTCTTGTGTATTTGAAGATTGTGGTAAAATTTCATCCCTGATGAACTGTTTGTGTTCCGTTAAAGAATCAGTTCCTGGAACAGTATTACTCTGATTTTCATCGAGTTTTACTTTCCTCCCACTTACCACTGCATATAGGAATTCCTTTTAGGAAAATCGCATGGAGAGCAACAATTACATTGTTCTCTTGTGAGTTGTATAAGTACCATACTTTGGTTACCCTAGGATAACCCACAAATTAGGCATTTATCCGATTTGGGTTCTAGTTTGGTATTATCCAAACATATGCCCAGCATTCCCAAATCTTCAGGAATGAGAAAACCCGATTTCTTTCCTGTTCATATCTAATATGAAGTCTGTCTAACAGATTTTCATGGAACCTTATTCAAAATAATTTTTACACCGATTAATGCGTATCCCGTGAAGGAAATTGGTAGCTCAGAGCGACTCATCATTAACCTAACAATGTCCAACAAAGTTTGGTTTCTTTGTTCGGACACACCGTTAAACAACTAGAAACAGCAAAATAGCAACCAGAAACAGTAAAATAACAAGCAGAAACAGCGAAACAATGAGCAGAACTAGCAAAACAGCAAACCAACAATCATTCCGGTGACGGCCTAACGCACTTTTAAGAAAGCAACTTAAAAGGTAAGACCTGAGGGCACCCTATTTATTTTTATAGTTCCGGACACGACATGCCTTGCTGGACGTGAAATACGTCCATTCGTGTATGCGAAGTCCTACATCAAAGATGACCAAATTTCTGGTCACAATATTTTTCCTTCGTCGACATTTTATTATTTATTTTTTATCTATTTAGTGTTATTTATCTTTTTATTTATTTATTCACTTCCATCGTCATTTTATTATTCCACATTTATTTTTGCTATTTAGTTTTTTTTGTCTATTTACTTTTATTGTTATTTTATTATTTCGCCCATTTTCATGACCGTTTACATTGCATTGATGGTTATGTGTGTTATTATCCCTTGCGGTATATAGGATGGAGACCCTGATATAAATTCTGTAGCCGAATCCGAATGGACAGTAGTGCGGTCTGTATTTGGGATACAACTCCACGTACCACTCAGGAAATACTCATATATGCATGATTAACCCCCAACCCCCTTTCTTTTGTTAACTATTTATTATTGACGTTTTATTTGCTTTTGATTATTATGATTCTTATTATTGTACCTTGTATTTCTTAATTTAATTTGCTTTTATTTATATTAATGTTTATAGGTGTGCGAATTTGTGTGTTTATTTGAATTATCTTGCATAAACTGCATAAGACTTGGCTATACCATTGTGTGAACCCGTCCATTATACTGGCATAAGTAATGGACCATTCCGAACCCAATTGTTTGAGGTCTTCCCTTGCGAGGGGTGAGTGCGGCCTTAAATCTTTTCCCAATTCACACTGGGTGGCAACTCTTTTATTCTCCGGTTTAGTTCCCCGCGGGCTACTCCGTACCTCTACGGGCTGCGAGCCCAACAGTGTCATGGTTGACCGGTGCTTACACACACGCGTATAACGCAAGCGCACGTATCGTTCAAGTAGTATAAAAAGTTTCAATCCCACGAGGACTTAATACCTAAGCTATTAATTTTATGAGGTCAAATGATTACTAGTATCTAATAGGTTGATTGATTGATTTGAAATGGTGAAGATTTTAAATTTAAAAACAAGTAAATAAAATTACACGAAGGTAGGTTTAAGAAAAATCAATATTAGAAAATTATCTATGGTTGTGAATCTTTCTAATATCCTTTAAAAGATGAAGCGCATATTTCATGTTTGTGTAATAAATCGATTTACTAACCTGGAACACTAAATTATGCGAAAGCCTCTGTCGATGGTCAGACGCAAATACCCATTTTAATCCAATTGAACCATATGTCTTTGTCAACCAAACTATCTGGATTCATTAAGTTTAAGTTCCAATTATGGCTACCCCCGCCCGACAGGTATATGTCTATCTTGTAAGGAAATCTATTAAAGGGTTATCTATCCTCAAGGAAGATCGTGGGCTATTAAGTCTAAGGCTGAAACCTAAAATTCTTTTGTCAAGTTTATTTTAGATTTACCAGATCAATCTTATTAATGGCCAATTAACAAGACGCATTAAGCTTAAGACTTAATAAGTAAACCTTTAAATTACCCAAACTATAAAATAACCTCTTATAAATCGGTGATATTGGATTTTATCACAACCCCAGATAACTGGCTTAGTTACGACACATATTTACGTGTAGTAAAAATTTAAATAAAATAAAAGACAAAGTAAAATACTGAAAATTAAATACTGAAAAGTAAATTGCTGAAAAGTAAAAAAAGTAAAAAGTAAAAGCAAAAGTAAAAAGTAAAAAGTAAAAAGTAAAAAAAAATAAAAGTAAATTACTGAAAGTAAATTGCTGAAGAGTAAATTGCTGAAAAGTAAATTACTGAAATTAAATAAAGTAAAAGTACAATAAAAGAAAATGCTTGGGTTAGAGGATCAACTTTTATTACTACTATTTTAGATATCTCCCTTAATATAATATATTAACTTTACGTGATAATTACCAACCAGCCATAAAGGCGGTATCCTGATTAAGTCAAATTAATAATTAATTACCAACCGACCAACCAGGCGGAATCCATACTTAGTCAGGTTAAAACCAATTTATAATTAATTACCAACTGGCCAATATAGCGGTATCCTCATTAAGTCAAATTTTAAATAGTTTATATGTTATAATTAAGGGAGATTAATCTAAATAGCAATAATAAAAACTTTACCTTTCACCCCAGCAAAGGGAAATTATCTCCTCATTGCTTGAAAAATAAAAACTGCAAAAGTAAAGAAAGGAAATGATTGTGCGTAAAAGTAAATTGCGGAAAGTAAAAACTGAAAAATAAAGAAAAGAAAGTGCGAAAGCGGAAATTAATTACTGAAAGTTGTAAATAAACAAACAAGATACAATCTTCTTATTTCTTCTTTAGGAATTTCAAAGAAGAAAGTATGAATTTTACAAATGAAATGACTTGGTATTTATAGGCAAAATTTTGCCTCCATCAAATCATCCATCAAATTCTTCACCAAATCCATTATTAATTTCTCCACTAATTACTCCACCAAATTTATTATTAATTGCTCCACTAATTGCTTATCATGTTTGGTGATGATTTGATAATTTTATTATTTATTTATTAATTTATTTTTTTGCTTTGAAAATGACTTTAATAATTACACACAACACACTTCTGGATGGTTCATCAATTTCGGTCATTAAATCTTCCGAATTCGAAAATATTTTGTCTTTCAAAATTGTAGAGCTTTGAGTCTTTTTTAATCTGGCACTTGAATCAGCTCAATCCGATATCGGAGTAAAACGTTATGCCGAATAAAAGACATATGTGCAAAATTGGAATTTCCAAAACTGCACTTTGTCAAAAACGCCCTTTCAAGTTTCCAATCTCCAAAATTAAAATATCAAGTCCAATAATTGCCCTTATTTGACCCATATTTCGTCCTAAATGATTTCATTGAGACCCGATATTATTTTATCTGCAAAATAAACTAAAACACATCAAAACGTTCATCAAACCCGAGAAACTAAACAAAATATTAAGTTAAAGGGGCGGTAAATATTGATATATTTTCCGCTCATCAGTGGTCGCCGAGCATCATAGGCATAGCGGTAAACCCCGCTTCGCTCCTACAACGTTCGAACGAAACAAGGACGTAACTCGAACGTGAAGACTCTGGAAAGAGTTCGTTCGAACGTAATGGGAACGTGCCTCGAACGGTTGCTCTGTGGAATGATACCATTCAAACGCACCAAAAACATGCCTCGAACGTTTGCTCTCTGGAATGACACAGTTCGAACCAAAACAAGAACATTCACAAACGCCACATGTTCAAACGCAGAAGAGAACGTGCCACTAACGCCACGCGTTCGAACTCAGACATGAACTTTCCACGAACGCAGCTCTGATAGAATCCTCTGCCATGTCAGGAATACACCCAAGCACTTCAAGACTGATTACAACTCAATGTAATACAGTTTGTTACGGAATTTGCCAACATAAAAACCCAACAATATGAACTATGTAAGTGGGCGTGTGTCTGTTTCATCAAGATTAAATCACTAATTGATACTATTATGCTTTATATGCAAGTTGATTGTCATTAATGGTATCATAATAAATATTAGGAAACTTCCGATGGACCTTGGTACTGATTATATTTAGTGGCAGGAATCTGCTGAATTCCCAAAGTAATGCTATAATGTCATTAGTTTGATGCATTCTATTTTCTATAGTGGTCATAGAGGAGATATATTGCTTTTAAGTGATATGTTGCAAAAGAAGCTATCGTGTAGTTGTTCAAGTTTTCCAAAGATGATCAAAAATCCATAACAAAATGACTTTTGTGGATAATTGTTTCATACCAAAAGTGTTTCTGGAATTTGGAGAATGTCAGTCTCAAAGGTTTCATACATTGTTACTTTGCATTCGTAGGATCTCAGATAACCCAAGAATAGGGATAGGTTTTGGCACAAAGCCAGTTACAGCATTGTTAACAAAAATTTTGTTTGCATTTGCACATGTTGAAATGAGAAGGTTAAAAGGACAAATCATAACATCCTGAATAGAGCTTCCTCTTCTGAATAAATAAATACTGAATAGAACCGCCTCTGCACAATTTGGGTGAGAAGGTTAAGAAATGCCATATTGGTTGATGGTTTTACATTTTACACTTTGAATGGGGATGAAACTGAAAGCCTTGTATGTTGAAGTAGCTGTGTTTCTAAACTTTTGTAGTGGAAATAACCATGAAACATGACCAGCATCTATGCTCTTTACTTGAGTGGCACTAATCTTTGTAGCAATTTCAAATTTCTGTTTGGTTCCCAAATTGAGTCATGGAACCAAACCTAGAAGCAAAGCCTTTCGGCCATAAATGCACAGACCGACTCCTTGTTTGCATGCGTATTAATTGCCTTTGTTTTCTACTTTATTTCCCCAAAATTAATAATCTTAAAGTGTTTATGCTATGATCAGCTCCTGAACTAAAAGAAAAAGTTCATCATAGTTGTAGAAGAAATGCCGTATATATAGGTTTTATAGAGCTTGATGAATCAATGATCTCAGATAGAGTATAATGGCGTCAAAAGATCCAGGTAACTAACTCCACCTAGTGGGAAAATACTTTATTTGGTTTGGTTTATATACGTCTCTCTCAATGTTTTACTTCTTAGTTTGCAAATCAACAGTACCAGCTATGATAAGTTGGAGCTTGTACCCAATAATAGGGTATGCATGGAAGTAGATTTTCGTTGCTCTCGAGCTTGCTAATCTATTCACTATGTTCTTATGATTGCAGAAATACATGGCACACCTTCTTTCACTTGGACAACTTGATGGAAGTGGCTAGAATGGAATTATCAATCTACTACAGATGATTGACCGAAGCATCACTTTAACAGTACATACTATGAAATTACACCCAATGATTCATTTAAATGTATATCATATAACAATCTGGCAAAAGAAGTATAATGCTTGTTTGTTGCCAGGAGACTGCCCTACCACGACTTTTATTTATTGGATGTGAACATATCTCCTTTTGGTCCTATTGTTCAAATGAATCTTGGATGTTACGAACATGGGTTTACGTTATTGTTGTGCTGAATGTTTAGATCTTCCTGTCAATGTTAACGTCATTAGATTTGTCCGCCAGCTACTTATAGCAGCTACTATTATCCAGGCTGTGGCTGTGAGATTGAAGAAAGGATGTCATACATTTAACTCCAAATGCCAAAATCATCTATAATAGGGATGTGTAACGGTTCCGGATAGACCCGATAGAACCGAACCGAAAATTTGGTTTCGAAACTGGAGCCGATTATTTTAAGGTAGGTTCCGGTTTCAAACATGTGGAATCATAAAAAATAGGTTTCGGTTCTAATTTTACAATTTTTAAGAAATCAGAACCTACCGATTGAACCGAAAATTAGAATCGATTTTGGAATTGAATCGGAACGAAACTGGAACTGGAACCTGTTTTACATTTTAAGTTGCCGTTACCATTGGTTTTGATGATTTCATAGCGGAGAACTATCAAAAAGCTCAGCTAGAGAACAAAAAAAGCTGATGATGACCATGAGGCTGCCATAGGAGAACAGGTCTTTGAGAATGTGAGGGAAAAGTTCAGGATCAAGATGTATTGATTAATTCTGTTACTCCTTTGGTTGATTGTAATTGTGGCGTCTTAGAAAGTCCATGTTTTTTTTTTTTTTTTTTTTTTTTTTTAAAGTTTAGCTATATAATATAAAGTTTCATTTTTCCTCCTTTCTCAATTTCCTTTTCTTTTCTCTTCTGTTATCAACATTGGAGGGCTCTGAAGAGTTGCCCGAGCCCGGGTGACGTAAGTTGTACGCTTCTTCGAAGAATCTGTTTGATCTGTATCCTCATCCTTAGATGTACATGTACTGATTCTTTCCCTGCGGAGAAGAAAAGGGCAGCAATCAATGTAATAAAGATGATAATGGCCCAACAACTGCAGAGAATTTTGGCATCACTCGTACCTAGGCAAGGAGGTATACTTTCTTTGGATTGGAACGTGTCTCTCTCTTTTACCATATTGCTCCTCAAGACGGTTAAATTGTTGCTTAAACTGATCAACTCCGCTGTCAATGTAAAACCCACAGTTATTAGTCAATGACATCCTAGAACATTGAACAGGATATTTAATTTCTCAACAACACAGTCAATTTAGCTTGTAGACGATTACTTCACTGCACTGTTCTTAGGGGAAGCATCATTTAATTACTTTCAAAGTTGAGTAATATATAAATACAATTAATGCCATTACTGCGGGTAACAATCATCAGTGAAGGCCTGCACATATTGCGTGGGAACATCCCATGTATGTTCACTTGTGCTATACCCATAAAATTCTTCAAGACTGCTACCAATCATATGTTTAAATCAAAGTCTCTTTTAAAGGGACAGCCAGAGGCTAGCAGTTCAGTTACTTTCTCAGACTGAAAGATGAGGCCTACACACCTTAGTCATGCATGGCATCTAAACAGGAACTCCTCACTTCCTGTTTGAACAATCAGCAATAGAAGAGAAATTGAATTCCTGAACTTGGATACATGGGGTGAGTATGGTCTGTGCCTTGAAGGTACTCCTGAAGCATGTGGGGATGATACTCTAGAATCTGTTTGTTTGAATAAAAGGTATACCAGAAGGGTGAGACAAGCACCTTCACTAGCAGTATTAAATAATGCAGCATCAATCATTCAAATCGTACCTCTCTATCTATCAACTCTCTTACATCATCTTTTATCAATTTCCTCCTCTCAAATTCGAACTCAAGTTTTGGAATACGTTTCCTTGAAGGTTCCTCGTCCAGTTTTGCCAGTCCGTGGAAATATGGATCAGCTAATGCTTTCGAGGATTATAGGAAGCTTGCACCAAAAATTCAACAAATGAGATCCTCCATGGTGGTTTGCACCATTGTTAAAAAGGCAGCAATTTCTTAATTTCTTTCAACAATGGTGACCATACTTTTGACAATGCATGGAGATGGATGGGGATGCAAGCTGGATTCTACAATTCTCTCCCTCCAACTGTATCCGAAACAATTGTCATCTGATAGCTATCTCGGCTATGTCTCTGCACAGCTCTGGCTTGTCCCAATTGACCACCTTTGTTGACATGTCGGCTGTGTCTCTACACATCACACTTCACAGTGTCTCTACACAGTACTCTTCTGCTATATTTCTGCACAACACACTTCAATATGTCTCTGCATAGTACTCTTATGCTGTGTCTTGCAGTTCCACTGCCATGTTTCTTCACCCATTTATTCCTCAGTGCCATCTTGCCTTGGGAAACTCTATGGCTCCCCCTCATCAGTAAGCACAATATATTCGGATCCCGGTTATTTGATTGATGGAATCTTGCCTCGCTAAGATCTTCTTATCTGAGGTTCACTAGTTTCAGGAGGTTTGTTGTCATCCAAATCTGTAGATGATCATGTAGCATCTAGTGGAGCGGGTTGCGACTCCCCCTGCTCAACACTCTCTTTTGTAACTTCTGATGGAGTAGGTTGTGTCTCCCTCTGCTCAACATCCCCATTTACCTCCTCTAGTTTTGCTTCTGAAATTTCATCTTGCACCCTATATGTGGCCAATTTTACTAGTATTGGGTCTGGATTTCTGTTGGTTTTGGAATTGGAAAACATCTTGGGCTTTTCAATGTCTTTAATTGTCTGGTCTTCAAGAAACTCTATATCCTGGATTCTGATGACCATCTTTTTCTTCAGGTTCCATAATATTTATCCAAATTCTTCATCTCCATAGCCTAGGAATATATATGGAGTTGTCCTTACATCGAGCTTCTGCCTGAGCTCCTTGGATACATGTGCAACTGCTAAATAGCAGAATACTCTAAGGTGAGAGTATGAGGGATTCTTACTAGACCATACTTTCTCCAAAATCTCAAAATTCAACGGTATAGGTGGTGATCTATTGATCAGGTAACATGCGGTATGAACAACTTCTCCTAAGAATGGTTTTGGCAGCTTAGCAATACTGATCATGCTTCTGAATTTCTCCATTATGGTGCGGTTCATACATTCAGCTACACCATTATACTTTGGGGTGCATGGAACAGTTCTCTCATGTCGAAAGTCGTGTCTCCTATAATAGGCATCGAACTCTCTGGAACTGTACTCACCTTCATTGTCTGTGCAGAGGCACTTCAGCGTCTTCACTGTTTCACATTCTACTATGGCGTGGAACAACTTGAACTGATCCATGAACTGATCATTCGTCTTGAAGAAATACACCCACACTTTCCGAGAAGCATCATCAATGAAAGTCAGAAAATACTTGTTACCACCTAGTGAATCAACCTCCGAGGGACCACACACATCAGAGTGCACCAGACTGAGAAACTCTGATCTTCTCTTTAAAGAGAATTTAGAGGAGACTTTGTGTTGGTTACCAAACAAACAGTGATTGCAAGGACATAGTGCAACATCCTTGGTAAGCTTCTTTTTGGTCAGGGTATGCAACCTTCTCTCACTCATGTGACCGAGTTTCTGATTCCACAGATTTTAAGAAGCCTCTTTTTCAGCTACATTGAGGTTGTCTGCATAAATCTTCACATTAGTCTTGTACAGTGTGCCGCAAACATGTCCACGGGCAACAACCATGACACCTTTTGTTATTCTCCATGTGCCATTTCTGAAGTGACTATCATAGCCCTGTTTGTCAAGAGTTATCTCCGATAGTACATTCAGTCAAAGTTCTGGAATATGAGGACATCATTCAAAGTTAATGTACACCCGACATTTTTGTAGGGTATTTTAGGGGTAAACGTAGCGGAATGTGGAAAATAAATTTTTCCGATTTCGGGCAATTAAAATAAACTTATTTATTCTAATTACTCAATAATTAAAAACTGAATTTTTTACCCAAAAATCATATTTTTCCCTTAATTATCGTGAAACCCCAAAGGTTTGCATTTTGATCATTTTAGTCCTAATTTGTCAAATACAAATTTAAGTTATTTCAAATCACTACCAAAATAATTTCTACATATCATATACATCAAAATAAAACTCTCAACACAAAGCCCAATTTTTCTTCAAATTGTCGAGAGGGTCACCAACTTGCAACTTTTTGTATTTTGGTCCAAATTTGTTCAAAATAAGTTTAAATGATTTCCAATCAACACCAAATGATTTGTACATATCATATACATCATTATACAACACATATGAAAAGCCCCAATTTTGATTTAGGTTATGAACCCTAATTTCTCAAATAAATTAACCAAAATTAACCAAATCCAACACTTTAATCTAATCTCTATAACACCAAATAAGTCTCACCACTTTGAAACAATTTAAGAACAATTCTAGGTCATCAATGAGTGGCCTAACAACTCTAGAATAGCAACAAGATCATCAAATGATCAAAAGTGTGGTTATACACTTTTAATAAGCTTACTTTTTTAATCATACATGCATACATCTTTCATTCATGCTTCCAACCATCATAACACAAAAATAAGAGAGTAGAAAAACTTAAGAACTACACGTTTTGTAGCCGAGAATAAAAAGAACAAGTTTCCTTCTAATGGAAAGTTGGAAATACTTACTTATTTCCAAGTTTTCTTTGATTTCTTCTTGGTTTCTTCTCTTTTCGCTCATGTCTCTTTTATTTATGTTGTTGGTGGCTTCAACAAGTTTGTAGCAAATGAAAAAATGAAATCCTTTTATATATTTAGGGCAATGGCCGAAAATTGGGTAATATTTTTTCAATTTTTCAAACAAATATCAAACAAGTCAAATATCATTTGACTACCTTTTTCTTTAATGTAAAGTCAACAATTTACACTACTTAATTATTTCTTAACTTTATCATAATGGTAGATATTTATATTTTAATTATTAAATTATTTAATCATTTAACAATTAAATAATTAATTAAATATAAATATCTCAAATATATGTATTATATTTACTTTAAATATCCCAAATACATATATTAATGATATATGTCAAATATCATAATTTGATATTTAATTAATATATATTTAA
The DNA here is from genome assembly GCA_019454045.1 of Zanthoxylum bungeanum. Classification (NCBI taxonomy): domain Eukaryota; kingdom Viridiplantae; phylum Streptophyta; class Magnoliopsida; order Sapindales; family Rutaceae; genus Zanthoxylum; species Zanthoxylum bungeanum. The sequence goes on from SKCR01001265.1 coordinate 236,997, forward strand.
TAAAATCATACATTAAATACAAATACACATTAATTAAGAAATGACCAAAAGGTCCATTTGCATGTATCTTTCGTTTAACCGTTAAATGATTTATAAATAATCAATATTATTCATAAAAGTTGACCTAGTGCTCTATGAGTATATTTCATTAGTAAGACTCTATAGGTTCAGGCATATCTGTCACGAAATCTAATTTCATGTCCATAATCTACCCACCCGTAAATTATGACAAACACAGATAAACTAACTGAACCATACAAGTCGAGGTTATTGCATACGTATAATCTCTCCGTCACATGTATCCGAATTATTCCAGCGATATAGATATAAATGTCAAATCTCTATAGATATAATCATGTCGACGTGTCTATTAGCAATCTTGTAATAACACTTAGAACTCACTTTTATAGTGTACCACGAGCCCATAGATTTAACATATTTCTAATTCCATATTGAATACATATGCTATGCACACAAAGCTGACGGATTCTATCTTGACACACAAATGATATCCTGAGGATCGGTCCACACCCAATGAACAGGTGGAGGTCTGACCTTAGTAGGTCGGTGACGTGACTACAATCAAAGTGTGGAGGATATCTCATATATCCACAGTGGTATCTCAAGTCAAGGAATCACAATGTTACTAAACCCGAGAAGATTCTTATTGACGTTGGTGTAGCTTCTATTAAGAATTTTGGTGAGTCGTTCAGTGTTTATCTTATATAAACACCTACATATTTATACGAGTCTCCAAGACTCATTATTCATTGAGAATCTACCATTGGAATCCAAGATTCCATTATACGACATGTACCGATTTCAACGGGTTTACTTACTGACCAAGTAATGTAAATATTGACCAGAAACTGTTAAAGAAATGATATTGTTATGATACAACTCAATTTCAGTTGCGACGCTTTTGCAACTGTATCATAACTAATCATTCTATGGTCAATTAGGCTTTACCGTATATAAAGAGATGTTATATAACAGAAACTGTTTATTTTATTCATAATAAAATATTTACATAAGTATTTACAGGGAAATACAAAAGAAAATGGGTGCTCCGAGCTCCATTCCTAACAAATACTTCCACTTTCTCTAGTGCCAATATCGATTATATCTCATACCCATCGGCTCCACATGTTTATCAAATAACTTCGGAGGAATGGCCTTGGTAAGCGGGTCTGCTACATTATCTTCACTAGGGACCTTGCACAAGATAATGTCCCCTCGCGACACAATCTCTCGTATGATGTGGTACTTCCGTTCCATATATTTTGACTTCTGATGCGCCCTTGGTTCCTTTGCTTGTGCAATGGCTCCATTATTATCACAGTATAATATAATCGGATTCTAGATACTTGGGATAACTCTCAATTCTGTGATAAAGTTCTTAACCCAAACAGCTTCTTTTACAGCTTCAGAAAGTGCAATACATTTTGCCTCTGTGGTGGAATCAGCTGAGGACCCCTATTTGGAAATTTTCCAACAAACTACACCTCCGTGAAGGGTAAATACGAATCCTGATGTAGACTTTCTTTCATCAGGATCCGAATGGAAATCTGAATCTGTATACCCATTAACATGCAGTTCATTTCCTTCAAAAATCTGAAACTTATCCTTAGTACCTTTAAGATACTTTAGGATTTGTTTAATGGCCATCCAATGGTCATTACCTGGATTGGACTGATATCTGATGGTCACACTAACTACGAAGCTGATATCTCGCCTAGTACATAACATGGCATACATGATGCTGCCCAAACAAGAAGCATAAGACTGATTAGGCACTCTAATCTTTCATCTTCTGTTTGTGGGCACATCTTCTTCGAAAGATGTAGGCCATGTCTGAACGGTATATTTTATGTCTTACATTTATCAAAATTATACCGTTTTAAGATCTTATCTATCTACGTTGATTGGGATAACCCAATAAGCTTCTTTTCTCTATCTCCATAGAGTTTTATGCCTAAGACATAAGAAGCTTCACCCAGGTCCTTCGTGGAGAAATTCTTACAGAGGTAAGTTTTGACGCCTTGAATCATCCCGATATCATTCCCAATGATCAAGATGTCGTCAACATGGAGAACTAAAAATACCACCATACTCTCATTGGCCTTCTTATACACACAGGATTCTTCCGAATTCTTGAGAAAACCAAACAATTTGATTATCTTGTCGAATCGAAGATTCTAACTTCGTGAAGATTGTTTAAGTCTATAAATTGACTTCTTAAGCTTACATACCATGTCCGAGTTTTCACTGGATACAAAACCCTCCGGCTGTTCCATATAGATTTCTTTGTCAAGAAATCCATTTAGAAAAGCTGTTTTGACATCTATTTGTGAAATCTCGTAATCATGGTATACAACAATAGATAATAAAACCCCGATAGACTTTAGCATCGCTACTGGTGAAAACGTTCCATCATAGTCAACACCAGGTCGCTGCGTGTAACCTTTAGCTACCAGTCGGCCCTTAAAGGTTTCAACCTTTCCGTCAGGCCCGCGCTTCCTCTTGTAAACCCATTTACAACCGATTGGAACAATTCCTTCAGAAAGCTTAACTAAGTCCCAAACTTGATTCAAATGCATAGAGTCTAACTCTGATTTCATGGCCTCTTTCCACTTCACGGAGTCGATGTCCAACATCACTTCTTTATAGGTAAAAGGTTCAGTCTCTTTAACTAAGAGAACATCAAGACTCATTTCTTGTATCAAATAAAAGCGTTCAGGAGGTCTAGATATCCTTTCGGACCTTCGAATTGTGGGTAATGAAGGTGTTTCATCTTCTTGAACTTCAGGTTCCTCCGTTGGTTTGTTGGTCTCAGGTTGTACTTTATCAAGTTCAACATGTCTGTGATTACCTCTATCAGTCAAAAATTCTACCTCTAGAAATTTTCAAAAGCGAGTTACGAACACATTTCGATGATCAATATCATAGAACAAATATCCTTTGGTATTTGAAGGATATCCGACAAACCTAAACTTTTGCCCTCGAGGCAAAAGCTTATTTTCTGAGCCACCATAACGTATGCAATACAACCCCATGTTAGGGTTGGTGCTCAGAGTGCCAATCCGGATCGTTTTTATGTCCGATTCATAAATACGAACAATTCCATTTTACATAATATTACTTATTTACTGGTAGCACCTCTTGTCTTTTATACACATATTCGACCTAATTGCGATTAGTTATTTAATTACGATTAGATCGAAACTGAATCTGGTTTAGTGATACATGTATATTAGACAAAGACCCTAGGATTTATAATATAGTGCGCAGTTACAACATAGTTTGTAATTGATATTGTTAAGCGCACTATAAGATGTATATCCTTAAATAAAGTTCCTGGTCAAGATTTACTAACACAGGTCGGTTAGTAAAATCCGCTGAGACCAGTACATGTCGTATATCGTGACTTGGTCCGATGGTTTATCCCAATGAACCATGAGTCTCGGGAGATGCGTATAGACATGTAGGTGTTTATTTGATAAACACTGAACAACTCATTGAAGATTTCCTAATAGATAGTACACCAACGTCAATAGAATCTTCTCGAGTTGAGCGACCATAGTGGTCCTTCGACTTGAGATACCACAATGGGATATATGAGTTATCCTCCACACTTTGATGGCAGTCACGTCACCGATCTATTCATGATCAGACCTCCGCCTGTTCGTTGAGTGTGGACTGATGCTCATGATATCCAGTGCGTATCAAGATAGGATCTGTCAGTCATGTGTACAGGCCATATGCATCCTCACGTGTTTACGATCTAGTAAATCCATGGCCGTGGTATTGTCGGCACCATAGAATGATGACACGTGGAACGCTGTGATTGGTTGATGATGACGTGGAGTTGATGTGGCACTTTGACTCGGTTAACTGGTGATGTGGACAATGACGTGGAGTGACATGTGGCGATGGTGACTGTCAGCACCGTAGGATGATGACATGTGGCACGGCGCACGTTAGCAGACCGGTTGTGATGGTGACACATAGCACGGCGCACGTTAGCAAAGTCAAAATTCTCAGATTCTGACTTGTCGACCCAAAGCACGTTAGCATTGTTCGGCGCACGTTAGGCGTCGTGACGCCGAAGGCTTACGCGTCGTGACACGCCCATTGACCAAAATGCCCTTTTGTCTGTTTTTCACTGTTTTGGCCCCAAATCACCTTCAGAATTTCCTGAAACTTTATTTATCTACAAAATAGCATAAAACACATCAAAATATTCACAAAACTCAAGAAAATTTACAAAATATTAAGTTAAATGAGTGGGAAATAGTGATACATTTACCACTCATCACACCCCCAAACTTAACATTTTGCTAGTCCTCGAGCAAAACATAGAATAACATAAACATCTTTAAAATAAAATTCAACTAAGCCACTTTCGTAGGGATCACGGTTGCATTTATCGTATGCAACAAGCCTTTAAACCCCTAGGTGTCCCTAGTGGACTAGTTGTAGTCTCGTGAGGGTTTACAGCAATGATACCCACAAACATTTTACAAAAGTAAAAAGGTAGTGAAACTAATGCACACAAAAGAAAAAAGACAAGCGAAAAGAGAATAATAAAGTTAGTGACTAATCAGGTGAAACTTCTACTCCATGTCACTAGTTGTTTTCTTTCTTTCTAAATTACTGAATAAGTAAATTCTCCGATTATATTTACCATTCGCCATATACACAGCCAACAAAATATTAAACAACTCATTTTTGCCCACAACAGTTATAAGTGCAGTTGATAAGAGAGTAATATATTTGTCCTAAAGTTTTATTAGAATTCACACCTTTTTGTAGCAATGGAATACTTTTTCCGATTTCTCTGATTTTTTCTTTTTTTTTATTTTTTTTTATTTATATACAATATCTTCCATCTATGTAGCGAGTGTTGGGTCGGTGGCTCCCAAACCAGTTGGCTTTAGGGCACCAGGTGTTAAGACACCCGTACGAACTTAATTACTCAGACTTCATATATATATATTTTTGCAGCATCTTTGATCCATGTAGCGAGCTTTGGGTCAGTGACTCCCAAACCTGTTGGCTTTAGGGCACTAGGTGTTAAAACACCCTTATAGACTTAATAACTCGGATCTCATACGTTTTTTTTTTTACTCCATCACTTTTTGAGATGCTTCCTCCAATTAAACTAGAGCACTGAATATTACAAACTTTTCAATTATAGCTCATGTCTGTATGTTACTATGCATGTTGATAATACCTGCCAACTGAGCATATGAAGATCCATTTTAAGTCAGTATTATGGAGAATTCACAAATTAAATAATTCAAAAGGAAATAAACAAAAATTAACTTGTTCCGAAATAGGTTTGAGTTACGTCTCAGGAGTGAAAATTCCATACTCAGCTATCTCTTACCAATTTCACCTTTTTAGTCAAAATCAAAACACAAAAACGCAAAATATTTTTGTAATTTTTGAAAATTTTTCAAATTTTTTGTATTTTTAGAAAAATTTTGGACTAAAAATAAAAACAACACACAAACTAAAAACAAGGTACTGATCAACTAATTCCCTCCCCCAAACCTAAATGAGACATTGTCCCCAATGTCTTAAACAGTAGAAGAATAGTTTAGAAGATAATACCTGATTAGTTGAAATTCTACAGGAAATTAAAAGTTAAGATCCAGATTAATCCGACGCCTCTTACCACGATCGTCTTCGGACCAATTTATCTTTGAATGGATAGGGTCAATTTGTGGTTCATAGGCTAAGATTTGGTCAATTAGATCCGGAGTAGTTCTGGCAGTGAAGAGGAGTTCTTTTAAAGGTTTTGACACAAACTCATTTCTCCGGGTATCATCAAGAAACACACAAAGAAAATCATAAAATCCATCAACATTGTACAGTCCAAGCGGTTTCTGGTGTTTGTTCAGGTTCGCCCAAGATAGCACTATAAAAATTTCGTCCAATGTGCCCAAACCACATGGCAAAGCAATAAAAGCATCAGCACGGTTAATCATTTCTACCAATCGTTCAAACATACCTGGCACGATCAGTTCCTCTCCGTTTGATGGTTCAATAAGATTTGCCTCTGCCAAGGGTTTTGGGATGATTCCCAAAACATGACTGCCTCCTTCCTGTACAGCCTTTGAAACGATCCCCATAAGTCCAAGATTGCCTCCGCCATATACTAAGTGCATATTCCTTGCAGCTAAGACTCGACCCAATTCATGTGCTGCTTCTACGTATTGTGGCTTAACACCAACACTAGTACCGCAAAACACACCGATGTTTTCAACTCGTCTTCTTGAAGTGGCTTCCATGTTTTACTCTGGATGTCTTCATAAGTGCAATGATGAGTTGAATTTATAACACCTGAAAAGGGTGAGTAAAATAATAGCACTAGTACCCGCCAAATGACAATTATTAGTTAAACAGTAAAATAAATCGTGATAGTAAAAAATGTATGGATCATATCGGAGAAAATAAATGAAAACAACAAAACAAATCACAATTATTAGGAAAAGACAAAGAGATATAATATGTACAAGAAAAGTAACGGCTTGATTGACGTCTATGCGTCAGGGACAAGCTTCCCATCCAATTTTCTTATAAATTAGCAAATAGGGTCTTTTTGAGTCAGATTCCCAAGACTTAACTGTTGTCTTTCTTTTTGAAATTGTGTATGTAATTTGCGAATGGCTATATGAACATATCCACTGAGATGCGTCTCGAAAGTCGAAGATATATCATCTAAAGACTCCTTACTCAAGCCATCCCTAATGAAATTAATCTTATCTTCGCGGTTATCAGACACCATTCCTAAAGAACGACAACGAGTATCACAAAACATACGAGCACATTTATAACAGACACACATTCTTTTGGCTATTCTCTTTTTAGCATATGTGCTTCTTCCTAAACCAGGCATATGTGAAATAAAAGAGTCAGAAGACTCACCTGCCAATCGGACCCGTGCTTCAATAATCCAACGAATATCAGTAGGAATACCTTTGATCATCAGTATTCTCATCTGTTCCAAGCGACCTTTGTAGACTTTCATCATAGATTTTTTAGGGAGAGAAGGAAATTACTTGTGAAGATTTCTGAGAGCTTCTTCCATCATGAAATGTCTTAATCTGCAAAAACTAAACACACAAAATTAAATCACACCAAATCATAATATATACACAAATTGCATGGGTTACCTCCCTGCGAGCGCTAAGTTTAACGTCGTCAGCTAGACGTGACTTCTCGAACGTTAGGCTGGATCTGAAAGTGTGACACTTTCTTTTTGTCGCTCAAATAATTCTCCCCAGTAGTGCTTGACACGCTTGTTTTTAACCTTGAATGTTTTGTTGGAGTCAGGATCACGTATCTCAACGGCTCTATCTGGTAAAACCTTGGTGATCATTAATGGACCTGACCACCGTGATTTTGGCTTTTATGGGAAGAATTTCACCCTTGATTTCTCTAACAGTACCTTCTACCCTGGTTCCAGTTGTATGCGTACTAACTTCTCATCATGTCTTTTCATTGCCTTTTCTTTGTACAATTTGGCATCCTCAAAAGGCTGATTGTGAAATTCCTCTAATTCGTTGAGCTGGTGGAACTTTTTCTCTTCTGTTGCTTGTAGTGCAAGAATTGGCTTTTTCAGTGCAAAAGATGCTTTATCTTCAGGCTCCACATGCAATTGACATGTTTTAAGTTTTTCAATAGAACTTTGCATTGCATTGGAGTTCTAAATGGTACTGTGTATCACATCAAGTCTGGAACATTCCTCATTCTTTTCATCATCTGGAAAATTCATGGCCTTGAAAACATTGAATGTTACTTCTTGATCTTGTACCCTCATGGTTAATTCTCCTTTTTTTACATCAATAATGGTTCGACCTGTAACCAAGAATGGTCTCCTGAGGATGATTGGCACGTCTGCGTCTTCCTTCATATCAAGGACAATAAAATCTGCTGGGAAAATGAATTTGTCAACTTTGACAAGCACATCCTCAACTACTCATCTTGGAGATACGACCGTTCTATCAACAAGTTGTAGAGAGACTGAAGTGGGCATTGTTTCTCCAATCTGCAGTTTCCTGAAAATAGAAAAAGGCATCAAGTTAACACTTGCACCTAAATCACATAAAGCCCTACCAAAGTTATGTTCTCCTATGATGCATGGAATGGTAAAACTGCCAGGATCTTTCAACTTTAGGGGAAGCTTCCTCTGAATGATGGCGCTGCATTCTTCTGTCAATGCTACCATCTCGTAATCTCCCAATCTCCATTTTCGTGAAAGAATGTCTTTCATGAATTTTACATAGCTGGGCATTTGTTCCAAGGCTTCTGCAAATGGAATGTTGATGTGCAGCTTTTTGAACACCTCCAGGAAACGTGCAAACTGCTTGTCCAGTTTGTTTTTCTGAAGACGCTGAGGAAAAGGTGGAGGTGGAGTGATCTGTTCTTTTTCCTTTGCTTCTTTTTCCTCCATCTGTTGCTTTTTTTCTTTTGGAACTTCCTCAGCAGTTGTATTGGCTCCAACATCTTTGTTGATTTCAGTACCACTTTTTAACATGATGGCATGACACTACTCCTTCCCTATATTCCTTGGATTTGGTTCTGTGTTGCTGGGAAGATTTCCTGGCGGTCTGTAACTCTGAGCATTGGCCAGTTGTCTGATTTGATTCTCCAGTGCTTTGATGGAAGCAGATTGGCTCTGAAACATAGCATCTTACTTTTTTAACTGATTCAGCACTTATGCTATTCCTGGTTCATTTGCCTGCTCATGGCCTTTGTTAAGTTGCTGGAATCCAGGTGGTGGATAGTTCTGCTGTTGGAATCCAGGTGGTGGATTGTTCTTTTGCCCTGAATTATTGCTCCATGAAAAATTGGGATGATTCCTCTACCCTGAGTTGTAGGTGTTGGAATATGGATTGTTCCCCTCTCTGTTGAAATTGTTGACAAAATTCACCGTCTCTTCAAGTTTGTTCGGCTCTGGTGCTCCTCCATATGGTGAACTTGTGGATCCAGTGGTAAGAGTCTCCATGAATTTGCATATTTGATCCAGCTTGGCGTTGACTACTGTATTGGCTCCACTTTCATAAATTCCTGCAATTCTTTGGATCATGCTCCTTTCTGTTGGCCACAAGGAATTGTTGTTGGCCATTTATTCGATTAGGTCCATGGCTTGATCTTCTTCTTTTGCCATTAAATCTCCTCCAGCAGCAGCATCGATTGTGGTTCTCATTATTCCAGAAATTCCATTATAGAATGTTTGGACTTGAAGCCATTTTGGAATCTCATGGTGAGGACATTTCCGGAGCAAATCTTTGTACCTTTCTCAAGCTTCGTAGAGAGTTTCTGAGTCTTGTTGTACAAAAGATGTGATATCATTCCTCAGCTTTCCAGTTCTGGATGGTGTAAAGTACTTTGCAAGAAATTTGGTGGCTAAAGTGTTCCAAGTTGTGATAGAACCTGCTGGTAGTAAATGTAGCTAAGCTTTAGCTCTGTCCTTCAAGGAGTATGGGAAAACACGCAGTCTCATTGCTTTTTCAGCTTCTCGGTTGTAATTGAAAGTGCCGCAAACTTCTAGGAAGTTGTTGATGTGGGCATTAGGATCTTCAGTTGCATTCCCCCCAAACTGCACTGACTGTTGAATCATCTGAATGCATGTTTTGATGTCACCCGCATTTTCTGGTAATGGAGGAAGTACAATACAAGAAATGAGTCTGTCAACCACCAGAATGGTTCTGTCTCGAATGGGAATTGGTGGTGCAACCTCCAAAGGTTCAGGTTCCATGTTAACAATTGCTTTTTGGCCTTCTCAACTGTCTGATGGTTCTTTCAATTTGCGGGTCAAGCGGTCGAAGTTCAAAGCTTCTGGTTCGTCTCATGAAGTTTCTGAGAACCTGAAACACAAGAAAACAAAAACAGTAAGTAAAAATAAGTTAGATACAAGTAAATGTATCTAACCTCTAAACTAATAGTGAAAGATAAATAAGTCCCCGGCAACGGCGCCAAAAACTTGATCGGTGCTTACACACACACGTATAACGCAAGCGCACGTATCGTTCAAGTAGTATAACAAGTATCGATCCCACGAGGACTTAATACCTAATCTATTAATTTTATGAGGTCAAATGATTACTAGTATCTAACAGTTTGATTGATTGATTTGAAATGGTGATGATTTTTAAATTTACAAAACAAGTAAATAAAATTGTACGAAAGTAGGTTTAAGAAAATTCAATATTAGGAAACTATCTAGGGTTGTGAATCTTTCTAATATATTTTAAAAGATGAAGTGGTTATTTCATGTTGGTGTAATAAATTGGTTTACTAACCTGGAACACTAAATTATGCGAAAGCCTCTGTCGATGGTCAGACGTAAATACCCAGTTTAACCCAATTGAACCATATGTCTATGTCAACCAAATTATATGGATTCATTAAGTTTAAGTTCCAATTATGGCTACCCCCGCCCGACAGGTATATGTCTATCTTGTAAGGAAATCTATTAAAGGGTTATCTATCCTCAAGGAAGATCGTGGGCTATTAAGTCTAAGGCTGAAACCTAAAATTCATTTGCCAAGTTTATTTTAGATTTACCAGATCTATCTTATTAGTGGCCAATTAACAAGACGCATTAATCTTAAGACTTAATAAGTAAACCTTTAAATTACCCAAACTATAAATAACCCATTATAAACCGGTGATATTAGAATTCATCACAACCCTAGATAACTAATTTAGTTACAACACATAAGTGGGGCTAGTAAAATAAAAGACATAAAGTAAAAATACTGAAAAGTAATTGCGGTAAAGTAAAAGCTGAAAAGTAAATTACAATAAAATAAAATGCTAAGGTAAAATGATCAACTTTTACTATTTACTATTTAGATATCTCCCTTAATATAATATATTAACTTGTGATTATTTTACCAACCAGCCATATAGGCGGTAACCTGATTAAGTCAAATTAAGTCCAACCAGCCATAAAGGCGGAACCAAAATAAACCTGCCATATAGGCGATAAGAAAATTTAATTACCAACCGACCAATCTGGCGGTATCCTTGATTAGTCAGGTTTAAACCAGATTAAAATGAATTACCAACCGACCAATATAGCGGTGTCCTTTTTAAGTCAAATTTTAAATAGTGAATATATTATATTTAAGGGAGATTAATCTAAATAGCATTAGTAAAAGAATTACCTTTCACCCTAGCAGGGGGAATTTACCTCCTCATGGTTGGATAGTAAAACCTGTAAAAAGTAAAAAAAGTAAATTACTATTACTACTACATAACGTAATTAAAATTTATTACAAAATTGAAATTAAAAAGAAACTAGATAGAAAACTCCTTATTTACATCAGAGAAATTAGAGAGGAAGGTACATCTGAAACTGAAATTTCGAGCTCTATTTATAGGCGCCAGTAGGGTGTCCGCGTCGCGACGCGCAGCTCAAGTCGCGACGCGAGTGACTGTCGGCACCATAGAATGATGACACATGGCACGCTGTGATTGGTTGATGATGACGTGGCGTTGAGGTGGCACTTTGAATCGGTCAACTGGTGATGTGGACAATGACGTAGAGTGACATGTGGCGGCACGTGGCGATGGGGACTATTGGCACCGTAGGATGATGACAGTTGGCACGGCGCACGTTAGCAGACCGACTGTGATGGTGTCACGTGGCACGACGCATGTTAGCAAAGTCAAACTTCTCAGATTTTGACTTGTCGACCCAGCGCACGTTAGCATTGTTCGGCGCACGTTAGGCGTCGCGACACCGAAGGCTTGCACGTCGCGACGCGCCTAATGACCAAAATGCCCTTTTGTTTGTTTTTCACTGTTTTGGCCCCAAATCACCTTCAGAATGTCATGAAACTTTATTTATATACAAAATAGCATAAAACACATCAAAATATTCACAAAACTCAAGAAACTATACAAAATATTAAGTTAAATGAGTGGGAAATAGTGATACATTTTCCATTCATCAAGTATAACTTCGGAAATTAGTTCCGAGTGTTATTTAGAGATCGTAAATTAAAAGTCGACTATATTATACCGAACAGATTTGACGTTCTCATCTATATCCCAGGTATAATATGGATAGCCTGTGATGGAGGGATTATACGTATGCAATGACCTCGACTTGCATAGTTTAGCGAGATTATCTGTGGTCGTCATAATTCATGAGTGGGTGAATTATGGACACGAAATTGGATTTCATGACGGATAAACCTAAACTTAGAGAGTCTCACAATATGAAGTGTACTCGTTGAGCACTTGGGCATCGCGTTATGAATAATACAGATTATTTAGAATATTTAATCGAATTAAGTGAGTTAATTCGAATCGTTTAAGCGGTTAAACAATAACACATGTCTTAGGGGATTTTGGTCAATCGTAATTATTGTGTATTTATGTTTGATACATAATCTGATTAGATACACATTAAATAATTATCAAATGAGACTTTGACACATGCCATAAATATATGTATTTGTTATTTAATGTAAATAAAAATACATATATAATCATAATTATATTAATTAATTATTTAGATATTTAATTGTTAAATATTTGAATAGTTAAATAATATCTATATTTCATAAATGTTATGAAATATGGCTAATTATTATTTTTACACATGGTATGATTTAATTAAACTTTATTTGTCCAAATTTGATTTGTTAAGATAAAGTTTGATTTAATTAATTGATTTAATTTACCAAATGGACAAAAATGCCCCCTTTGAGTCGATTCCACTTCCATTTATTTGGAAAATATTTTCTTCATCACTTTATGAAACCACCATGGCCGAACCTAAAGAGAGAGAAAGCCCTAATTTTTGTTTGATCAAATTATGAAGGAAAATTCAAGAAAAAGGCTTAGGAAATTGGAGATTAAAAGGTAATCCTTAATCTTCTTGAGCTTGGAAATTTGTTTCTTGTTTTCTTGAATTTTTAGAATGATTCTAGGGTTCCTTTATTTCTTAAATTTGGGGTTTTTGGTTTTGATGGATGGAATTGGAAGTGTTGGTGCATGTGTGAAGTGATTTGGATGATATTAGTGTAATTATTGTTCAAATTGATCATAAGATGATATGTTGCCATTCTAGAGTGTTATGACCACTCTTGTAATGCCTAAATTTTTCTTGGGTGCTTCATGTGTGGTGACTTTGGTTGGTGTTTTGATTAATTTGATTAATCTTGAAAAATTGGATTTAAGGCATGAAAATTGACAAATTTGTGTTCTGGATCAGATCTTGAAATATCAGTGAATATGTTGATAAATTTGATGTCATATAAATGTATTGGATGTGTTTTGGGTGTTGGAACAATTTTCGGAAATTATTTCGGAGTTGAAATAAGCGAAAACAGCCAAAAACGGCGTTACCGGGTGACTTTTAAGCCAACCGGATGACGGCTGTCCAAAAAGTGAATTTTTCACTGTTCGGCCCGCCCATGAACTGCCCTAACACTATTGAGGCTGACCTGGACAGTTTCCATAAGTGTTGGGTGGTCGGTTCGGCCAAAAATATATTTTGCGTCATTTTACGGAAAAATATTTTCGTAAAAGTTTCGGGATGTTTCTTTGCTATTTATGTCGTTATTTGATATCGAATAAATATTTTTAGGTGAAATATGAATTATTCACATTAGATATTGAATAATTTGTTCGGTAATTTTAAAAGTTTTAAAATTACGATTTCGCCCGAACAGCGCTTCCGCTGCGCCCTTCGCCCAAAAAATCCCAACAAAAATTGGTATCAGAGGAGGTCTGATGTTTCATCCATTACATTATTCATGCTTGATTTATGATATGTAATCCAATTTTAATGTACTCTATATGTTTCTTGACTTTTCGGTTCTACAATAACGGAAACGTAACATAAATTTAATGGTTAAATTGAGTTATGTTTTCTAAGGTTGAATTGAATTGTTTAGAAAATGATTTAGATTAAAATTCTGCATTTGATGAGGAGTAATGCTTCATTGAGGAATATCCCCGCTTAAAATAAGGCTGTAAAATAACGTGTATTGGATGCATGTTTCTTGGTCCGTCTTGTCAATACGGTTTATAGGTAACTTTCTATGGCTGCATTCCGAGATCGTGCCAAAGTAGTGAGGGTGTAGTTGATAGGATTTTATCCATGCCGGTTGTATATAGATACTAGACAAATTCAAGTGAAAGTGGAAATCCTGAACGTGCCAAAGCTGTCATGACTACATCGGTAGCTTGAGTTTGTCATTAGCAAGTGACGCCTTGATACGCCTCCTTGTGAACGTGCCAAAGCTATCATAACGAGAAACGGTCAGGACCAAAATCAGGAGTCACTGGTGAGTGATTGACAATGAGTTGTCTACGTAATGAATATACGTAGGCGAGATCGTGCCAAAGCTGTGAATCGAAATATATTCATGGGATCATACTCTCACTATGGAATTCGATTTAATTATTGAATTCACGTTCTCCGTTGGGGATTACGGTATTACGTAAAGTAGTGAGAGACACTGCTGGGCTAAAAATCCATAACTAAAGCAGTGAGTAATTTTATGGAAATTGCTGCTTTTGTTTTCCTTTATTCTATATTGTTTATAGAATTATACTTCTAATCCACTGCATAACATATTACTTGAATATGTTTTCTGACTTAACTTATGGTTGCGTTTTTCTAGAATAGGTTCTAGAATGACAGTATACTTAGATATTGTTAGATTAGTTCAAACCATCAGGAACTTTTATTCCGATTTTCTTGAAAAATCAAGATGGTTAGTGACTTAGTTACTAAGTCACGATTAGTAATCTAAATAGATATCTGTTTTAGGATATTACTATATAGAAATGATAGTTTCTTATATAGTAAGAATTGACTTGAATTAGTTCATGTCCCGAGATTCTTGACTGGCATTAAGAAAACACCATTAGGTATTTTGTTTATCTTATAATGACGTTTCTTGGCTTTAGTGACTTTTAGAAGTCACGTGTCTGACACAGTTTGTTGATCATATATTTGCAATTGTTGTGAATAATTGAAGGCAAATTATAAAGCTAAAGAAAGGAGATGTGTATAGTTGTGTGTTGAGAATATTAATTCTCACAATACGACAACTATAGGTATTGGATACCAGATCTTCTGTCTAGTTATTTAAAATAATATTTAATAACTATTTTGATATTTGATATCAGAACTAGTGACTATTGGATAGTTACTTGTTATATATAAACAATTGTTACATATTTTAATATGACTAGTAGTGTCATTGATAAGAAGATAAACATTAAGAAAATGTTCGGTTAACTAAATAACTTAGAACAGTGCTTTATGAGATTTTATCTCATAAGCATAAGATGTTTATTCCATATGGTAAATGATGGTCTGATATGAGATCACACCATATATCCTTATCGTTTTAATGAATATTATATTCAGGATGTGATTAAATCTCATTTAACCAATGATCGTCATTGGACCACAAGATTTATTAAACTAATACATTGGATGTATGTAGTTTAATAAATTAGAAATTGCCTAAGATATTTTTCTTCACTTCGTAACTTAGTTAATGATTTGTCATGACTTAGTTACATGTTTCTAATAGGGAACATGTTGAACGTCTTGAATTGTTCGAGAACTTTCAATGTGTTTCATATGAAACGCCGATAGAATATTTTGAATGGTTCAAAGATATTCTATTTGTAGTGTTGGAAACTATATCTTTAAAATTCATCGTGAGTCTTTGAATTGTTCGAAGATGTTTGATATGATCAAACACATGAATTTAAGGCAATTAGTTATAAATTTATTTAATGAATGTGATTCTTACTGAATCTTAAACTTCCACGATTCGATCTTGATGGAATTGGTCAGTGGGAGTAATTGAATATTATATGATTTGATTCGTTGATATTGAGTGTTACCGAATTAGTTTTCAATACTCTTGAGGTTATGCTCCGGTAACACTAATTCATCTCTTTAATTAAGGTTCCATTCGTTTCTACAGTTACATATATGATATGTATAGTAGAAAATTCGAATCTTGAAAAGTTTGAGATTTGAAATTTTCTTTTGTATAATTGTTATATAATTGAAAGTACTTGCGCCTCAGAGGTACAAGTAGGGTTTATCTTTTATTCTATTTAATAGAATATTGTATTCTATTTGATAGAATATCTTTTCTATGATCCCGAGTAATAAAATTATTTTATTACTTAGTGTGTAACATTAGATGTTGACTATTGTAGAAAAGACTTGACTTATTAAAGTCAAATGTGAGAATTATAAACTGTGATGGAACTACATAATTAATTAGATGAAATGACCCTTAGTCAACTTCCATATAAGTATAATAGGATGTCATAATCATTTGCGAAGTATTTGATACTTATTAGTTCTGCTGTTTTCTTATCGAAGAAAATTATCCTATAACTTATAACTTAGAACAGTGCTTTATGAGATTTTATCTCATAAGCATAAGATGTTTATTCCATATGGTAAATGATGGTCTGATATGAGATCACACCATATATCCTTATCGTTTTAATGAATATTATATTCAGGATGTGATTAAATCTCATTTAACCAATGATCGTCATTGGACCACAAGATTTATTAAACTAATACATTGGATGTATGTAGTTTAATAAATTAGAAATTGCCTAAGATATTTTTCTTCACTTCGTAACTTAGTTAATGATTTGTCATGACTTAGTTACATGTTTCTAATAGGGAACATGTTGAACGTCTTGAATTGTTCGAGAACTTTCAATGTGTTTCATATGAAACGCCGATAGAATATTTTGAATGGTTCAAAGATATTCTATTTGTAGTGTTGGAAACTATATCTTTAAAATTCATCGTGAGTCTTTGAATTGTTCGAAGATGTTTGATATGATCAAACACATGAATTTAAGGCAATTAGTTATAAATTTATTTAATGAATGTGATTCTTACTCAATCTTAAACTTCCACGATTCGATCTTGATGGAATTGGTCAGTGGGAGTAATTGAATATTATATGATTTGATTCGTTGATATTGAGTGTTACCGAATTAGTTTTCAATACTCTTGAGGTTATGCTCCGGTAACACTAATTCATCTCTTTAATTAAGGTTCCATTCGTTTCTACAGTTACATATATGATATGTATAGTAGAAAATTCGAATCTTGAAAAGTTTGAGATTTGAAATTTTCTTTTGTATAATTGTTATATAATTGAAAGTACTTGCGCCTCAGAGGTACAAGTAGGGTTTATCTTTTATTCTATTTAATAGAATATTGTATTCTATTTGATAGAATATCTTTTCTATGATCCCGAGTAATAAAATTATTTTATTACTTAGTGTGTAACATTAGATGTTGACTATTGTAGAAAAGACTTGACTTATTAAAGTCAAATGTGAGAATTATAAACTGTGATGGAACTACATAATTAATTAGATGAAATGACCCTTAGTCAACTTCCATATAAGTATAATAGGATGTCATAATCATTTGCGAAGTATTTGATACTTATTAGTTCTGCTGTTTTCTTATCGAAGAAAATTATCCTATAACTTATAGTGAGAGCGATATTTGATATCGATTGCGGAAGTTAGCATTGAACCATAGATCTAAAATTGTTCATAACTTACTACGATCAGGTTTTGAACTTGATTAAGCTTTCGTTATGAATTGTTCATAAAATGTGAAAATTGTTTGCGCAACAAAAGTAAAGTGAGCTTGATAAAGGTTTGACTTTTATAGTAAGACAGTGAGAAAGTTTATGCTTAGTAGTCTATTGTAGATTCTGAGAAAACTTGTCTCTAGTCACATTAATTGAACAATTAAAGATCTGTTGGTTAATGTTAATATTAAACTATGTATTTTGGCTAAAGAATGCAAAATGGCGTTCTTGAATGTTTTCTTCGAATGAGAGATCCGTTGTGGTTTCTTTGTTTGAAGAGTTCATTCTAGAATGGCCCTAGAGTTTGTATTATGCTAAGATCAGAGTTTGATATACTTGCTTATAAAGCCTATTATAGACACAGATAAGCTTTCCGAAAATTTGTGTTCTCTAATTTTGATACAGTTAGATTGTCTGATTTTATCAAAGCTTAGAGAATACATATATGATAGCAAGGGTCAGTGGGAGCGTACAAATTTCTTTCTAGTATTATATATCCTAACGACCTTATCATTATTAAACTAATAATGAGGTGTTTTGTAAAGTAAAATGTTTACTTAAGTCTTCTTTTCTCCGTGAAAGTAGTGGGAGTAGTCTCTGATATATTTGATATAAAGTTTTATATATGATATAAAACAAGAGACTTGTGAGAAACTCATATTAGTCGTGCATTAGATATGATCTAATAAAGGACACAGTAAGACTATCTGTATGACAGTTAACGTGTCTTTTGTATATATAGTATTCATCTTTCGTAAATGATGATACCTTTGTCGAAAGAGAGATTAAATAGAATGTCTACTCAATCTTATGCATCATAGGATGATGATGTAATGAATGATACATTATGTACGATTAAAGATATCAATTTAATCGTAATTGTTACGAGTTATTTTGATATGATGCAGACAATATGATGGGTCTTGAAACATGTTCTTTGTTATCTTAGAGATATTAAGAATGAGTTTCTTATTCATGTAGAATTTGGTCTGCAACCATAAGGTCAGATTAGTTTTGATCATAATTATGACATTAGATGGTCTATGTCATATAAAGTCAGAAACGATGCAGTGGGAGTGTCACCGTTGATTCTACTAAACTAGTGGAATCAGTTGCAACTTATGAAGTATTGACTTATGAAGTTGCATAGTGATCCTATAGATTAGAAGTTTTCATATTAGTGTAGTGCTTGCGGTTGTCTCATAATATTTGGATTTGATCTTTAAATACATAGACAACTTAGTAGCTATAGCACAATACTGATATAGCGTCTGAGTCATATTGATATGGAATTTGGATTTTACAAAATTTGAATGATGTTGGCTAAGGAAACAATTGGGTTTGTTGGACAGACTCAATTTATTAAAGCAAACTTACTTGTTGTTGCCTACTTCTTGAGTGCTAGGTGAGCTCGTGAGGGCCATGAGTATGTGATACACATTGAGATGTCTATTTGATAGCATGGATTGGCACTAGAGCAAGTGGGAGAAATTGTTAGGGTCGGTGCTCAGAGTGCCAATCCGGATCGTTTTTATGTCCGATTCATAAATACGAGCAATTCCATTTTCCATAATATTACATATTTACTGGTAGCACCTCTTGCCTTTTATACACATATTCGATCTAATTGCGATTAGTTATACAATTACGATTAGAACGAAAGTGAATCTGGTTTAGTGATACGTGTATATTAGACAAAGACCCTTGGATTTACAATATAGTGCGCAGTTACAACATAGTTTGTAATTGACATTGGGAAACGCACTATAAGATGTATATCCTTAAGTAAAGTTTCTGGTCAAGATTTACTAACACGGGTGGGTTAGTAAAATCCGATGATACCAGTACATGTCGTATATCGTGAATTGGTCTGATGGTTTATCCCAACGAACCATGAGTCTCGGGAGACTCGTATAGATATGTAGGTGTTTATTTGATAAACACTGAACGACTCATTGAAGATTTCCTAATAGATGGTACACCAACGTCAATAGGAATCTTCTCGAGTTGAGCGATCATAGTGGTCCTTCGACTTGAGATACAACAGTGGGAGATATGAGTTATCCTCCACACTTTGATGGCAGTCACGTCACTGATCTATTCATGATCAGACCTCCGCCTGTTCGTTGGGTGTGGACTGATGCTCAGGATATCCAGTGTGTATCAAAATAGGATATGTCAGTCCTGTGTACAGGGCATAGACATCCTCACGTGTTTATGATCTAGTAAATCCATGGTCGTGGTATAACTTCAGAAATATGTTTCGAGTTTTATTTAGAGATCGTAAATTGAAAGTCGATGATATTATACCGAATGGATTTGAGGTTCTCATCTATATCCCAAGTATAGTATGGATATCCTGTGACGAAGGGATTATACGTATGCAATGACCTCGACTTGCATAGTTTAGCGAGATTATCCGTGGTCATCATAATTCATGAGTGGGTGAATTATGGACACGAAATTGAATTTCGTGATGGATAAACCTAAACTTAGAGAGTCTCACAATATGAAGTGTACCCGTTGAGCACTTGGGCAACGCGTTATGAATAATACAGATTATTCAGAATACTTCATCGGATTAAGTGAGTTAATTCGAATCGTTTAAGCGGTTAAACAATAACACATGCATTAGGGGATTTTGGTCAATCATAATTGTTGTGTATTTGTATTTGATACATAATCTGATTAGATACACATTAATTAATTGTCAAATGAGACTTTGACACATGACATAAATATATGTATTTGTTATTTAATGTAAATAAAAATACATATTTAATAATTATTATATTAATTAATTATTTAGATATTTAATTGTTAAATATTTGAATAATTAAATAATATCTATATTTCATAAATGTTATGAAATATGGCTAATTATTATTTGTACACATGGCATGATTTAATTGAACTTTATTTGTCCAAATTTTATTTGTTAAGATGAAGTTTGATTTTATTAAATGATTTAATTTACAAAATGGACAAAAATGCCCCCTTGAGTCGGTTTCACTTCCATTTATTTGGAAAAAATTTTCTTCTTCACTTATGAAAACACCATGGCCGAACCTAAAGAGAGAGAAAGCCCTAAATTTTGTTTGATCAAATTATGAAGGAAATGAAGGAAAATTCAAGAAAAAGGCTTAGGAAATTAGAGATTAAAAGGTAATTCTTAATCTTCTTGAGCTTGAAAAATTGTTTCTTGTTTTCTTGAATTGTTAGAATGATTCTAGGGTTCCTTTGTTTCTTAAATTTGGGGTTTTTGGTTTTGGTGGATGGAATTGGAAGTGTTGGTGCATGTGTGAAGTGATTTGGATGATATTAGTGTAATTATTATTCAAATTGATCATTAGATGATATTTTGACATTCTAGAGTGTTATGAATACTCTTGTAATGCCTAGAATTATTCTTGGGTGCTTTATGTGTGGTGACTTTGGTTGGTATTTTGATTTATTTGATTAATCTTGAAAAATTAGATTTAAAGCATGAAAATTGAAAATTTTGTGTTCTGGATCAGATCTGGAAAAATAAGTGAATATGTTGATAAATTTGATGTCATATAAATGTATTGAATATTTTTTGGGTGTTGGAACAATTTCCGGAAATTATTTCGGAGTTGAAATAAGCGAAAACAGCCAAAAACGGCATTACCGGGTGACTTTTGAGCCAAGCGGGTGACGGCTGTCAAAACAGTGAATTTTTCATTGTTCGGGCAGCCCATGAACTGCCCTAACACTATTGGGGCTGACTTGGACAGTTCCCATAAGTGTTGGGTGGTCGGTTCGGTCAAAAACGTGCTTTCCGTCATTTTACGGAAAAATATTTTCGTAAAAGTTTCGCGATGTTTCTTAGCTATTTATGTTGTTATTTGATATCGAATAAATGTGTTTAGGTGAAATATGAATAAATTATTCATATTAGATATTGAATAATTTATTCGGTAATTTTATAAGTTTTAAAATTACGATTTCGCCCGAACAGCGCATCCGCTGCGCCCTTCGCTCAAAAAACCCCAACACCCCAAACCTTAATGTAATTAAGATTTGGTTTCCTATCGGTCCATATCTCATACAGAGTCGTAGGAACATCTTTAAAATGTATCTTATTCAAAAGATGTGTGGCATTTAAAAGAGCATAACCCCATAAGTAATATGAAAAATCTGTAAAACTCAACATAGATCGGACCATATCCAATAATATCAGTTTTCTCTTCTCTGACACTCCATTATATTGTAGAGTACCAGGAGGAGTATATTGAGTGAGAATCTCATTCTTCTTTAAATAATCAGTGAACTCTCCACTCATATATTCACCTCATCGATCTGATTAAAGGTATTTAATATATTAACTAATTTATTTTTCTACTTCATTTCAGAATTCTTTGAACTTTTCAAAGGTTTCTGATTTATGTTTCATCAGATAAACATAACTGTATCGTGACACATCATGGGTAAAGGTAATGAAGTATGACAACCATTATGAGCAGCCTGACTTATAAGACCACATAAATCATGATAGAAACCTGCCTGGAAAAAAGCCAAGCAAACCCATCCACGTGTTCTAAGTCCCAAGAACAGCGAATCTTGATTTTTGTAAGAACAAAATCCTTCCAAGATCATGTCCAACCCTTAAGGAACATTTCCCTTAAGAACCTTTCTTTATTTCTTTGGAGAATCCTAAACAGTGATACAGTGCCACAACGCTTGCCACACGTTGATAAGCTTTTGTTCCGTAGAACCAAGGAAGAATCCACTTCCTCAAGATGGCACAAGTCACTTTGTTTTGTAAAAATATATATTCTTAGTTAATTCTCAATTTCAATGAATAATGCCCCTTTAAATAGGTTGTTAACCCTAATTCTACCCAAATATAATAAAACCCTAGTAAAATAAATCTAATAACACATAAAATACTTTAAAATTTCGTGCATGGGCTTTTTAATATAATTAAAGTTCAGCCCAGCACTTAAATAACACATAACCTTAAAAAAATATAAAATATAAAAACCGTAGGGATATCTTGCGTCCTTATTTTGACCAGGACGACATCCGAACTAGACTTTGATATAAGCTACAAAGTTGTAGAGCTACGAGTTTTCTTTCCAATGCAACTTCAATCACTAAAATCATACATCGGACGAGAGAGTTATGTCCAAAATACGAAGAATGCGCAAATCCCGCCACAGCTAATGCACCATTCGGAAATAAAGCCCAAAATCAATCAAGGCAGCCCATGCACGTCCAAGACCTATTCTAATATTTCTTTAGACATAATAAAGCCTTCACATAAAGTATCATGCATGGACCAAACTCCAGAACCCAAGGAATCTTCCAAATCCACCAAAATAGCCCAAATACATCAATCTGAGCAAGCCAAGAAATCAGCCACAACTTCAAGTTAACCTGGCCCAACAAACCGAGCTCAATATGGTGTTGGAAAATTATGACCCATAGCGTCACTATTTGTACAGATCATGGTGTTGTTGTACAAATTAACTATGTGACAAATGAGATTGCACTCTTATCATTTGTGATTAGATCACCTAGATATATAAATGATAGGAGGTCCTTATGATTTGTTCCTGGACGGAGAATGATATGAGACAGTATCAGTCCACGAAGGATAAATCATTAAATATCCCTAGTCAGAGTATTATCGAGATTGGACATCGATAAATGCGTAAAAGACTAGTATTACACTTGTGCGCATTGTGAGGGCACAACGGCATAGTTCTCATATATTTGGGTATAGGATACTCATGCAAGTGTAATAGGAGGTTGTGTTTTACCGATGGTATGGGAAACAGCTTCGCTCTGGATAGACCCCTCAGAATTCCATTGGTAGTATGACTATGTGTCTATGGAAGTCCGAAATCAGGGTAGGTGTATTTGGTCTTAACCTGAGACTTGCACCGCTAATACTTGCGACAATCAATATACTTTGGTTGCGGTCGTCCAGGGCTTTAACAGGTTCTATGTACGCCAATACTGGGTATATTGAGAATCGTAGTGTGTTGGGTGTGATGTCAAGACGAAAGTATCACTCCAGTCATAGTGGAGATGATGGTCACGTAGGATACAAGACTGGTTCTCTTAAACGCTGCAGCTATCGGGATAAAATGACAAGGTCATTTTTATCCGATTATAGAGACTAGTTACCAGACATACGACATGTTCTTCGTACGGGGCAGACACAATTCCAGCCCCAGGCCTAGCACGTGATCATTCGATACTGGACAGAAATACGCAATACTACGTATACTATGCCTGATATAGATCCTTTATTCCTGTAAGGATGTTTCCGGAGAATTGGGTAGGCATGGCGCTTTGCTAGAGGCCAACCTTTTCTTGTAAATCGGTATAAACGTAGTACTTGGTACTTACGTGTTCGGATAGTCCGACGACCGAATTTACTGCCAACATATCCGGGGATCTCATGGGTCGCTTCCCAAAGATTCACCGATGACGTATGACTCGCACTCTAAATTAATTTGGGATTAATTAGAAGAGAGAGAAAATTAATCTAGGATTAATTGCGGAGATATTTTCTCTGGGATAAAATATCATTTAAAGAGAGATAACGATTAATTTGGAATTAATCGATTAATTAATATATTTGATATATTAAATGAAATAGGATTTCGACGCGGAATTAAAATTAGATTTTAATTCGGGCGAACGAATTAATTTAGAATTAATTTGTTAGCGATGTGAATAGTGATTTCGCTAGGCGTAATCATTTAATTACGACGCAACGGAAAATTCGTTAATTTGGAATTAGCGAACCTGAGCCCTAGATTATTTGCGAGCGCATTCACATTTCGAATTCGAGTGCGGCACGCAAGTCAAATCAAGCGTTAAATCATTAGTTGCATCAACCGTCAAATCACTTGTCACTTTGGGTGATGTGACTTGACAACTTGTGATTGAGTGATGGAAGTGGTTGGAGCCTTTAAATGTTTGACTTTTGAAAGGCCAAATTCATTCCAAATGCATTTAAAATTCAAATGTGTGTATAAGATACACAAATTTGGAATCAAACTCAAGACAATTCTCTCTTTCACTCATCTCTTATCTCTCACGCCCTTGGGGCCAAATGCTCACTGGTTTTGCTCCAAAAACCGAGCAGTGAAGGGAAGCAAGAGTGGGTTTTGTGGCAAAATCACAAGTGCTAGCACACTTACGAGACATGCGAAGGTGATAGGGAAGTCTACCCATGAGCCGGGAATCATTCGACGAAGCTCGGAGCTTGACGAAGATGATCCAAATGGGCGCAAATGGTGGAACCAGTGAGAAGCTCACTACCGCATGTACCAGTGGCCAAAAATCAGATTTTGTTACATCCGCGTCGCTCAACCGATCGATGTGAGTATTCCGCAACTTCTTCGATTTGTATTCGCACATATTTCATGCTTATTATTGATCTTGGGACCTTAATAGAAACCAACAATGACATCTAGAGCAAGGTTTGAGCATGAAATGTTTAAGGTTTAAAATTTGGGTAAAATTGATTTTGAGCATGAATTATGAAATTGGATGATTAAGTATGCTTGAATGTGTTATATATGATGATTGATTTGATCAATTTGTTGAAAAATTATTTGGAACATTTTTCGCCAAAATACTTAGCTTGGCCGAAAGTTAGAAGCCCTATAATGTCTTGGGATTTTTTATTTTTGATCATTGGATGTGTTGGAAATCATTCGGGAATATTATTTAATGTCGATTGTGGAATTAATTGGATTGAATTCGAATCGGACGTTAAATCCCCAAATTGCCGAGAGTTAATTAGCATGTAAAATTGGGTTTGATTTTAATCAAAATGTGTTGGACATGTGATGATGAAAATGAGTATGATTAATTATATAAATTGATGTTTTAGAAATGTTAATTTGGATGATTAATCATGATATACACTTTAGGTTAATTAAATGTGAAATTGGATTTTTTGTATTTAATTAATTGGGCCTTAAAATTGGATTTGGGTTTTAATGTTGTAAATGGGCTTATTGGGCTTTGTTGTACAAAGTTGGGTTTAGGCAAAATTGGTTGGATCCAATTGGGCCCAAAACCGCTTCCATAAAGCCCAAATGCGACTTAATGGACCTTTAAAATTTAATTGGGCTTAATGGGCCAAGATTGATTTCTAGGCTTATGGGGTAACTCCCGGATTGGATTTTGGTTATTTGGTTTGACCCGAGTTGACCAAAAGTCCACGCCTTAAGAAATTAATTAAAAGCCCATTGGACTTTAATTAAATTGACGTTAGACGTTAATCGGGCTTTGAGACCCGTAACGATTAAATTTGGAATTTAAGTCGTAAAAGGTTTATTATTAAAAGTGTGATGTTTAATTTGGAATTAAATAGCGAATTAGAATTGAATGCATATTAAATTGGATTTAATGATGTAGTTTAATTTTATTCGAGAATTCGTACTTTGAGTAATTATTCACAAAACGCGTTTGACTCGAGCAAAATCAAATCGTTGTTTGAACATTGGATGATCACTAATTATCAGATTAATTAATTTGATTAGATTGATTGATAACATGCTTGTGTGAATACATGGTTGCGATGCATGAATAATGTATATCGGATGGATATTAGATGGGTGGGACAATTTTAGAAATTGTTGTAATAAATTCGATTTATTAATTAGACCTGTGTGTCCAGCCTTATTACCTCCTTATTCCTTGTATTCTCTTCTCACCTATTCCCCTCAATGTAAATGAGGTTTCTTTAGAAGTGTAGTGTAACGGGTAGAAGTGAAACTTTTGCTAGCAGGAGAGAGAAATGGAGAGATTTGATCTAGGATCAATGTGTAAAGTATCCATCCGCATATCATTATTATTTTATTTATACGCGCTTTATTATGTGTTTAGAATGCATGTTTAAGGGTGTATGATGATGAGACCTTAACAAAGATAATAAATTGGTTGCCAATTTGCACTCGAAAAACCCTCGTGAAATATTAAGCGTTTTTCCTTCCATTGAGTGATTCTCACTCAAGATCCGAGACTGGCATTGGCTTGTTGGCCAAAGTCAAGGCCTTTGTCCGTCGAGGATGTGTTTGAATCACGAAGGCTTTGTTCCATGTCAGTGTCTTGTCCAAGTTGTGGTTTGTTGGCCAAAGTCAAGACCACTTCTTGTCCATCTACATTGATTACGAAGCTTTCCATGGTCAATGGGTCGCGCTTAACTGGGATCACTAAGTTTGTTATGCCAAAGCCAAGGCTTAGTTGATTCAGAGGAAAAAAGTTAGGTAATACATTGGATGTATTGGCATATATAAGATATATGTTTCGGACTTCGATGTCCCCCTACCGAATCTAGGAATTGGATTGGATCCAATCGATCTTTGAGATCTACCTAGTTAATTATCATACAATTTGTTGGCCAAAGTCAAGATTGTGTGATATTTAACAGGATCCTAGCCCACTAGGAAACACGGTTTCCCGAGTACTCGACAGAGGGTTAGAGGCTCGCCGAAAAATAGTGGGAGGCAATAATTGAATTTGCAATACTCGTTTAATTACTTGCCATATGCGCTCAATCACAAATATCATTCGTCAATGTATTAAATGTTAGTTGGACTAATATTTAAATGTTGTTTTTAATAAATAGTTGGACTATATTCAAACTATTCATTTATAGTTGATTTTATAATTGGATTATAGTAATCAATATAATTGATTTTATCTATTAAATTATAGTTGATTAAATAGTTAGACTATTGTAATCATTATAATAAATAGTACCGAAATCGTTGATTAAATAGTTGGACTATTAAAATCAAGATAAAATTGAAAGATTAGTGTTTAAAACATAATCCTGGGGAAAATGTATTAAACGACTTTAATTTTCAGAATTGGGAATAAAGTTTCAGGATGGTCCTGGAAAAATAATAAGTTACTTTATTTGATAAAATAACATATTAACCCTAAGCCCGGAGTTAAGCAAATAGTAGAGCATGTTCTTTGGAAGATCATGTAATGATAACTTAAGTGCTTAATCCATTATACTTACCGCAGTAGACTCCTTAATTTCTTAATCAGAACTAAGGATCAGATCCTTAAAGTATGATAAAGAAATTGAAGGACCTTCAAAGAATCTATCCTTAGAATCTTAGAAGTACTAAATTGCAATAAATAACTCTTGGAGAGTTAATGACTATTCTCAAGGAGACAAAGTCAAAGTTTGCAATTAGGCAAATAGCGCAAGGCGCACCTTACTTCGATATTCTAGAAACCCGAGGCTTGGCCAAAGGCTTCTGGAATATGGAAAATGGCAAAGGCAAAATCATTATAATCTTCTGGGAAGATAAAGAACATATCCCAAAATATATGCCTAAATGTGGCAAACGGGATCGCGGAAGCGTGACTGCCGTTTGGACAAAGCAGACATGAAGGAATTGAAGACGAGCAAGGCTCTGACTTCAAACATGTTTGTCAAAAATATATTCACT
The DNA here is from genome assembly GCA_019454045.1 of Zanthoxylum bungeanum. Taxonomy (NCBI): domain Eukaryota; kingdom Viridiplantae; phylum Streptophyta; class Magnoliopsida; order Sapindales; family Rutaceae; genus Zanthoxylum; species Zanthoxylum bungeanum. The sequence goes on from SKCR01001265.1 coordinate 265,114, forward strand.
ACTAGTATTAAAATTGGATTTTAGATACTTAGTGTGGTACATAAAATATATACATTGATGTTCAGAATCTGCTTTGAGCAGGATACTGATTTCAATTGAGATAAATCTGCGAATTGGAAACGGGACGAAAGTCGTTGTTTTAACCGTAGATACCTAAGTTTAGGAACTACCTTCGGGTGTGTACTTAAATTAGGAAACTGTTATAATGTAACTAGTTTGACTAGAAACATTATCTTTAAATCAGTGTTTAACCCGCTGCGGGTGAACCTTTATATTTTATAACACTAAAGTGTTTCATTATATAAAGATGATATTGAGATAAACACATTAGATGTGAATAACATAATTTATATTTTGAATATAAATAAAATCTCAAATATATTAAATGACAAACAAATAGCTCAAACTGATTTGATCAGATGAAACTAATTGTCACATTGTTGTCTGGGACAATCAAACTAAAATCGTATATCCACACTTTCGAAGAGTGGGTACTAGGACTGATTTGATCCTATTCAAATTAAGTCTACGAATCTAGTTTATTGGGCAAAGTGCCTAAAACACATTTACTTGGTAAAAGTGTAAATGCCACTGATCTGTTAGCCCTAGTTTATAGTGTAGCAAGTGGGCCCATGTCTAGCTAGGCTAGATGTGGATATGAATATTTCGTGACCTATACGGATGTGGCATCGCGTAATGGTTAAGTGTTTCTTTTGAAGAACACAAATCGGAAACTTTTAAAGTTTCGACACGAAATAGACAAACAGATCGGCTAAAGTATTAAACCGTCACGGTAAGACCGTAATGGAAAATACTTAAGCAATAAGTTTCTAATATACTTGAAAGAGTATAGTATTCTTTCAATGAGGACTCCTCCCAGAACACGTCAAAGTGACGATGTGTCCGAACTGAGTAACCGAATCTTGTTAGACATGATAAGGTTAATCATGAGTCGCTCTGAACTACCATTTCCTTCAACGGATAAACATTAACAGCGCAGAACTTATTTAGAATAAGGTTCCATAAAAATCCGTTTGATAGATTTCATATTAGATATGAACAGGAAAGAAACCGGGTTTCTCATTCCTGAATATTTGGGATGCTAGGCATATGTTTGGATGATACCAAACTAAAACCCAAATTGGATAAGTGCCAATTGTAGGTTATCCTAGGGATACCATAATCATAGTGCTTATACATCTAACTATAGAACAATGTAATTGTTGCTCACCATGCGGTTTTCCTAAGAGGAATACCGATATACAGTGGTAAGTGGGAGGATAGTAAAACTCGATGAAAATCGGAGTGATACTATTCAAGGCACCCATTCCTAACGGAACACAAACAGTCCATCAAGGATGAAACTGTACCATAATCTTCGAATAAACAAGAACCGCGTAGGTCGGAGAGAGTCAGAAAACAACCTGGGGTATGGGTTTCTGATCTCACCTCATTAAGATGTCAATCTTATTGAGGTATACCAACTGACTACGTATGAGGAAGTGATACAAGGTGTCAACTCCCAATTAAGACAAAGTGTCATGAGTCCGAAATGGATTCCATGTATATCAACAAGTTTAAATACTAGTTGATGTACCGCAAGGCATTGTGCCTACTGGTACTTTATCAGTCTTCAAGGAAGACATACATGGATGGCAACATACCAACGTATAAAACTAGGTTTTTAGCAGAAAGGTATCGTTATCAACATTGTGTTGATTACGATTCAACATTTTACATGTTGCCACGGTAAATACAATTGGATAATGCTTGCTGACCATTTGCCTGAATATCTGTTTCTGTCTGCAGTTATTTTTTATGTGAGGAATGATGATTAAAAAAATAGTGTATATTAATAAATAACATATGAGATCCGAGTAATTAAGTCTGTAGGGGTGTCTTAACATCTAGTGCCCTAAAGCCAACTGGTTTGGGAGTCACTGGCCTAAAGCTTGCTACATGGATTAAAGATGTTTATATATATATATATAATATATATATATATATATATATATATATATATAATATATATATATATATATATATCAAAAAAAGACATGCGAGATCCGAGTAATTAAGTCCGTAGGGGTGTCTTAACACCTAGTGCCCTAAAGCCAACTGGTTTGGGAGTCACTGGCCTAAAGCTCGCTACATGGATTAAAGATGTTACCAAAAAAAATCACAAACATCACTTTGCGCAGATTGTAGTAGACAGAACAATTTTAGATAGTCTGGTTGGTTGACCCATTAACTACTGAGAATTGAGACAAACTCACCTAGTTAATAACTTAGAATCGAAGCTGTTTGCAGGGCTATTCACACACACACTCAGAGTCTGATTTAGATACTTTGTTCAAAGGAAAGGATTTTAGTTATACTTTGCATTTTGAAGGTTCCTTTAACTTTGTTGCTAGACATTCTCTGAGGACATTGTAGATATAGCTATTATTTTCTTTTATTTTATTTCTTTCTTTCCTTTTATATTTTTGCTTTTGTGTACATTTCATTGACGTTTGTGGGTATCGTCACTGTAAGGGCTTGTTGCATACGTTAAATGCAACTGTGATCCCTACGAAATTGGCTTAGTTTAATTTTACTTTTAAAGTTGTTTATTTTATTTTATTATTTTTCTCGAGGACTAGCAAAATGTTAGGTTTGGGGGTGTGATGAGCGGAAAATATATCACTATTTACCGCCCTTTTGACCAAATATTTTTTATGGTTTCTCGGGTTTTATGAACGTTTTGATATTTTTTTATTATTTTACAGATAAAATAAAATTGGGACTCAATGGAATCAATCAAGACAAAATATGGAACAAATAAGAGCAAAAACTGGAATTTACATTTGGATTTTAGAGCTTGGAAACTTGAAATGGCGTTCTAACGAGGTACAATTTCGGAAATTTCAGCTTTGTGTAATTGTCATATTTTGGCCATAACTTTATACTCTGATATCAGATTGAGGTGATTCAAGTTCTAAATTAAATAAGACTCAAAGATCTACAACCTTGACTTTTATAATAAGTTCTAATTCTGAAGTTTTCATGACCGAAATTGATAAAACATTCAAATGTATGTTATGTGTAATTATTAAAGTAATTTTCAAAACAAAAAAAATAAAAAAAAAATAAAAAAATGAAAATTGTCAAACTTGCATGTTTGGTGGAGGATTTGGTGCCATATTTCATGCCAGGTTTGGTGGAGAAATTGATGGAGGAATTTGTGGATAAATTGGTGGATAAATTGGTGGAGGCAAAATTTTGCCTATAAATACCATGGCATTTCATTTGTAAATTTCATACTTTTCTTGAGGTTTCTATTAAGGAACTCGAAGATTGTATCTTGTGTCTTTATTTTCTGTATTTTTATTTTTAGTAATAATAGTTTATGTGTTTTTACTTTCTTTTATGTTTAGTAGTTAATTTCTGCTGGAGGAAGTGTGAAACCTTTAATATGATAAGGTAGATTAATCTCACTTAATTTATAATATGGAAATTATAATTTAATAATATGGATTAAAGTTGATACCGCCTTAATGGTTGGTTTTATTTATTTGACATAATGTGACACTGCCTATATGGTCGGTTTTTAGGTGACAGATGATTACCGCCTATATTGCTGGTTTATTGACAAATAATAACACCGCCTTTATGGCTGGTTTGACTTAATTGGGTAACACTAATAATTTCTATAGTATAATAATGTGAGATTTCTACATTTGAAATATTAAAGGTGGATCCCCTAACCCCCATCATTTTATTTTATTCTAGGGAAGTGATGAAACACAATATTCACATGCTTAATAATTGATTTAATTATATTATGTTTAATGCTTTGGTTTATTTTTTGAATCTTAAGCTTAATGCTTCTTGTTGCCTGATCACCGATAAGATTGATGTGGTAAACTTAAAATGAACTTGGAAAATGGAATTTAGGTTTCAGCCTTAGATTCAATAGCTCACGATCTCACCTTGGGGTAGAAGTCTCATAGGTAGATTTCCTTACAGGATAAGAATATACCTGTCGGGTGGGGGTAGCCATAATTGGAACTTGAACTTAATGAATTCAGATAACTTGGTTAACATAGGAACATGATTAATTGGGTTATTTTGGGTGTTTGCATTTGACCATCAGAAGAGGCTTTTGCATATCTTCGTGTTCCAGGTTAGCAAACTGATTTATTGTACATATATAAGAGAATCAATTCATCATTAGAATAATATTGTGTGGAATCACAACCCTAGATGTTTGTGTCTTTTGGTTATTTTCCTTAGTATTTTCTTTTGTGTTTTTATTTATTTAGCAAATCCACATTCAACCAACCAATCAGCAATCATTCCCTTTCTCCCTTTAGTTAGATATGTGTAAATAAATAGTATCAATAATTAATAATAACAGTAGAAATTAAGTCCTCGTGGGATCGATATTTTTATACTACTTGAGCGATACGTGCGCTTGCATAACGTGTGTGTTTATCACCGATCATATGCATATTATTGTCCTCAAAGAATGCTTATAAATGTAATCAAAGAACCTTTAAAATACTGAATGCAACTCAAATCCAAGTTCTTGAATAAATCATATAAGCCAGACTCAGTGTGTGTGTTGTAAGGGTTCATTCACAGCTCGACTCTTATGTAAGCCAACTCAATGACTTCATCTCAAAAATTAGGATCTGATGGGTCAAACCAACCAAAATATCTCAAAAGTACTCTGAATTTGCCTTTCTTGCTCAGTATGATACGATTTTATTTTCTTTTTTTTTTTTATTTTTTCAACACACCTACCTTTTAAGGTAGCATTTCTCCTCATGGTAGTCCTAACACTCGCCCATGGGTAGCTTCACGCTTATCGGTTATAGGTGGTTTAACTTCTTTCTTTTCAATTTTATTTATTTATTTTATTTTTTTATCATACCAAACATCATGACACTAGCAAATTTGGATAGATATCTAAGTAAACGGTCATTCATCGGCATGCAATTTCTTCAACTAGTCACTTTGCCAACTACCTAGGTTTTTACTGCTAAAAACCTATTATTAAGTGTTTACGAGTCTAACCTAGATCACCTACTCAAGGCATCAGATAAAAATCAATTGGGACTTATCGTTTCTAAGATTTCATCTAAAGCAAACAAATTCATCATTAGACTTATGCTTTACTATCAAGGATTAAAAACAAATTTTTTTAAATAGCAAGAACTATCACTACATGCACATACCCCCAAACTTAAAACTTGCATTGTCCTTAATGTAAGATAAACATAAAGAAGCAAAATTAAGGAACAACATTACCGTGCATGGATTTGATCAGGCTCCTGCTGGTCAGAATTTGGTTGTGTGGGCTTTGTGTGTTTCGTGCTACCTGCATAAATAACATGCAAACGAATAAATAAACAATAGCATACAATAAAACATTAAAATAAAGAAAATAATAATAAAACAAATATAAGGGTTGCCTCCCAGCTAGCGCTAAGTTTAACGTCTTCAGCCAGAGGTAACCACCCAAATGGTCATGGTGGCTTCTTCTTTGGTATCCACTGACTGTTGTGACATGAAAAAGATAGCTTGGTGGGCTGTGGCAGTTTATCCAAATGCTCCTTACTGTTGATTGGTCATGAAGGACGTAATCTGCCCAATCTGTGTTTCTAAAGACTTCATTGTTGCCTTTATACTTTCCATGTGTGTCTCAATATTGTTCAGCCTTGAATCATTCTTTTCAAACCTCGTTAAAGTATTAGCAATAAATGTGATCATGAAATCTTCTAAGGAAGATTTCTGCTCAGCTCTTTGATAGTTGAAGCCAGATGAAGGTTGCAAGGCATTCTCTATATTAGCATATGACAGGTTTGGATGATAATGGTTAGGCACGGGATTACCTCTATAGCTATTGAAGTTCCGATTGTTCACATATTGGACTTGCTCAAAGCTCGGGTCTCCTTCCAATAACAGCATATTTGTAGCCGCCGCTGATTCAATTGATGGTTGTACTCATGGATTCGTTAGGGCTGCTACCTGAGTCAATATAAGTGAAATCTGAGCTGTAAGTGCCACGAGAGGGTCCACTTCATATATTCCAGCCACCTTGGTCACCGTAGTGCGTTCACTTAGCCATTGAAAGTGGTTAATGGCCATCTCTTCTAACAGATTGTAGGCATCCTCAGCTGACTTCTTGAAAAGAGCTACATCAGCTACTGCATCAAGCACAGTCATATTCGAACCATTCAGCCCATTATAGACCAACTGAATCTTGACCCAGTCTGCATAATTGTGTTGTAGGCATCTTCGAAGTAGATCCTTAAAGCGCTTTCATGCTTCATACAGATTCTCAGTCTCCAGCTGCTTAAATATGTTAATTTCTGCTCTCAGTTGAGCTGATTTAGCTGGTGGAAATAACCTCTCAAGAAATTTCGTGGTCATATCTGTAAGTGTCCTAGACATGCCACGGGATCTCTAAGCGTGATTCGTGTGTGAATAAATCAAGAAGTTTGCGGAATAAACTTACATTGATCGGCTTTGACTTTCAAAACTTTTCATGGATGTTGAAGCTTCCAAGCCCTCCTTGTGGTTCCAAACTCATGAGTGAGTATCCCTATCACCACCTTTTTGACTCCCTTATATGCTAGCAAGAACAAATTGAATAAATTTTATCTCCCCAGGAGAAACAAATTTGCCCGATAGAGAGATGAGGCAAACAGCCAAGACAAAACAAGGCCATTCGGCCAAGCTGAAAAGTGAACCAGAGAGCAATTTTTATCTTTATCATTCGGCCATGACTTCCAAAGTCAGAGAGAAAGCCACATGCCTTTTATTTCAAAAATAAAGAATTGCTTTTAATCAGAGGCAGTGGCCATTTTGTTTCTTTGTTTTTCGACCAATCAGGTCAATGACCACTATGGCCATGTTGAAAGAAAAAAGGCAAAATGCCTTTTTTTTTTTTGAAAAGTCAAAAAACAAAATGAGGCTTTTCAGCCTTTTAAGGCAAAAGTGTCAGAGGCCATTTATTTGGCTCTTACAATCGGCCAAGGGAAGTCATGGCCATTTCGGCCTGCTTCATTGAATGGCCATTCGGCCAATATCATGCACGGGAGTGAGAGATATATTAATTTCCAAAATAAATATGTTGAGTGTTATATAAGTCTCCATCAAAACCCATCACTCATGTCAATTATCAAAAATGATTAATAATGTAAGTGAAGTGAGCCCCACTTTAAATTCAAAATTCAAGTGGGCATACTCAACAAACTTTGGGCTCGGATTCGTTTAATCCGATTAAACGAATTTTCGGTCGCGGCTTAATTAAATCCGATTTAATTAAATAATAATACCTAGTAAAAGTATTACGAAAATCGCTCACGAATTAATTACAAATTAATTCGTTTGCTAAAATTAAAATCCAATTTAATTTCCCTTTGAAATCCAATTTCAATTCATATATCTAATATATTATTTAGCCCAATTAAATAAATTAAATAGTAAAATCTAATTTAACTATTAAATTTATTTTACCGATTAATTCCAAATTAATCGCGTTCTCTCCTCTCGACGAATTTAATCCCAGATAAATTCTCGACGCAATTAATCCCAGATTAATTCTTTCTCTGATAATTAATCCCATATTAATTCTTGCCGTAATTAATTTCAGATTAATTTTTTTCTCTTTATTAATCCCAGATTAATATTCTCTCTCATAATTAATCCCAGATTAATTTTGTTCGAGTCAAACATCATTGGTGAATCTTTGGGATGCGACCCAAGAGATCCCTGGATATTTTGGCAGTAAATACGGTCATCGGACTATCCGAAAACGTGCGTACCCAGTACCACGTTTCTGCCGATTTACAAGACATGGTTGGCTTCTAGCAAAGCACCGTGCCTACCCAATTCTCCAGAAATATTCTACTACGGAATACATGATCTTTGTCAGGCGGAGTATAAGTAGTATTGCGTATTACGATCCAGTATCGGATGTCACATGCAAGGCCTGGGGCTGGAGTTGTGTCTGCCCCGTACGAAGCATATATCGGATCACAAGCAACTAGTCTCTTTATGACCGGAAAGTCATGACCAAGTCATACTTCCCCGATGGCTATAGCACTTAGAGTACCATTTATGTATCCCTGCGTGATCATCATCTCCATATGACTGAAGTGATACTTCCCTCTTGACATCACACCCAATACACTACGATTCTCAATATACCCAGAAGAGGCATACACAGAACCTGTTCAAGCCCCGGACGACCAAAACCAAAGTATATTGATTGTCGCAAGTATTAGCGATGCAAGTCTCAGGTTAAGACCAAATACACCTACCCTGATTCGGATTCCCATAGACACATAGTCATACTACCAATGGGATTCCGAGGGGTCTATCCAAAGCGAAGCTATTCCCGTACCATAGGTAAACATAACCTCCTATTACACTTGCATGAGTATCCAATACCCAAATATATGAGAACTATGTCGTTACGCTTCCATAACACGCACAAGTGTAATACTAGTCTATTCCGCATTATCGATGTCCAGTCTCGATAATACTATGACTAGGGATATTTAATGATTAAACCTTTGTGGATTAATAATGTCTCATATCTTATTAATCTGGAACTAATCATAAGGACTTTTATCATTTATATATCCAGGTAATCCAATTACAAATGATAAAAGAGCAATTTCCTTTGTCACATAGTTAATTTGTACAACAACACCATGTTCTGTACAAATAGTGATGTTATGGGTCATAATTATCTAACAATCTCTCACTTGGCCTATAGCTAATCACTCAGGTGTCCTACACCTGAACTATGTACGGGTCGTTCAAACTTCTGCTGAGAAATAGTTTTCGTCAGCGGATTTGCAAGGTTATCATCTGATGCGATTTATTCGATCATCACATCGCCACGATGTATGATCAAACGAATCAGATGAATTAGTTGAAGTACATACTTGGATCATTGATGAGACCGTCGTTCTTTAGCCTGCGATGTAGCCTAGCTCAGCTGCTAATAGAAATACTACTAATCCAATTAGGAATTTATAGATCCAAAATGCTTCTATTGTTGTATCAGTTGCAGCAATATTCCGCTTTTGTTATTTATTCGGCAACAGTATCTTGCTTGGAATATTTCAGCTCACTGTTTCATTATTCAAACTAAATATGTACCCTTATTGCGGCTTACAGTCGTTTTTATCGGTTTGGAAACTTGCAGCGCTGAACCCAGTCACCTCAAGTTCTCATTTCCCCATATTTTAAGAAAGCATCCTTAGTTCGTCCAAGATACTCAATGATGTTCTTTATATCAATCTAGTGACCATCACTTAGATTGGCCTTATAGCGTCTACATATGCTCAAAGCATATGAGACATCAGGTCATGTACATTTCAAAATGTACGAACACTGAGAGAGTGTCAGCAACTTTCTAGATCTATCCCAATAGATCTTTATTCCTAGAATAAAGCCCGCTTCTCCTAGGTATTCTATGGAGAATTTTTCATGAAAGCCAAGCTTTCACCGATTTTAGTATGGGAATGTTATTGCTAAGAAGCAGTACATCATCAATTTATAAGACATTCATTGTCAGTGCACTCCCACTAATCTTCTTATATATACAAGAATCATCTTCGTTTTGAATGAAATCATATACCATTATGATCTTATCAAAACGTTGGTTCCAAGAACGCAATGTTTGCTTCAATCCATAAGGGATCAATTTAACTTGCAAACCTTGTTTACATGTTTTGGCATGACAAAACCGTCAGGATGTTGCATACAAACATCCTCCAAAAGGTTTCCGTTATGGAAAGCGATTTTGGCGTCCAACTGTCATATTTCACAAATGAAATACGTAGTTATAGCAAGCATTATCTGAATGGATTTAATCATGGCAACATGTGAAAAGTTTCGTCGTAGTCGACACTATGTCGTTGATGATACCCTTTCTGTACAAGCCTAGCTATGTACATTTGTATGTTGTCATACATGTATGTCTTCCTTGAAGACTCATACAGTACCAATAGGCACAATGCCTTCTGGTACATCAACCAGTGTCCAAACTTGGTTGGTATACATGGAATCCATTTCGGACTTAATGACACTTTGCCATAAAAGGAGTCGATACCTTGTATCATTTCCTCATACGTAGCCGGTTTGTCTTTCTCAATACGATTGAGGTCTACATGAGGTGAGATCAGAAACCCATACCTCCTAGGTTTTTTTCTAACTCTCTCCGACCTACGCGGTTCTTGTGTATTCGAAGATTATGGTACAGTTTCATCCATGATGAACTGTTTGTGTTCCGTAAAGACTCAGTGCCTGGAACAGTATTACTCTGATTTTCATCGAGTTTTACTTTCCTCCCATTTACCACTGCATATAGGAATTCCTCTTAGGAAAACCGCATGGAGAGCAACAATTACATTGTTCTCTTGTGAGTTGTATAAGTACTATACTTTGGTTTCCCTAGGACAACCTACAAATATGCACTTATCCTATTTGGGTTCTAGTTTGGTATCATCCAAACGTATGCCCAGCATTCCCAAATCTTCAGGAATGAGAAACCTAGTTTCTTTCCTGTTCATATCTAATATGAAGTCTGTCAAACAGATTTTCATGAAACCTTATTCAAAATAAGTATTGCACTGTTCAATGCATATCCCGTGTAGGAAATTGGTAGCTCAGAGCGACTCATCTGTTTAAGTATTGTCCATCATGGTCTAACCGTAATGTTCTAATACTTTTACCAATCTGTTTTCTTACTTCGTGTCGAGACTCTTTGAATTACTCAAAAGTTTCTGACTTGTGTCTCATAAGATACACATAACCATAACGTGATGCCACATCCGTAAAGGTTACGAAGTATTCATATCCACCTCTAGCCTAGCTAGACATGGGCTCACTTACGTCACTATGAACGAGGGCTAACAAATCGGTGGCACTTGCACTTTTACCAAGTAAAAGGTGTTTTAGGCACTTTGCCTAATGAACTAGATTCGTATACATCATTTGAATTAGAATCAAATTCGTCATAGTATCCATTCTTCGAAATTGTGGATATACGAGTCTTGTTAATGCATCCTAGATGACAATGCCACAAATAAGTCTCATTTGGAATACTCAATTTGAGCTATTTGTTTGTCATGTTATATGTTTGAGATTCATTTATATTCAAAATATAAATATTGTTATTCACATCTAATGTGTATATCTCTATATCATCTTTATAAACAAAAACACTCGGTGTTTTGGAATATAAAGGTACACCCGCAACGGGTTAAACTAGATACAGAGATAATGTTCCTAGTCAAACTAAATATATTATAACAGTCTCCTAATTTAAGTACATGCCCAAATGGCAGTTCCAAAACTTGGTTTTCTACGGCCAAAACAGCGACTCTCATCCTGTTTCTGACTTGTAGGTCGATCTCATCTGAAGCCAGTTTCCTGCTTCTCAGCAGATCTCGCACATCAGTACATATATTCATGTATCACATCTAGTATCAAAATCTAATTTTAAAACCAGTAGTGAACATGTTTATAACAAATATTCTTGAAGTCGGAACCTTGTCCTGCCTTCACTTCCTTCATGTCTATCTTGTCCATACGGCAGTCACACTTCTAGTGACCCCGTTTGCCACAGTTTAGGCAGACAACTTGGGATATGTCATTTGACACTAATCTGAAAATTAAAGCCGTTAAAGACATTTTCCCTAGGATTATGTCTAATGACGCTAATCTTTCAGTCATCTTGATTGCTATAGTCCAACTATCCAATCAACGATTTCAGGTACAATTAAATATAATGATTACTATAGTTTAACTATATAATCAACTACAATTGATTGGTTACATTCAAATGTATTGATTACTATAATCCAATTATATAACCAACCACATATGAAGTAGTTTGAATACAGTCCAACTGTTTAATTAAAACAACAATTAAATATTAGTCAAACTAATATATTAATAATTAATGACGAAAAATGAAATGAGATCGTATTGGCAAGTATCTAAACGAAATTGCAAATTTAATAGTTGCCTCCCACTATTTTTCGGCGAGCCTCTAACCCTCTGTGGAGTACTCGGGAAACCTAGTTTCCTAGTGGGCTAGGATCCCGTTAAATAACACACAACCTTGACTTTGGCCAACAAGTTGTATGAAACTTAACTAGGTAGATCTCTAATATCAATTGGATCTCATCCAATTCCTAAATCCAGTAGGTGGACCTCCAAGTCCAAAACATATATATAATATATATGCCAATATATCCAATATATTCCCTAACCTTTTCCTCTGAATCAACTAAGCCTTGGCTTTGGCACAACAAGCTTAATGATTCCAGTTAAGCGGGACCCATTGACTTTGGAAAGCTTCGTAATCGATGTCAATGGACAAGAAGTGATCTTGACTTTGGCCAACAAATCACAACTTGGACAAGACATGCGATATGGAACAAAGCCTTTAGGATTCAAACACATCCGCGATGGACAAAGGTCTTGACTTTGGCCAACAAACCAGTGCCAATCTTGGATCTTGAGAGAGAATCACTCAATGGAAGGAAAACGCTTAATATTTGTTGAGGGTTTTTCGCGTAAATTGGCAACCAATTTATTATCTTTGATTAGGTCTCATCATACACCCTTAAGCATGCATTCTAAAAGCATAATAAGGCGCGAATAAAATAATAATGATATGCGGATGGATATATGATACAATTTGTTCCTAGAACAAATCTCTCAATTTCCTCTCTCCCGCTAGCACTATTCTTACTTCTACCCAATTACATAGTACTTCTAAAGAAACCTTATTTACATTGAGGGGAATTGGTGAGAAGAGAAATACAATGAGAAAAGAGGTAATAGGCTGGACACGCAGGTCCAATTTAATAAATTCTAAATTTATTACAACAATTTCCATAATTGCCCTCACCCTTCTAATATCTATCTGATATACATTATTCATACATACATCCAAGTATTCACACAAAGCATGTTATTCAATCAATCAAATCCAATTAATTAATCTTTGATTAATGACCATCCAATGTTCATACAACGATTTGATTTGCGCGAGTCAAACTCGTTTAAGAATAAATACTCAAAGTACATATTCTTGAATTATATCGAACTACAATTTTAAATCCAATTTAAATTGTATCCAATACTAATTCATATTTAATTCCAAATTAAATAATTACACTTATTTATGTGTCTTAAAGACTTGGATTCCAAATCCAATCTTAATGGGTCTCAAAGGCTCAATTAGTATCCAATACTAATTAATTAAAGTCCAAATGGGCTTTTAATTAATTCTTTAGGCTTGGGCTTTTGGCCAAAATGGATCTAACCCATAATGCCTAGGCCCAATAGGAATCACCCTATGCCATAGAATCAATTTTGGCCCATTAGGCTCAATTAAATTACTAAAGGCTCAATTGTCATATTTTGGACTCTATGGAAATGGTTTAGGCCCAAATTTAATCCAAGACTAAAATTTGGCCCAACCAAATCCATTAGCCCAAATACAACAATTAAATTAATACAACATTCCAAATTATATATTAATTCAATTAAAGTGCAATCACCATAATTAATCAATTAACCTAATGTTTCCAAAACATTAATTTAATCTAATTAATCATGCCTAATTCCCAAATTCATGTCCAACACAAAATTGAGGCAAAATCAATCTTTAACATGCTTCAAACTCACGGCAAAGGCATACAAAAATCATTCAATTTGATTTCAATCCAATTTAAATCAACATTTAATATTTATATCATGCCATCAACACATCCAATATGTCAAATTTCAAAAAATTTCCATGAGCTTCTAGGTCCATAACTTTCGGCCAAGGGTTGCAATTTGGGGAAAATTAATCCTATCAATTTTTCACAAAATTAAGGATGCACAAATCCAATTCATCATCATTCAAACACAGCTCATCAACCAATTTAGGAAAATCAAGCTCCAAACATAAAAATCCCAAATTAAAGTTTACAAACCCTAGAATCCAAATCATGCTTAGATCTCGCTCTGATACCATTGTTAGTGTCCTAGACATGCCACGGGATCTCTAAGCGTGATTCGTGTGTGAATAAATCAAGAAGTTTGCGGAATAAACTTACATTTATCGGCTTTGACTTTCAAAACTTTTCATGGATGTTAAAGTTTCCAAGCCCTTCTTGTGGTTCCAAACTCATGAGTGAGTATCTCTATCACCATCTTTTTGACCCCCTTATGTGCTAGCAAGAATAAATGGAACAAATTTTATCTCCCCAGGAGAAACAAATTTACCCGAGTGAGAGATGAGGCAAACGGCCAAGACAAAACAAGGCCATTCGGAAAAGTGAACCAGAGAGCAATTTTTCTCTTCATCATTCGGCCATGACTTCCAAAGTCAGAGAGAAAGCCACATGCCTTTTATTTCAAAAATAAAGAATTACTTTTAATCAGAGGCAGTGGCCATTTTGTTTATTTGTTTTTGGACCAATCAGGTCAATGACCACTATGGCAAAAAGGCAAAATGCCTTTTCCATTTTGAAAAGTCAAAAAACAAAATGAGGCTTTTCAGCCTTTTAAGGCAAAAGTGTCAGAGGCCATTTATTCGGCTCTTACAATCGGCCAAGGGAAGTCATGGCCATTTCGGCCTGCTTCATTGAATGGCCATTCGGCCAATAGCAACTCTAAGGCCATTCGGCCAATATCATGCAGGGGAGTGAGAGATATATTAATTTCCTGTTGAGTGTTATACAAGTCTCCATCAAAATCCATCACCCATGTTAATTATCAAAAAATGACTAATAATGTAAGTGAAGTGTGCCTCACTTTAAATTCAAAATTTAAGTGGACTTACTCAACAAACTTCGAGCTCGGATTCGTTTAATCCGATTAAACGAATTTTTGGTCGCGGCTTAATTAAATCCGATTTAATTAAATTATAATATCTAGTAAAATTATTACGAAAATCGCTCACGAATTAATTACAAATTAATTCGTTTGCTAAAATTAAAATCCAATTTAATTTCCCGTTGAAATCCAATTTCAATTAATATATCTAATATATTATTTAGCCCAATTAAATAAATTAAATAGTAAAATCTAATTTAACTATTAAATTTATTTTACCGATTAATTCAAAATTAATCGCGTTCTCTCCTCTCGACGAATTTAATCCCAGATAAATTCTCGACGCAATTAATCCCAGATTAATTCTTTCTCTGATAATTAATCACAGATTAATTCTTGCCGTAATTAATCTCAGATTAATTTTTCTCTCTTTATTAATCCCATATTAATATTCTCTCTCATAATTAATCTCAGATTAATTTTGTTCGAGTCAAACATCATCGGTGAATCTTTGGGATGCGACCCAAGAGATCCCTGGATATGTTGGCAGTAAATACGGTCATCGGACTATCCGAACACGTGCGTACCTGGTACCACGTTTCTGCCGATTTACAAGACATGGTTGGCTTCTAGCAAAGCACCGTGCCTACCCAATTCTCCAGAAATATTCTGCTACGGAATACATGATCTTTGTCAGGCGTAGTATACGTAGTATTGCGTATTACGATCCAGTATCGGATGTCACATGCAAGGTCTGGGGCTGGAGTTGTGTCTGCCCCGTACGAAGCATATATCGGATCATAAGCAACTAGTCTCTTTATGATCGGAAAGTCATTACCAAGTCATACTTCCCCGATGGCTATAGCACTTAGAGTACCAGTTATGTATCCCTGCGTGATCATCATCTCAATATGACTGAAGTGATACTTCCCTCTTGACATCACACCCAATACACTACGATTCTCAATATACGCAGAAAAGGCGTACACAGAACCTGTTAAAGCCCCGGACGACCAAAACCAAAGTATATTGATTGTCGTAAGTATTAGCGATGCAAGTCTCAGGTTAAGACCAAATACACATACCCTGATTCGGATTCCCATAGACACATAGTCATACTACCAATGGGATTCCGAGGGGTCTATACAAAGCGAAGCTGTTCCCGTACCATCGGTAAACATAACCTCATATTACACTTGCATGAGTATCCAATACCCAAATATATGAGAACTATGTCGTTACGCTTCCATAACACGCACAAGTGTAATACTAGTCTATTCTGCATTATCGATGTCCAGTCTTGATAATACTACGACTAGGGATATTTAATGATTAAACCTTTGTGGATTAATATTGTCTCATATCTTATTAATCCGGAACTAATCATAAGGACTTTTATCATTTATATATCCAGGTAATCCAATTACAAATGATAAAAGAGCAATTTCCTTTGTCACATAGTTAATTTGTACAACAACACCATGTTCTGAACAAATAGTGATGTTATGGGTCATAATTATCCAACAATATCCTGCCATGTCATGATACTCCCCATCTGTATTGATTGAAGCCAATCTCACGCTTTATCCCTTAAAGAGAATGAGAATAAGCGTAGCCCGATAACCTCTTTAGTCACGCCATTCATCTTTATGGTATCCACCATCTCCAAGAACATCCTTAAATACAAATTGGGATCCTCTACAGCTGAACCCTCAAACTGATTCTTTTGCACCATGTTAATCAATGAAGGTTTCAACTGAAAGTTGTTAGCATTGATTGGCGGATGCGCAATCCCAGAGTAATTATCATCGATGACCGGCTTGAAGGGATCTCTGATTGCCACCTGGCATGGATTGTTCTCTTTGTTTTCAACCGTCATTGCTTCCTTTTCAATTTTCTTTTCTTCCCTTAGTCTCATCGTTGTTCTTTCTATTTCAGGATCAAACAGGAGCGAGTCGAGACTTATGGATCTTCGCATTTACTGAAGCATAGAAAGACAAAAAACAAAATCAATAATCGAATAAAAATAAAATAAAAATAAACATAAAACACAAATAAATTACAAAAAAAATATCCAAATTAAAGCTAAGGTTACTTGGTAATAGTATTAATATGAATTAATTTCACAATCCCCGGCAATGACGTAAAAAACTTGTTGCGATATTTTATATCGTACCGCAAGTGTACGGTGTCAAGTTTTAGTAAAGATGAGTGAAGAGTGCGAACCCACAAGGATTATGGTCAACTCACACTAAGTACTATAATTGATAATCCTAACTTTATTTAGAAAATATTTAATAAAGATTAAACTAAGTAAATAAGATATAAAAATATTTAAGTATGAGTAACCAATACGAGAGAGATTCTAGATTCTGATTTCACCTAGTTATCCCCTATGTACTTGTCATGCCAATTAATCCTTGTTCAGTTGCATTGTTTATAAGTCAAAAATCCTAAAGTATCAATTCCCTCTCCCGAGCAATAGTGAAAATATTATCAATTACAAACTTCGATATCCCTATAAAAATCTAGTAATTAACAACTCATTATGTCTTGTGATTCTGTGTTAATGACTTCAAAGGAATTATAAATTATTCCGAACTCTATAAAACTCCTGGGTTATATTCTTTAGATCTTATTCAAAATCTCTCTCTCCCGAGCGATAGATTCCAAACATACATCATCTCAATTTGTGGCCAACAAACAATAAGCATTAAACGCAAGAGAATACAAATAAACTGAATAAAATTTTATATAAATCAAAGAAACTAGATGATTAAACCTGAATTGAATCCCTTCGTCTTTGGACGTCACCGCCTTCGTCTCCTATTTTCGCTCTTCAATCCTCCTCCTTCGATCTCTCTAAGATATGTATTTTTAGACTTTGTGTTGTGTATTAGCCTCCCCCTAGGGTTTTGGACGAGCTTGTGTATTTATAATAAAACCCTAAAAATTGATGTTTCTGGAGGTTTTCGCAGCGACGCGCCGCCGAAAAGTTGCGCCACGGCACCGAAGCTGTGGGAAAATTGTATGGCAACACTGAAGGGCCACTGCGGTGCCAGTCACTTTTTCTGGCGTGCTATTTCTGTATTTTTCGCTCTCCCGTGTTCTTCTGATGTGTCTGTAGGGTCCCAAAAACACTTCAATTTTCCCCAATATCTATGTCCTAATGCTTCCTACAAATAAAACATAAAAGAAACTATAAATACATTAAATGATACAGAATATAACAAAATAGTAAGCTAAGAATGCATGAATAAGTGAGTATAAACCGCACTTATCACTTATAAAGCTAGACTAGTGGCAAAATGATATACTCATATACAAGAAGTTGATTATAAGGAGAACTTTTCACTAGTAGTTATGCTAAAATCCAATAGAATTCTTTTAGTTATAGTAGCTTACTATGACTATGATATTTGGAAAATGGATGTAAAAATGAACTTTCAAAATGTATTTCTTGAAGAAGAAATTTATATTAAACAGCCAGAAGGTTTTACATCTAAAGGTAACAATCATAAAGTATGTAAGTTGCAAAGATCTCTATATTATCTAAAGCCAACATTTAGGAGTTGGAATCTACGATTTGATGATGTAATAAAAACTTTTGGTTTCATCAAAAATTTTAGATAATCATTGTGTTTACAAAAAGGTCAATGGGAGAGCCATAATGTTCTTAATATTTTATGTGGATGACATATTACTATTGGGAAATGATGTCGCTATGATGACTTCGGTCAAAGTTTTGTTATCCAAAACTTTCTCAATGAAATAGGAGAAGCAACATATATTCTTGGCATAATAATCTATAGAGATAAATCTAGATAAATGATTGGTTTGTCCCAAAGTCTGTACATAGAAAAGGTGCTCAAGAGATTCAATATGTTGGACTCTAAGAGAAGTTTGTTGCCTTGTAGGCATGGAATTCATCTATCTAAATCGATGAGTCTCAAGACACCTCAAGAAATAGCACGCATGAGTCAAGTACCATATACATCTGCCATAGGTAATCTCATGTATGTCATGTTGTGTACAAGGTCGGATATCGCATTTGTTGTTAGTGTAATAAGCTGATTCTAGTATGATCCATGAGAGAGTCATTGGATAATAGTCCTTACAATCCTCAAGTACTTAAGAAGAACTAAGAATATGATACTCTCGAAGACAGTTGACATAGGCAATTATTGTAAATTTTAATTTTTAATTATGTAATATTACTTTTATATCTTTATTATTTATTGGATCCTATTTAGAAACTCATTTATGACATCTAAAATTCAGGACAATACAAGGCCGCTCTCATGCCTTTGTCATCATCATATGTGAACATTGAACAAAATCAAAACAATAATCAACAAATAAGGTAAGTTCATACGTTAAAAAGTTTTAGAAAAACGAAATGTGATCAATTGATAGCGGATGTACTGGATTTACGTACGTACGTATGATTTTGTAATTTTCATGGTGGATGGATATCATAAACTTTTGAATTTTGACTGTAGTTTGATTTCTATTTTCCATTTGTCAACAATTCTTCGTCATCCTTCTTTAGAAAACAACAGTTTTATCATTTATCATTTTTTTAGAAATGTTGGAAATTCCGACTTTAAATGGAGTAAGTAAAACCCCTGACTGCCCCAAGTTCTTACAAAAAATACACTCTCTGTACTCGAACCCAAGATCTGACATCATTTTTCATTTTATAAACTCTTAAAAGGTTTTTCAGAATTTTCAAACTGTCCACATAGTCTTGCCATTTTGGTTTCTCACGGAAATGATTATAGTGAGGGTGGTGTTGGGATTTTTATGCCCGACAAGCAAATGTGTTTGAAACATTATTGATTAATAAATTTATGATTCGATTTTATTTCATGTATGCATTTTGATTTGCTTTATAAAATTCATGAAAATTCCGTGATTATTTATGTAACTTTAAATTAAACACATATGTATATGTAAAATGTTACATACATATATGCATGAATAAAATTTAAAGAGTAATAATCAAAATTTGTCCATGACTATGATTTGAAGTTGAGAATTTTCAATTCCAAAGTCATAAATACAGTTCATTCCATTATGAATGATATAGTTCTATCCAGACTATATTATGTAGAGACATAAAAATGAATGTGTTTTATATAATAAGATTATATTGGACATGACCAAATAAAATTGAAAAGTTCTAATAATTTCTGTTAAATAAAGAACATCAATTTTATCATAATGATGGTCATATATGTGATGATCTTAATTCATTGTATTTAGCAAACTTTTATATCATATTAATTTATTCTTTAATTTACTCGGTATGGCTTTGTATTTATTACATTTCGTAAACCTTGTATTTTGGGAATGAGTTGAATAAATAGCTGAGAATGCTAACATGATACAATGAAATCCGTTCATAAGATTCTCTTGTTTGTTAGTTCATGACCTAAATGATTAGCGCGTAAATTCATAAAAGTTATGAATTAATTGTTCACTTGAGAACTGATGGAAGTCAAAGATAAAGATGTAATTGAAGAAGTTAACGGATTTTTTATACCTAACTCCTTTACGAATCTGTTATGGAGGATCATTGCATAGGTAATGACTATATCAATGGACGAATACTTTGAGTAATTAATTCTATAATTTTGAGAGTGCAATTCTGGGTATTTAGTGGAGTTACTCCAGAATTAATAATTTAGTTTGATTAATAAAAGAGTTTATAATTAATCGACGGAATTATTAGAGCTCAGAATTATAGGTCTATCGGTCCATTCGTCTTCTTCTATCATTGTTCGAACGATTATAATTGCGAAGAAAAATAGTTCTAAATTATATAAAATAATTATGAATTATTTTACACTCTAATTATTCCATATAACTCTTGTTTGGAAATTATGACAAAAGTTGTCATAATATATTTATCAATATATAATGTATCTATTTATTATAATATGAAAATTAATATTTAAATAATTTGATTAATTAATTATTAATTTAATGAGATAATATTTTCAAAAGTTGAAAATTTTGAAAATTATTTTTTAATGAATTATCTTTGATAAATTATGAGATAAATAAAAGGATTTTTTTTTTTTTTTTTTTTTTTTTTTTTTTGGAAATCAAAATTGATAAGATTTGCAAAGAAAATCAAAAACGTGGGGCAAGGATGTGGAAATTTGATCAAAAATTCATCCATATGCTATTATATAGCATAAAAACGTGAGCAAGTGTTGCTGGTTTTTATGGGATTGAGATTTTGATCAAAATCAAATAGCAACAACAAATCCTTTTAAATATAAAAGCGTGAGCATGTGTGTTTGTTGTTTTTGGTTAACACTTTGATCAAAAATAAAAGAGAAGCAATAACAGCAACAAAAATGTTGGTGGTGCTGGAAAAAGTAAATAAAAGGAAAAAGTTTTCTTTTATTTTTCTAAGTTTGGTTTTGAGAAAACTAAAAGAAAATAACACAAAGGATTCGTCTCATGTGTTGAGTACACGAATCCTTCACAAATTAGAGTGTTCTTCGTAATTATTTTCACGCCCACACGTGCCGTTGGAGGTGAGGAGATAAGTCGAGGAAGATCGTGGTTCAAAGAATCGTGATTTATAGAGATCCAGATCTACAGGTATATTTCCGATTTAAGTTCTAAATATTTATGTTATTAATATACTAGAAAAATACGGATCCGATTTTTATTGTTCATGTAAAATTAAATTTTTTCCTGTTACTGAACATGATTTCCGCTACGTATGAACTCTGAAAACCAACAAATAAATTAATTATAAACTCTTTTATTAATCAATTTATTGGTTTTCACAGTTCATGCGCAGCGGAAATCATGTCCAGTAACAGGAAAACAAATTATTTTTATATGAACAATAAAAACCAGATCCCTATTTTTCTAGTACATTAATAGCATAAATATTTAGAACTTAAATCGAAAATATACCTGTAAATCTGGATCTCTATAAATCACGAATCTTTGAACCAAAATCTTCCTCGACTTATCTCCTCACCTCCAACGGTACATGTGCCGTGAAAATAATTACGAAGGACAATCTAATTTGTGAAAGATTCGTGTACTCAACACATGAGACGAATCTTTTGTGCTATTTTCTTTTAGTTTTCTCAAAACCAAAATTAGAAAAATAAAAGAAAACTTTTTCCTTTTATTTACTTTTTCCAGCACCACCAACGGGTGGGGGAGGGAAAAGTTTTGTACTTGTGTTCTCAATTTTTTTGGATTTCATGGCACCGGCCTACTATTAGAGTAAATGACAAGCTCTTAAAGAGGGTACGTAGTCTTGAACACAAGATCCGATCAGTTTAGTGTAGACCGAGTGAAACACGCTAACAAAATCTTGTTGTTTCAGTAGATAGACTGAAACACGCTAAGGGTGGTAATTTGGTCATATTTATTAGATATCCGATTAAAACCGATCAAAAAATTATTCGATATCCGAAATTTAATGGATAGTGGATAAATTTCATATATGAAATTCGGTATCCAAAATAGATATTATGAGAAATTTGCATGATTTGAGATACATGAGCATGTATTTTAGAAATGATTGTTATGTTAGGATGCTCCCCGTGTACTTATACGTGCCAGATGATTTTCCGTGAGAAGAGGTCTCATGTTGCCAGTTTTGCTCCGGATGTCAGTTATTACCGTGGGGATGTCGCATGTTGCGAGCTTTGCCGTATTGTCACGAGTGTGCATATAGATGAATGAACAACTTTATTTTTTTCAGAGTATACTTAAGCAGAATGAGATTTATGAGAAATGAGATTTATGATTTCAAGTAAATATTTTATATATATTAGTTTACAGTTTTATATATTTATTTATATTATGAAAGACTTATTTAATCCGCCTTGTTGCTTGTTTATCCACGGTACTAAGCTGTGATCTATTTCACTAAGCGTGAGATTACCACTTCCTTTAAATTTTATAGGTTAAGCAGATTAGTAGATCTTTCTTTTGTCATCTGTTGTTTCATCATCATTTTCTGTCATTAGAGAAAGGTTGTGCCAACAGTAGAGTGTCTTTGTTATGTTTTTGGATTATGGTTCTAGATATGTCTTTCTTGAGTGTCATTGTGTTTATTGACGATATCTTGGTGTATTCTAGTAGTGAAGATGAGCACAAAGAACATCTAAGAATGGTTTTATAAACCTTGAGGGAGAAGCAGTTGTATGCCAAGTGTAGCAAGTGTGAGTTTTGGCTTGACAGAATTTTTATTCTTAGGCCATGTCATTTTAACAGATGGTATTTTAGTAGATCCCAATAAGATAGAAGCAGTGATTAATTGGGAACCTCCTACCAATGCAACCGAGATATGGAGTTTCTTGGGATTAGCAGGCTATTACCGACATTTTGTTCAAGGATTCTCTATCATTTCAGCACAGTTGACAAAGCTTTTTAAGAATAATGCAAACTTTCAGTGGAATAATGAGTGTTAGCAAAGCTTTGATAAGCTTAAGGAGTGTTTGACAACTGCTTCAGTTCTTACCCTTCTGTCAGGCAGTGGTGGCTATGTGGTGTACAATGATGCCTCAGGAAAATGTTTGGGTTGTGTATTGATGTAGCATGGGAAAATGATATCTTATGCTTCTCGGCAGCTTAGGCCTCATGAATTGAATTATCCTACTCATGAATTGGAGTTAGCTGTGGTAGTGTTTGTACTGAAGATTTGAAGACGTTACTTATATGGAGAAAAATGTTAGATCTTCACATATCATAAGAGTCTCAAGTATCTACTCATGCAGAAGGAGTTGAATATGAGACAGAGACGATGGATTGAGTTATTGAAAGATTATGATTGTACTATCGACTATCACCCGAGAAAGGCTAATGTAGTAGTAGACGATATTAGCATAAAGTCCTCAGGTACTTTAGCTGATGGAAGTCCTACATGGATTGCCGTTACTAGTGGACTCAGATCTTTGAGAGTTGACTTATCAGTTGGTGATCAGGATCTCTATAGCACTTAAAGTCAGACCTATATTAGTGGAGAGAGTCACGGAAGCTCAGAGATCAGGCTCGCTGGATGTGATGAGATAGTCATTGATGAGTGAAAAAGGCATAGCGGTCAGATTTCCCGCTTCGAGATGATGATACATTGATGTACGGAGATAGATTATGTGTACCTAAAGTTGAGAGCTTGAAGAGAGAGATCATGGAAAAAGCTCATTGTTCTGCTTATTCTATGCATTCAGACAGTACTAAGATGTATAGAACTCTTAAAGAGAATTATTGGTGGAAAGGCATGAAGAAGGAAATAACAGAATTTATATCAAAATGCTTAGTGTGTCAGCAGATTAAAGCAGAACACCAACATCCTGCGGGTACTTGCAATCGCTTCCTATTCCAGAGTGGAAGTGGGAACACATCACTATGGACTTTGTGTCAGGATTGCCTCGTACGAAGAAAAAACATGATTCTGTATGGGTGATTGTTGACAGATTGACTAAATCGGCTCATTTTCTACCTGTCATAATAGATTATTCTCTGAATAAGTTAGCAGAGATCTATGTTGATGAGATATTGAGACTTCACAGAGCTCCAGTGTCAATCGTATCAGACAGAGATCTGAGATTTACCTCTAGATTTGGCCAAGTCTACAAGAGGCTTTGGAGTGAAGTTCAGTACTTATTTTTATCCTCCGACAGATGAGCAGTCAGAAAGAACCATTCAGACTTTAGAAGATATGTTGAGAGCTTGTGTTATGGAATTTAGAGGTAGTTGAGATCAACATCTATCATTGATGGAGTTTACCTACAATAACAATTACCATGGTAGTTTGGGCATGGCACCTTATGAGGCATTATATGGGAGGAAATGTAGGACTCATGTATGTTTTGATGAAGCAGGCGAGAGAAAATTTTTAGGTCATAAGATTGTTCAAATTAATGTTGATAAGGTAGAATTGATCAGATCAAAGTTGAAGATAGCTCAAGATAGACAGAAGTGCTATGCAGATCTAAAAAGGAAGGATATCGAGTACCAGGTTGGAGATAAAGTATTTTTGAAGGTTTCATCTTGGAAGAGTGTCATGAGATTTGGCAAGAACGGGAAGTTTAGTCCTCGGTTTATTGGGCCATATGAGATCGTGGAGCGTATTGGACCAGTTGCTTACATATTAACATTGCCACCGGAGTTGTCAAAGATTCATAATATTTTCTATGTGTCCATGTTGAGGAAGTATAGATCAGATCATTCTCACGTTTTGCAGGAACAACCAGTTAAGTTGAGAGAAGACTTAACATATGAAGAAGAACAAGTGGGAATTATGGCTAGAGTTGAGACAACTTGGTGATAGTCTTATAGGGTAAACACTCAAAAGTGGAAGCTACTTGGGAGTGTGAGGAAGACATGAAGAATAAATATCCTCACTTGTTTCCACCCTCAGGTATGCGAATTTTGAGGATGAAATCTCTTTTAAGGTAACACTCCGAATTTATTTATTCCCATATTTAATTTATTAATTTTGGTGTATGGAAATTCTTAAACTAAATTGTTGTAGTTGTAAAAGTTTGAATTAAAAATGATATAAGAGGCAAGATGATGGAGGCTAGTGATATTTACCATGTTAGTATATAAAATTTTGGAACCACTTTTCATTCTTCCAACAGCCTTTTCGTTAGAAGTAATAGGAGAGAGAGAGAGAATGACGAAAAAAAGAGAAAAGATAAAGTTTTGTCCTGATTCGTCCGATTCGGAGCCGATCTCGACCGGGACTTTAGGGGAAAATATAGATCTCG
The DNA here is from genome assembly GCA_019454045.1 of Zanthoxylum bungeanum. Classification (NCBI taxonomy): domain Eukaryota; kingdom Viridiplantae; phylum Streptophyta; class Magnoliopsida; order Sapindales; family Rutaceae; genus Zanthoxylum; species Zanthoxylum bungeanum. The sequence continues at coordinate 290,727 of SKCR01001265.1, forward strand.
ACGAGATGATCATTTTGACGGTGGTTTCATCTCGGGAAACATATGATTTTCATGGATTTTTCCGGTAAAGATCTTTTTATGGTTTTTCTCGATTTCATGTTGATCCGGAACTCCAATTGATAAACCGTCAACGGTATTGTGACCGGGAGGGGGAGATGAATTCTTAGCCGTCGAAAAATCAAAATTTTGACCGACACGTGGAACTCACGCGTGCCTTGCGCAGTGGCACGTGAGGCCCACATGCGACCAGGAAAGGAGGCGCGTGGCTCCCACGCGCCAGACATATTATTTCTACCGACTTTGCGAGTCTTCCTCCGTGCTTTCCCGACCATTTCGAGTAGTAACAGACCTCAAATCTTAATTTTTGTATAAATATCGTTATATTCGATTTATGGATGTTATGTTTTTCGAAACATAAATAGCTTTAAAGTATGATTAATTTAGATACTTAGACCATATAAATGATTGCCTTGTGGTTGGAATTGAATGAAAAATTTAATCGGAGAATATGGTTGAGTAAGATTGTGTGCGGGAAGCTATTGTAAGCCCGAGATTGGGCTAGTGATGTTGAATTGAATTGTGGATGTGTATGTTGTGAATAGAATATGAATGTAAGTTGATGATTATGGATTGTATAATGGAAGTCTGTATTATAGACGGAAGTTTACCGAAATTTCGTTAGGATTACGAGAGCGACTGAGGCACATTTCTTGCATACTCTTTCATCTATTTAAGTTAGGATTATGTTCCTTATCATAAATTCTTTTGTCTCTTTAAGTGATCGTAATACCGTTGGCAGGGATAGTTCTGCTACACAATTTCTTTTCTCTATAGTCAGCTCACCAGGTGCGTGGATAAGCTTGTAACAATTGGAGAATTGAGGCTTATAAAGCAGGGGGACGACGAGTCCCTGAAAAATTTCATTGAGAGGTACCATAATATGGTACTCGAGGTCGGAGGGTATGAGTCCCAAGAGGCCCTGGAAAGTTTAAAGGGAGCCCTAAGGGTCGGAAAACTATGGACTCACCTAAGAATCTAAGACACACCAGATTACGCTACCGCTCTGGACGTAGCCGGTAAATTTGTCCTGTTAGAAAGCGAAGAAAAAATCTCCCGGAGGGGGACAACCATTAAAAAAAGGACGACAAGAGTAGAAGCCCCCCGCCGGCCGGACAGGGAGTTCAAAAAATTCATCCCAAGACACAAGAAATTCAAACCGATGCCTAGAAAGGACCAGGAAAGAAGGATCTCAACCCAAGTAAACCACGTGGTCCGAGAAGAAGCATATATTCCCCTAAGCAAGCCACCGGGGCAAATCATCATGGAGATACAAGGGAAAGGCCTCTTAATAGAACCCGACCTCAGGAGATTCCGCCCTGATAAGAGGAACAAGAAGTCTTATCGCGTATATTATAATCAAAGTGGACATACAACGGACGAGTGCAAGGATTTGGGGGAACAGATGGAAGACGTAGCCCGGAATGGGTACTTAAATGGTTATATTGACCAAGAAGCAATGGCGGCCAGACAGACAAGTGAACATCATCGCAGGGGGAAAAATGCTGGCCGGAGACTCTAACCGGTCAAGGAAAAACTATAGCCGAACTCAAGGAGCAGAGGTGTTAGAAACAAAGAGGTCCTCGATACTACGAGGAAGTCGGTCAGTACCCATAATGTTCACTGACGAGGATGCTCGGGGGGTGAGTTTCCCCCATGACGATGCATTAATAATCAAAGCAACAATCGGCGGCACAGAAGTAGATAGAATCTTTGTAGATCACGGAAGTGCAGTAGACATAATCTCCAAGGAAGCTTTAGAAGGACTGGGAGTAGAATACGCGACCCTAACCGATGATGGCACCCCCTATATGGTTTCGGGGGCTCAACGGTCGTCCCGCTGGGAAGAATACAGTTAGCAATGACGATCGGGGCTCACCCCAGAACCCGAACAATCATGATAAATTTCACAGTGGTGGACTGCATAAGCAGTTACCAAGTCATTGTCGGCTGGTCTTTCATGATGAAAACAAAGGCTGCGATGTCCTGTTATTACTTAAAACTAAAATTCCCCACCCGGGAAGGGATCAGAATCGTATGCGGGAGTCAGAAAATAGCCTGTAGCTGTTTTGCCCCTCTCTCACGAGAGACCCTCTGCATTGAAGGAGGCACCAAGAAGAGGCAGAGGGGCGAGAATGAGGAAAACGCAAGGAAATACGCAGGTCATCGGCCAAATAAAGTTGCCCGGCTAGGAGCAGCTGAAGAATTAGAAGAGATAAAGCTGTTCGGACCAGAGAAAAGCATAAAGATAGGGGGGAGCTTGGACAAAGCCCTAAAAAAGAGCCTGTTAGAATGCCTACAAGAGTACCCAGACATCTTCGCGTGGGGACACAACGACATGCCCGGGATTGACCCAAAGTTCATCAGTCACCGCTTGGAGGTAAACCTGTCACACAAACCAGTCAAAGAGAAGAGAATAATCTTTAATCAAGAACGGTGCAGAGCAGTGGCGTTCGAAGTGGAAAAATTGTTAAAAGCTGGCTTCATCAGGGAAGTCAAGTACCCGGAATGGGTGTCAAATGTAGTGTTAGTGAAGAAATCCAATGGAAAATGGAGGATGTGCGTAGATTTCACCGACCTGAATAAAGCATGTCTAAAAGACAGCTTTCCTCTACCGAACGTAGATCAGCTGGTAGATGCAACAGCCTGTCAGGGACTGCTAAGCTTCATGGATGCCTTCTCAGGGTACAATTAGGTCAAGATGCATCCTGCAGACGAGGAGAAGACAACTTTTATCACCGATCAAGGGCTGTACAGTTACAAAGTAATGCCATTCGGACTAAAGAATGCAGGGGCAACTTTCCAAAGGCTGGTAAACAAGGTTTTCAAACCACTCATCGGCACAACAATGTTGGTGTATGTAGACGACATGATAACAATGTCCAAAGAACCAAGAGGCCACATGACCGACTTAAAGAAAACCTTTGAGCTATTAAGAAACACAATTTAAAGCTCAACCCAGAGAAGTGTGCCTTCGGAGTAACCTCGGGAAAATTTCTAGGCTACATGGTAAGCTCCCGAGGCATAAAAGCAAACCCACAGAAGATACAAGCCGTGCTGGACTTAAAGTCCCCCAGAACAATTAAAGAAGTGCAGAGCCTAACAGGCAGGGTCGCTGCACTCAACCAATTTATCTCCCGGGCGACCGACAAATGCCACCTTTTTTTCAAAATCATCAAGAAAACCCAAAAGGAGATCAACTGGACACCGGAGTGCGAGGAGGCCTTCCAACAATTGAAACAGTATCTAACACGGCCCCCACTCCTAGCAAAACCACTCCCAGGAGAAACATTATACTTGTACTTAGCTGTTTCAGAACATGTAGTGAGTTCAGTACTAATACAAGAGGCCGACAAGGTCCAAAAACCAGTATACTATATCAGCAAAGCCCTGTTGGATGCAGAAACTCGATATCCCATACTTGAACAGGTCGCCCTATCTCTGATCACTGCAGCCCGGAAGTTACGACCCTACTTCCAGGCCCACCCTATCGGTGTCTACACCGACTATCCTCTAAGGCAAATCCTGCAGAAGCCAGAAGCCTCAGGAAGATTAATGAAATGGTCGGTGGAATTAAGCGAGCACGACATCTCCTACCTCCCAAGGATAGCAATAAAAGGACAAGCCTTGGCAGATTTTGTTGCAGAACTCACTGAACCCCAAATTTTGACCGTGAAGGAAGACAAATGGGAGATGTCAGTAGACGGGTCCGCCAGCTCACAAGGCAACGGAGCATGGATTGCATTGAAAAACAATAAAGGAGAAGAAGTACTGTTCGCCTTAAAATTTACCTTCAAAGCAACGAACAACGAAGTAGAGTACGAGGCAATCCTGGCCGGACTAAGACTATGCACGGTGGTGGGAGTCCGCGACGTAGTGGTTAGAAATGATTCTCAGCTAGCCATCCAACAGCTGAAGGGAGAATTCCAAGCCAGGGAGCCAGCTATGATAGCCTACCTAGCCGAGGTAAAAAAGTTAGTAGAAAAAATGGGGAACGTACGCTTCGAACAAATTGGGCAAGAAGGCAACTGTGAAGCAGACTCATTGGCCCGGCTCGCGTCCTCAATAAAAGCCAAAAACCCCAGAATGATCCCTCTCATCTGCCTCCGAGAGAGAAGCATAGGGGAGTTGGAAGTAAATGTACTAGAAAAGGAAGATGAAAACTCATGGATGCGACCGATTAAAAGATATCTGGAAACAGGGGAAACATCCGGAGACAAAAAGGAGGCCAGGAAGCTAAAGTTCAAAAGCACCAAGTTTTCCCTAATAGAGGGGGTGCTTTACCGAAGAGGCTACACCGTACCCCTCCTGAGATGTCTAGCAGAAGAAAAAGCAGATTATGTACTCAGGGAGATCCATGCAGGCATCTGTGGAAGTCATGCCGGAGGAAGATCAATCGCCTTTAAAGCATTAAGGCAAGGGTTTTACTGGCCGACCATGCATCAGGACGGCATGAGGATAACTCAGAAATGCGAGGGTTGCCAGAAAAATGCCAACATCCACCATCAACCAGCAGAACAGTTAACCACCCTGACCAGCCCCTGGCCATTTGCACAGTGAGGGTTGGATATCATAGGGCCGATGCCAAAAGGGCGAGGACAGGCGAAGTATGCAATTGTAGCCATTGACTATTTCACCAAATGGGTGGAGGCCGAGCCTCTATCCACCATCACAGAAAGGAAGGCCACGAAGTTCTTAAAGAAAAATATTATTTGCAGGTTCGGAATCCCACGAGCTATCATAACCGATAACGGGAAGCAGTTCGATAGCAAAGGTTTCAAGAAACTCTGTAAAGACCTCCAAATCGCCCTATGATTCGCCTCACCAGCCCATCCCAAGTCAAACGGACAGGTAGAAGCAACGAAAAAAATTATCAAGGCAAATCTTAAAGTACGGCTTGGATCATGCAAAGGTTTATGGGTCGACGAACTACCAGAAGTACTATGGGCACACCGGACGACCTATAAAGATTCCACAGGAGAGACACCGTTTTCCCTATCATACGGATGCGAAGCAGTCATCCCAGCAGAAATCGGAGTAGCAACCCATAGGGTCCGCCACTTCGAGACCGGATAGAATGAAGAACTCATCAAGAACCACCTCGACCTAATCGAGGAAAAAAGGGAGAAGTCAGCTAGGAAAACGGCAGTCTACCAACAAAGAATGGCCCGCTTCTACAACAGAAGAGTTCGGACTCGCTCCTTTTTCCCGGCCGACTTAGTGCTAAGAAGGGTCACCCTAAACACTCGAAGACCAGAGGAGGGCTCATTGGGTGCCAAGTGGGAATGACCCTATAAAATCGCAGAGGTGTTAAGGCCAGACGCCTACATCTTAGAACAGCTAGGCGGCACACGGTTAAAGAAACCATGGAATGCCGAGATGTTAAAGAAATACTTCCAGTAGATTCTCTTTTCCTTATCGCTTTCGCAGCAACCCGACAAAGAGCCGAAACTCAGGACATAACCCCTCTCAAAATGCCCCGCAGAGAACTGTAAGGAGGACAGTATGTCCCCAGATATGAATAAGACTTTCTTTTTTTTTTCCAAAATTTTCACCCACCCTCCTAACAAAAAAAAAATCATAGTCAAAATTCCAGGGACATACTCGAATACAATGGACAAGAGAAAAAAGCACAAAGCCCACAAACTACCCGATCACGGGTATTATCATAAAGAAAACACAGGACCGGCCAGATCCACTAAAACTTTAGAAAAGGACAGGATTGCATCAAAAGCCAAGGAACACGAAGAAAACATAGCACGAAAAGGGACAATACCCCCGCGGCATCCACTTACCCCCGTGTTACCGAACATAAGGAGGAATGTGCCCTTAATATCTCAAACACTCTTTGATGCCTACAAACTTGGTCATACGGCTCGGGGCTGGATTACGTTCCGCCGAAGCCGCTTGGCTGCTCAACTCGGGGCTGGATTACGTTCCGCCGAGGCTACTTGGTTATTTAGCTCGGGGTCCTCAGAATAGTCAGGGACATACTCGATGCATAGGGTCTGCGAGAAGCCTAGCACGGGGAAGGATGATACCCCCTTAGCAATTGCTTGCTCCAGTGTTACCGAACATAAGGAGGAATGTGCCCTTGATGTTCCGAACACTCACATACCCGATGTAATGGATCCGTGAGAAAGCATAGCACGGGGAGAGACGATGCCCCCGTGACGATTGCTTGCTCCAGTGACGCCGGACCTAAGGAGGAATATGCCCTTAGTATCCCGAACACTCTTTGATCCATTCATCATTTGGATCCAAGAGAGGCGCAACACGGGAAGGCGTTGGGCCCCCGTGGCGTGTGTCTGCTCCAGCGTTGTAAGGAGGAGCCCTCATACAATACGCAGGCTCCATAGTGACCTAGCATGTAGATGATGTGCCCTTACCATTTTAAACGCTTTTTGATCCAAATCCTGGTTCGCCGGGACACTGAATTGAAAGATTCATAATTATGTTTTGGAGACCTTGGACAGGACGCTGTTATGAGGTATCCATGTTATTTTTTTACACTTTTTCGGTTTTATTTTCCAAAATTTTGTTTTTGTTTTTTCGGTCTGACAAGGGGACGCCCTAAACAGATTCGATAAGGCTTCAAAAATGGATTCAATTCCTTTTTGAATAAGTCCCAAAGGTTAATCAACGCGGGGCCGGATCCGTTCCACCGAGGCCACTTGGTTAACCAACTTTGGACCAGATTCATCCCACCAAGACCGTTACGGATCGGGGTCGGGCTACGTCCCACCGAGTCTGTCTTTTGGACTGGGACGTAACATTCCCCCAGGGCCAAGTGTTTCTCCCAGCTCGGGGTCGGGCTACATCCTACCGAGTCTGTCTTTTGGACTGGGGAAGTAACATTCACCCAGGGCCAAGTGTTTCTCCCAGCTCGGGGTCGGGCTACATCCCACCGAGTCTGTCTTTTGGACTGGGGACGTAGCATTCCCCCAGGGCCAAGTGTTTCTTACAGCTCGAGGTCGGGCTACATCCCACCTAGTCTGTCTTTTGGACTGGGGACGTAGCATTCCCGCCGAGCCAAGTGTTTCTTACAGCTCGGGGTCAGGCCATATTGTTGGACAAAATGACCCATAGCGTCACTATTTGTACAGATCACGGTGTTGTTGTACAAATTAACTATGTGACAAAGGAGATTGTACTCTCATCATTTGTGATTAGATCACCTTAGATATATAAATGAAGAGAGGTCCCTATGATTAGTTCCTGGACTGAGAATGATATGAGACAGTATCAGTCCCCAAAGGTTTAATCATTAAATATCCCTAGCCGGAGTATTATCGAGACTGGACATCGATAATGCGGAATAGGCTAGTATTGCACTTGTGCGCGTTGTGAGGGCACAACGACATAGTTCTCATATATATAAGTATTGGATACTTATGCAAGTGCGATAGGAGGTCGTGTTTCACCGATGGTACGGGAAACAGCTTCGCTCTAGATAGACCCCTCGGAATCCCATTGGTATTATGACTATGTGTCTATGGGAGGCCGAAATCAAGGTAGGTGTGTATAGTCTTAACCTGAGGCTTACATCGCTAATACTTACGATAATCGATAGACTTTGGTCTTGGTGGTACAGGGCTTTAACCGGTTCTGCGTACACCACTTCTGGGTTTATCAGAGAGTCGTAGTGTATTGGGTGTGATGTCAAGACAGAAGTATCACTCCAGTCATAGTGGAGATGATGTCACGCAGGATACGGTATTAGTGCTCTTAAGTGCTGGCCGGCCATCGGGATATTATGACAAGGTCATGTATATCCGATTATAGAGACTAGTTACCAGACATCCGACATGTGCTTCGGACGGGGCAGACACTTATCCAGCCCCAGCCCTAGCACGTGACTATCCGATACTGGGCTGATATACACAATACTACGGTATACTACGCTTGATACAGATCTAAATATTCCTGTAAGAATATTTCTGGAGAATTGGGTAGGCATGGCGCTTTGCTAGAAGCCAACCTTGTCTTGTAAATCGGTATAAACGTAGTACGAGGTACTTACGTGTTGGATAGTCCGACGACCGTATTTACTGCCAACATATCCGGAGATCTCATGGGTCCCTTCCCGAAGATTCACCGATGACGTATAACTCGCACTTAATTAATCTGGGATTAATTAGAAGAGAGAGAAAATTAATCTGGGATTAATCACGGAGATATTTTATCTGGGATAAAATATTAATTAAAGAGAGAGAACGATTAATTTGGAATTAATCGATAAAATAATATATTTGATATATTATTAGAAATTGGATTTCGACGCGGAATTAAAATTAGATTTTAATTCGGGCGAACGAATTAATTTAGAATTAATTCGTTAGCGACGTGAATAGTGATTTCGCTAGGCGTAATCATTTAATTACGACGCGACGCAAAATTCGTTAATTTGGAATTAGCGAACCCGAGCTCGAGATTATTTGCGAGCGCATTCGCATTTTGAATTCGAGTGCGGCACGCAAGTCAAATCAAGCGTCAAATCGCTAGTCACATCAAGCGTCAAATCACATGTCACTTTAAGTGATGTGACAATTTGATTGATTTATTTGAGTGATTGATGTGGTAGTTGAAAAACATTAATTGCTTTTTGCTTTTTGACTTTTAATAAATGAAAATGTTTTATGTATTTGATTTTTTGTTTTTTGGAAAATAAAAATAAATATATAAGTAATACATTTTCTTTTACTTCTCTCTCTCTCACTTTTCGGTTTCCAGTAAACCATTTTCCCCCTCTCTTTTCCCTCTTCTCCTTCACGGTTTTGGAGCCGTTTCTTCTTGTTCTTGTTCTGGTTTGACCGAAAAAATGAGAAGCAAGGATGAAGATAAAGTGCTAGCACACACCTTGGGTTATACATAGGTGATAGGGAAACGAATTTATGAGCTTGGAATCAATTTTGGAGCTTGAAGCTTGGAGCTTCCATGGTGTTCATCAATGGCCGAATCATGGAGGAACCAAACCAGTCAAAACCGAGCAGCCCACTGCCTTGGAGAGCTGTTGCCGTGAGCTTGGAGGGAGGCAAAAACGCAGCTTGTTCTTCGCACTTCAAACCGTTCAATGTGAGTTATGTTTCCGCCTTACTACTTTGATGTGTTCATACGAATTTTGTGCTTGATTTCATGATTCTTGGGACCTATATTAGAACTCAACAATGGTATCTTGAGCTATTATCAAGCATGAAAAAGTTAGGGTTAAAATTGGGTAAACTCGATTTAGGCATGATTTGGTTGAATTGTTTGATGAAGTATGCTTGAATGAGGTTGAATTGAAGTTGTGTATGATCAATTTCATGAAATTGGATTGGATTCAATTTTCCCTAAATTTTGGGCATGACAAATTGGGTAAAATCAATTGAAGCATGATTTGATTAAATTGATTGATTAAGCATGCTTAAATGTTGATGAATTAATGATTGATTGGATCAATTTGAAGAAATTATGTTTGGAACAAATTTCCCCAATTTTTTATGTTGGCATAAAGTGACAAATTTGGGTAAACTTGATTTTGAGCATATTTTGTGAAATTGGATGAATGAGAATGCTTAAAGTATGTTTAATTTAAGATTGATTGATCAATTTGTTGAAATTGTGTTTCGAACAAATTTCCCCAATTTTTTATGTTGGCATAAAGTGACAAATTTGGGTAAACTTGATTTTGAGCATATTTTGTGAAATTGGATGAATGAGAATGCTTAAAGTATGTTTAATTTAAGATTGATTGGATCAATTTGTTGAAATTGTGTTTGGAACAAATTTCCCCAAATTGCTTATGTTGGCCGAAATTAAAGAACCCTAAATTTCTTGGTGATTTTGTTTGTTTGATCATTGGATGACTTAAAACAATTGGGTAATGTTGTTTTGAGGTTCAATTTGATTGAATTTTGATTTGGAACATTTTTCCCAAATTAAAGTGGCTTGGCCGAATTCAATTGAATTTGAAATTCATTGGGTTTTTTGATTTTAATTCATTGGATGAATTGAATTGATTTGGGAAATTATGATTGTGGATTCAATTGGATTGAAACCGAATCGGATTGGAAAAACCCCTAATTGCCGAGAACAAAAGCATGTAAATTGGGTTTGATTTTAATAAATTGTGTTGGACACTATTTAATGTTAAAGTGCATGATTAAGTATGCTAATTGATGTTTTAGAAATATTAATTGGGTGGTTAATTGTGTATTACACTTAGGTTAATTAATTATGGAATTTAGAATTTTATAAGTTAATTAATTGGGCTTATTTTTGGAAAATGGGCCTTAAAGGTTGTAATTGGGTTTTTGGGCTTTGTTGTACAAAGTTGAGTTTAGGCAAATTTGGTTGGATCCAATTGGGCCTAAAACCGTTTCCATAAAGTCCAATTATGACTTAATGGACCTTAATTATTTAATTGGGCCTAATGGGCCAAAATTAATTTAAAGGCTTATGGGGTAACTCTCGGATTGGATTTTGGTTATTTGGTTTGACCCGAGTTGACCAAAAGTCCACGCCTTATAGAAATTAATTAAAAGCCCATTGGACTTTAATTAAATAAACATTAGATGTTAATCGGGTTTTGAGACCCGTTGCGATTAAATTTGGAATTTAAGTCGTAAAGGTTCATTAATAAAAGTGTAATATTTAATTTGGAATTAAATAGTGAATTAGAATTAAATGCGTATTAAATTGGATTTAATTATGTAGTTTAATTTAATTCGAGAATTCGTACTTATTCGCAAAACGAGTTTGACTCGAGCAAAAATCAAATCGTTGTTTGAACATTGGATGATCACTAATTATCAGATTAATTAATTGGATTAGATTGATTGATAACATGCTTGTATGAATACATGGTTGCGATGCATGAATAATGTATATCGGATGGATATTAGTCGGGTGGGACAATTTTGGAAATTGTAATAAATTTGATTTATTAAATTGGACCTGCGTGTCCAGCCTTTTCACCTCTATACTCTTTGTATTCTCTTCTCACCTATTCCCCTCAATGTAAATGAGGTTTCTTTAGAAGTGTAGTGTAACGGGTAGAAGTAAGTACATGTGCTAGCTTTGGAGAGAGAAAATGAGAGATTTGATCTAGAATCAATGTAAAGTATCCATCCGCATATCATTATTATTTTATTTCATATGCGCTTTATTATGTGTTTAGAATGCATGTTTAAGGGTGTATGATGATGAGACCTTAATAAAGATAATTAAATTGGTAGCCAATTGCACGCGAAAAACCCTCGTTATATATCAAGCGTTTATTTTCCTTCCATTGAGTGATTCTTGCTCAAGATTCGAGATTGGCAGGGGTTGTTGGCCAAAGTCAAGCCCTTGTCCGTCGAAGATGTGTTTTAATCACGAGGCTTTGTTCCATATCGGTGTCGTGTCCAAGTTGTGGTTTGTTGGCCAAAGTCAAGACCACTTCTTGTCCATTGACATTGATTATGAAGCTTCCATGTCAATGGGTCCGCGCTTGACTGGGATCACTAGGTTTGTTGTGCCAAAGCCAAGGCCTAGTTGATTCAGAGGAAAAAGGTTAGGGTATACATTCGATGTATAGGCATATATAAGATATATGTTTGGGACTTGGATGTCCACCTACTGGTTCTAGGAGTTGGATGAGATCCAATTGATCTTCGAGATCTACCTAGTTAATTATCATACAATTTGTTGGCCAAAGTCAAGATTGTGTGATATTTAACGGGATCCTAGCCCACTAGGAAACACGGTTTCCCGAGTACTCGACAGAGGGTTAGAGGCTCGCCGAAAAATAGTGGGAGGTAAGAATTGAATTTGCAATACTCGTTCAATTACTCGCCATACGCGCTCATTCAAATTATTTCGTCGTTAGATTAAATGTTAGTTGGACTAATATTTAAATTGTTGTTTTTATAAACAGTTGGACTGTATTATATTTGATTATATATAATTGGATTATATTAATCAATATATTTGAATTAATTAATTTCAGTTTACAGTTGATTTTATAATTGGATTATAGTAATCAATGTAATTGAGGTTAATTAATTTAAATTATATTTGATTATATAGTTGGACTATTATAATCATTATAATAAATAGTACCACAAATCGTTGATTAAATAGTTGGACTATTAGAATCAAGATATAATTGAAAGATTGACATTTAAAACATAATCCTGGGGAAAATGTGTTTAAATGGTTTAATTTTCAAATTGGGAATAAAGTTTCAGGATGGTCCTGGAAATTAATAGGTTATTTTATTTGATAAAATAATATATTAAGCTTGTAGCGCAAGGCGCACCTTAATTCGATATTCCAGAAACACGAGGCTTGGCCAAAGGCTTCTGGAGTGTTGAAACAGGCAAAGGCAAAATCATTATAATCTTCTGGGAAGATAAAGGACATATCCTAAGAAGGAATAGAAGACGAGCAAGGCTCCGACTTCAAATATGATTGTCATAATTATGTTCACAACTACTATTGAAATTGGATTTTAAATACTTAGTGTGGTACATAAAATATATTGATGTTCAGAATCTGTTTTGAACAGGATACTGACTTCAATAGAGATTTATCTGCGAATTGGAAACAGGACGAAAGTCGCTGTTTTAACCGTAGATACCTGAATTTAGGAACTACCTTTGGGTTAGTACTTAAATTTAGAAACTGTTATAATGTAGCTAGTTTGACTAGAAACATTATCTCTATATCGCGTATAACCCGCTGCGGGTGTACCTTTATATTCTAGAACATTAAAGTGTTTCATTATATAAAGATGATATTGAGATAAACACATTAGATGTGAATAACAGGATTTATATTTTGAATATAAATAATATCTCAAATATATAACATGACAAATAAATAGCTCAAATTGATTTGATCAGTTAAGAAACTTAATTGTGGCATAGTTGTCAGGGACACTACTAAACAAGAATCGTATATCCGCACTTTTGAAGAGCGGGTACTAGGACTGATTTGATTCTATTCAAATAAAGTCTACGAATCTAGTCTATTTGGGCAAAGTGCCTAAAACACTATTTACTTGGTAAAAGTGTAAATGCCACCGATCTGTTAGCCCTACTTCATAGTGAATAAAGTGAGCCCATGTCTAGCTAGGCTAGATATGGATATGAATATTTCGTGACCTTTACGGATATGGCATCGCGTATGGTTATGTGTTTCTTTTGAAGAACACAAATCGGAAACTTTTACAGTTTCGACACGAAATAGATAAACAGATCGGCTAAAGTATTAAACCGTCATGGTAAGACTGTAATGGAAAATACTTAAGCAATAAATCTAGTATATATATGAAAGAGTATAGTATTCTTTCAAATAAGGACTCCTCCCGGAATACGTCAGTTTAACGGTGTGTCCGAACGGATTAACCGAATTGTGTTAGACATAATAAGGTTAATCACGAGTCACTCTGAGCTACCATTTCCTTCAACGGATAAGCTTTAAACAGTGCAAGAACTTATTTTGAATAAGGTTCCATAATAATCTGTTTAACAGATATCATATTAGATATGAACGGGAAAGAAACGGGTTTCTCATTCTTGATAATTTGGGTATGCTAGGCATATGTTTGGATGATACCAAACTAAAACCCAAATAGGATAAGTGCCAAATGTAGGTTATCCTAGGGATACCATAAGTATTATACTTATACACCTCACAAGAGAACAATTAGATTGTTACTCACCATACGGTTTTCCTGAGAGGAATACCGATATGCAGTGGTAAGTGGGAGGATAGTATAACTAGATGGAAATCGGAGTAATACTGTTCAAGGCACTGAATCTTAATGGAACATGAATAGTTCATCCAGGATGAGACTATTGCCATTAATCTTCGAATACACAAGAACCGCGTAGGTCGGATAGAGTCAGAAAACAACCTGGGGTATGGGTTTCTGATCGCACCTCATAAAGATGTCTATCTTATTGAGGAATACTAACTGACTACGTATGAGGAAGTGATACAAGGTATCAACTCCCTAATTATGGCAAAGTGTCATGTAATCCGAAATGGATTCCATGTATATCAACCAGTTTGGATACTAGTTGATGTACCACAAGACATTGTGCCTATTGGTACTATATGTCTTCTAGGAAGACATACATGGATGGCAACATACCAGCGTATAAAGCTAGGCTTTTAACGGAAAGGTATCGTTATCAACATTGTGTTGATTACGATTCAACCTTTTACCTGTTGCCACGGTAAATCCATTTGGATAATGCAGGTTATTCGATCCATGATTGGATTGAAGCAAACATTAGGTTCTTGGAATTATCGTTTTGATATAATCATAATTGTGTACGATTTAATTTAAAACGAAAATAATTCTTGTGTATATAAGGAGGTTAGTGGGAGCGCACTGATAGTGGTTGTCCTATAAAATAATAATAATACGTCATTTCTTGGAAATGATATTCCCATAAAAAAAAATATTGGCGAAAGCTTGGCTTTCGAAATACTCTCATAGAAACCGTACATTGAAAAATGTACGAGACCTGGTGTATCATACGCTTTGAGCATATGGATTCACAAACAGGCCAATCCGAGTGATAGTCACTGGATTAATATTAAGAACATCCGTTAGTATCTTAGAGAACTAAGGATGTTGTCTTAGTCTATGGAGAAGGAGAACTTGAAGTGACTGGGGTCACTGTAGCAAGTTTCCTATAACCGATAAAGACGACTAAAAGTCGCAAACGGTACTATATAGTTTGAAAAACGGTACAGTGAGCTGGAAATCTTCCAAGCAAGATACTGTTACCGAATAAACAACAAATTCGGGTTGTTGTTACAGCTGAAGCAACAATAGAAGTTATTTGGGTCAATACAAATCTAATTAGATTAGATATAGTTCTGTTAGCAGCTGAGCTAGGCGTCAGCACATGCTAAAGAATTAATGGTCTCATCAACGATCCAGATACATACTTAGATACTCATCTGATTCATTCGGATCATACATCGTGGCGATGTGATGGTCGAATAAATCGCATCAAGATGATAATCATGCAAATCCGCTGACGAAAGCATTTCTCAGCAGTTTGAGCCAACCGTACATAGTTCGGGTGTTAGACACTCGAGTGACTGGCTATAGGCCAAGTGGGAGATTGTTGGACAAAATGACCCATAGCGTCACTATTTTTACAGATCACGGTGTTGTTGTACAAATTAACTATGTGACAAAGGAGATTGTACTCTCATCATTTGTGATTAGATCACCTTAGATATATAAATGAAGAGAGGTCCCTATAATTAGTTCCTGGACTGAGAATGATATGAGACAGTATCAGTCCCCAAAGGTTTAATCATTAAATATCCCTAGCCGGAGTATTATCGAGACTGGACATCGATAATGCGGAATAGGCTAGTATTGCACTTGTGCGCGTTGTGAGGGCACAACGGCATACTTCTCATATATATAAGTATTGGATACTTATGCAAGTGCGATAGGAGGTCGTGTTTCACCGATGGTACGGGAAACAGCTTCGCTCTGGATAGACCCCTCGGAATCCCATTGGTATTATGACTATGTGTCTATGGGAGGCCGAAATCAAGGTAGGTGTGTATAGTCTTAACCTGAGACTTACATCGCTAATACTTACGGTAATCGATAGACTTTGGTCTTGGTGGTACAGGGCTTTAACCGGTTCTGCGTACACCACTTCTGGGTTTATCAGAGAGTCGTAGTGTATTGGGTGTGATGTCAAGACGGAAGTATCACTCCAGTCATAGTGGAGATGATGTCACGCAGGATACGGTATTAGTGCTCTTAAGTGCTGGCCGGCCATCGGGATATTATGACAAGGTCATGTATATCCGATTATAGAGACTAGTTACCAGACATCCGACATGTGCTTCGGACGGGGCAGACACTTATCCAGCCCCAGCCCTAGCACGTGACTATCGAATACTGGGCTGATATACACAATACTACGGTATACTACGCTTGATACAGATCTAAATATTCCTGTAAGAATATTTCTGGAGAATTGGGTAGGCATGGCGCTTTGCTAGAAGCCAACCTTGTCTTGTAAATCGGTATAAACGTAGTACGAGGTACTTACGTGTTTGGATAGTCCGACGACCGTATTTACTGCCAACATATCCGGAGATCTCATGGGTCGCTTCCCGAAGATTCACCGATGACGTATAACTCGCACTTAATTAATCTGGGATTAATTAGAAGAGAGAGAAAATTAATCTGGGATTAATCACGGAGATATTTTATCTGGGATAAAATATTAATTAAAGAGAGAGAACGATTAATTTGGAATTAATCGATAAAATAATATATTTGATATATTATTAGAAATTGGATTTCGACGCGGAATTAAAATTAGATTTTAATTCGGGCGAACGAATTAATTTAGAATTAATTCGTTAGCGACGTGAATAGTGATTTCGCTAGGCGTAATCATTTAATTACGACGCGACGCAAAATTCGTTAATTTGGAATTAGCGAACCCGAGCTCGAGATTATTTGCGAGCGCATTCGCATTTTGAATTCGAGTGCGGCACGCAAGTCAAATCAAGCGTCAAATCACTAGTCACATCAAGCGTCAAATCACATGTCACTTTAAGTGATGTGACAATTTGATTGATTTATTTGAGTGATTGATGTGGTAGTTGAAAAGCATTAATTGCTTTTTCTTTTTGACTTTTAATAAATGAAAATGTTTTATGTATTTGATTTTTTGTTTTTTGGAAAATAAAAATAAATATCTAAGTAATACATTTTCTTTTACTTCTCTGTCTCACTTTTCGGTTTCCAGTAAACCATTTTCCCCCTCTCTTTTCCCTCTTCTCCTTCACGGTTTTGGAGCCGTTTCTTCTTGTTCTTGTTCTGGTTTGACCGAAAAAATGAGAAGCAAGGATGAAGATAAAGTGCTAGCACACACCTTGGGTTATACATAGGTGATAGGGAAACGAATTTATGAGCTTGGAATCAATTTTGGAGCTTCCATGGTGTTCATCAATGGCCGAATCATGGAGGAACCAAACCAGTCAAAACCGAGCAGCCCACTGCCTTGGAGAGCTGTTGCCGTGAGCTTGGAGGGAGGCAAAAACGCAGCTTGTTCTTCGCACTTCAAACCGTTCAATGTGAGTTATGTTTCCACCTTACTCCTTTGATGTGTTCATACGAATTTTGTGCTTGATTTCATGATTCTTGGGACCTATATTAGAACTCAACATACATCCCACCGAGTCTGTCTTTTAGACTGGGGACGTAACATTCCCCCAGGGCCAAGTGTTTCTCCCAGCTCGGGGTCGGGCTACATCCCACCGAGTCTGTCTTTTGGACTGGGGATGTAACATCCCCCCAGAACCAAGTGTCTATCCCAGCTCGGGGTCGGACTATGTCCCCTCGATACAGGAGCTCATCCCACTAAGAAACGTCCTCAGAACAAGCCATTGGAACCCAATGGAAAGCATATAGAACGAAGAGAAAAGAGCAAAGAGAAGGAAATATATTAATATATATGTGCGTCCCAAACAAAGAAAAAGTTATTACAAAAATAAACAAAATACACGGGGCCCCGATTGGGTTACCCCAAATCAGTCAGCCCGCGCAGGGGCTGTTGGTTCTTCCTCGGATAGCTCAGGGGGAGGATGGACCAGCTCGGCTTCAGAAGGTGGGACAGCAGCTTCTGCATCGACAACCTGGGAGACCCCTACTTCAAGAATCGGGGGAAGAACCTCAGGATGGTCCTCGTCTGGAGCGGGAACTTCAGGGCAGTCTTCTTGAGGAATTGGCAGAACTGGGGTGATCGAGACAGGGTCGGGATCCATCACTTCTTCGGAAGAAGGGGGTAGCCACCTTTTAAACTCCTCATCAGATATCTCCCCCTTACAGAATCGGATGGCCGCATGGATGGGACCCATATCCAGGTCAGGCAGTACCATCAGAATAATTTCCGCACAGTCACCAACTCATTCAAGACGGATTGAGTCCCTCTCGGCCTCCAACTCAAGTTCCCTCATCCCAAGCTCGGCACAGGCCCGTTCCAACTCCTCATCTTTGGCCCACACCTTTGATTCGACACTACATACCTCCACCTTTAAAACCCTTATCTCGGACTGGGCATTTGCCAAATCCTTTCTTGCGGCTTTAGCACTTTGTCGCTCCAGACTAGCAGAGGATTTAAGAGCCTTGTTTATCCTAAGGGCATCAACTGCAGCTAGCTCCTGATTCTTTATCATCTCCTCCGCATTAGCCAGCTTGGTCTCCACTTCGGAAAGCCGATTCTGAAGCCTCTGGGCTTGGCCGCCCTTGGACAAAAGGCTCAAAAAGAGGTCCTTATTCTTGGCCGTAAGGTAGTTTGCCTACCAAGAAGAAACAAAAGAATCAGAAAATAAACTAAGTCAGGAAGACACATAAATGAGGGAAAGTAACACAACCTTAGCCATCTGAGAACATAGCTCCGCAACCACCTCCTCAGGGGAAAGGTCATCGTACCCCGGAATCTTTTCCGGAGGTACGGCATCGGCCAGCTCATTAAAAGCCGGCACCAGGTGGGAAATAGCTTCCCTAATATCCTTCCCGAGGTCGTCAACGTCAAGGATCACAGAACCCTTCTGCTTCTTAGAAATACCCCCTGACGACCTCCTCTCCTGCCGAGCAGGAATCCCCTTGCTCTGAGCCCGCTCCTCCTCCAACTCCCGACTTAGTATTGGGTCCACAGCACCAAACGGGCGCTTCCTTCTTCTAGAAGACCTTGGAGGACTACCAGTGCGGGCAGCACCCATCGAAGGCACCCCGGAAGGCGAAGACAGACCTTGAGAGATCGGTCGCTCCATCTCTTCAGCCACCTTTTCAGCCTCAGAAGTTTCAGGCCGTTTCCGAGAAGTACCGGCTCCACCTGGGCTAGTTTTCTTTGAGGCACCGGTCAACCGATTGAGGTATTTTGGTCTCCTCGACATACCTGCAAAGGCAGAAATAAGAAAAATGGTCAGTACAGGACCTGCGTACATGTTTAAAAAAAAAAGAAGAAAAACATGGGAAACAACTAGAAAAATCAGTGAGAAACCTCCTATCCGGCCCGGGATCTTCGGAGGAACGACCCGGATAAGACCCGACTCAGCAAATGCCACATCATTTACCAAATCCCTCCAATGATCGGCATATCGCCGAGCCCCTTCTACCCACCTCCGGACTCCACGAGAAACCTTGGGAGCATCCCTCCAGAAAGCTGGGAGGAATCAATAAAGTTAGAATCTAAAGCATAAAAGCTAAAGACATGGACGGTAAGGATTAGGCTCCTAACCTCTCGCTCTAAAAACGTCCGGAACCGAAACATCCTCTACATATGATCGCAGAACCCGTCCCCAATCTCCAGTGGCCCAGAACCAAAGATCCTTTAAGTTTTTATTGGAATCGGGGAGCTTGCGAACAACGTTAGAAGAGTCAGCATATGCAGAAAGGTAATACCAGCTGTGGTGTGCTTTTGGGTTGGCCTTCAGCCGGTATAATCTCTTCACTTCCTCAAGAGAAGGTTCGCCAAGCCCCGCCCGGTTCCAGACCACGTGTAAACCAGCCAGGATCCTCCAACTATTCAAACTCAGCTGGCAAGGGGCAATCTCCATCTCAGCCAGCATCCAGGCGAAATAACGTTGAATGGGCAGCCGAAGACCACACTCAAAGAAAGCCAGAAGAAGAGCCACCGAACCCTCATCAGGTTGGCTAGCACAAGTAGACGGATGGGGGACCTCAAGAGCAATGTTAATCGGGATGTCATACCGTTGTCGGAGCAGCGCTAAGTCTTCCTCAGTAATTTTGGAAGGGCGATCCATGTCCAGAGCCGAGCAGTCTAGATCACCAGGCTCCGGATCCTTCCGGGGGACTCTCTGGTGGTAAGTATCTTGTTCGAGTTCAGAAGGGGTGGGGGTAGTGTCAAGATCCTCTATACCAGGACTTCCCGAGCTCGAGGAGAGCTCTTCGGCAGGGGGAATCGAAGGGTTAGCAGGTGTGGCAGAGGAAAGCCGATCGGC
This sequence comes from Zanthoxylum bungeanum, assembly GCA_019454045.1. Classification (NCBI taxonomy): domain Eukaryota; kingdom Viridiplantae; phylum Streptophyta; class Magnoliopsida; order Sapindales; family Rutaceae; genus Zanthoxylum; species Zanthoxylum bungeanum. The sequence goes on from SKCR01001265.1 coordinate 310,779, forward strand.
AGACATCCTAGACACCCGAGAAACAAGAAGGGAAAAATCAGTCTATGACCAGTTTCTCGAAATAACCAGGGCTACGCAACTACCCAAAAAAAAAGGAAGAACATCCAGAAAAGCTAGACCTGAGAAGTTCTAAAAGGTGCCCTAAGCAAGCATTCAATCCCATAAGTCTCTCCATAGCAAAGCAAACATAAATAGAAGGGGGAAGTGTCAAGATCCTCTATACCAGGACTTCCCGAGCTCGAGGAGAGCTCTTCGGTAGGGGGAATCGAAGGGTTAGCAGGTGTGGCAGAGGAAAGCCGATCGTCAGACATCCTAGACACCCGAGAAACAAGAAGGGAAAAATCAGTCTATGGCCAGTTTCTCGAAATAACAAAGTCTACGCAACTACCCAAAAAAAAAAGGGGAAGAACATCCAGAAAAGCTAGACCTGAGAAGTTATAAAAGGCGCCCTAAGCAAGCATTCAATCCCATAAGTCTCTCCATAGCAAAGCAAACAGAAATAGAAGGGGGTAGGAAGCAAAACACAGCACAAAAAAAAGGAGAGAAGAATACACAGGTTGCTCAGAAAACTTACTTGAATTCTGAAGCTGGAAAAGAACGGTGAAAAGTTGAGAAGCTCTGGAAATGCTGAGTCGAACAAACGAGAGAAATTTTTTCGCAGATGAGAAGAAAATTGGCAAACAGTCGCACAGTAGACGCTCCGCCTTCTTATGGTTATGAGCGGGGCGCCCCTGGCCGTTAGATCGAAAAAAGGACCCCGGATAAAACGCCAAGTGTCAGCTATAAAAGAGCTCTAACAAAGTCAAGCAAACGGTTGGGATCAAAGTACTGTTAAAACGCTTCTACAAGGTCAATTTTTTCTACCTTTGGCGGGAAACCGGTGGATGCTTGACAAGTGTAGAACTCAGGATAAAACCCTAATGGCGATTTGATGGGCATTTAAACGGACACGACAGATGCGCGTCTCGAGGAAAAGTCTTTTGGAAGAAGCGGTGGAAAGGCTTGGTTTTGGCAAGAAAAAGGGAATCAGATCAAGCACTCTAGTTAGGCCAAGGGTATGAAGATAGAAACAAATCTGTAATCAGCACACCATCTTTATATAGTTCCCGGTACCAACTTGTATATTCGTTGGAACTGAGAACTAGGGGACAGATGTTGATGGTGTTTTCAGGAACGATGTTATTTAAGGAGTGCGGCAAGGGTAAAAAGGGGAATTCCCTTCTCGGTCAAAATCTCAGTCAAAATCGTTAATACCGACCCGACCACATGAGTATTATAAAACCAACAGGTAGAGACCGAACACATGATGATAGGTGACCGACCACTTTGATTCGGATGACCGAGCATTATCAGATCGGTAGCAGCATTCTTAGCTCAAATGACCATCATGACCGACCTCACAAAGACCGATCACATGGTGAGGCGTGCTTAGGAAGATAAGGCATCCTATTTTCTCGGATAAGATGATAAGTTATCCTACTTTCATGGGGGAAATTGGTGAGTCAGAGTCCTAGTAGGATAAAGAAAGTAAATGTAGTTTCGATTAGGAATCCTTATGGGGAAAGAAAATTGTATCAACTAGGAAACCTTATACTAGAAGGAATCTGATTTCTTCATTGTTATAAATAGGAGGGTAGAGTATGTGCAATGGAGGATGAGAATCAATATCAAGATCATTGCAATCAGACTTGTAAACACAAAGAGATAGCAGAGAAACATATCTGAGTAGTAAAAGCATCATCCGTTTTTGTGCCCGTGGACGTATGTGAGATCTGATCCGCCGAACCACGTTAAAACTCTTTGTTGATTGATGTGTTTATCCGTCTTTTGCTAAATTTGCTTTTGGTTTCCCCTTAACTGAACAAATTCACTATTGAGGGAGGATTGTATCGGGAGTAATATTCCTATATTGCCCTGAGACCAAAATCAGCCGTCAACATATATATATATATATATATATATATATATATATTTGCTCGGGATTTGATCCCGCGCTCATTCCGCTGCACTCGACATATCCGTTCCTCTGTAACACGTATGTTAAGGTTAAGTACGAGTATAATTTTTTTATATCCGTTGATTGGCGCCCAGGTCGGACATTGGCATTATCACACTAATAAAAGTAAAATTCTTATGTGAACAAAGCTTGTATGAGAGCCCGATATATTAGGATTATGTGCAAATAAAATTTTTATAATCATTATTTATTACCGAATAGGAATATTGACATCTCGTATCATACCAAACCCGTTACATATCCTACTTGGTGGTGATATATTATCATCTCATTTTGTACGGTTTTGCTTTTCCAGTCTTAACTTTGAAGAATCAACCCTTACATGTTGCCTAAGCAGACTATCAAGTTTACCATTCAAATTCAAAAGTAAGAAAATTTATCATCGCAAAATTATTATTTATGCCATCAGCATTGAACATTAAGGAAACATATGCATGTTATTAATATTTTGTTGTTACAGAAACGCTGAAAAAGATGATAAAACAAAACGTGGTTGGTGTCTTGAAGTAGCCATCATCATTGCATCATCCACATTATACAATTCAAAAATGAAACACTCAAGTCAAAATTTTCACATGCAAGAATGTCAAATTTGTCTCAACAGTAGTCCCCGTGATTAACGTTAACCATTTTTGTTGAAGAAGAAGAGAACAAAATTGGATTATGTAATCATTTTCCTCCACGTATCAAGAGTAAGTAATTAAGATTGGGATTTAAAATTTGTCCTTATGTTGAATATCGAATATGTGGTTGTTAATCCATATATATGAACGGTCTATTTAAAAAAAATTGGGGAATATAGTGCGAGTTAGGTAGCAAATTTAATGTTTGAGGTTAAAAGTTTTAATTAAGTTCCAAGTAGTTATAAAAAATTTTAATACCAAGTTACAAAAATCACATTTGTAATGTCCTAATTATATATAATAAATATCGAAGTTAAAAGGCAAGATTCATTATTTTTTATATAAATTAGAGGGAATGAAAAAAATAAGAATGTAAACAATAAGACGAAGATTTATTAAAATGATACTATAGACACATTGAAATGGTGTAGTGCAGTTTGATATTTTCGTAGTTTGGATAAAAAAGATTATGGGTTTAAATTATGTCATCCCTACCAATTACCCCTAGAGCAGAAGTAATGCAAGATCCAGTATTTTAGATGACCAGTTTCTAATTTAATTTGACACACAAAATCTTTTAGTTTAACATAATCTGATGTACACGATAAAGAAAGACCGTAGGGAAATTTTATCAACTAAGCTTTAAAAAGTGAAAATGAGTATGTTATCATTTGTGCTTGATGCCCCCCATCACAGACTTTGTATTAATGCTTAGAATTGCAATGATGCAATACTGATTTGATTGTCTATCCGGTTGTAGAATTGCTTCAAATTTTGAAAAATTAATATTCAATATTAAGTTGAGTATTAAAACAACAGTAATGAGATAAATAATAGTTATATTGGTGGGATGTGTTATTTATCATTTTTAACATGCATAATTCAAGAAAAACATGTAATCATAAATCACAAACAATAATTTAAATTCTTAAGAAAAACTTGTAAATATTTTTGTGGAAGATGAAAATTTTTAAATCAAATCGAGAAACTTCTATCTTTAAGAACTTATTAACCCCGATTCGGTGCACTTACGGATCTCTTGACTAACATTCTCTCAAGATACTCGGTTGCTTCTTGATCAAACATGAAAATGGTGGAAACACTCTTTTTATTGTAAACTCTCTAATAAAACTCTCTAATATGCCTAAGATTTTTGAAAGAATTGAATGAATAAAATGAATCCAATGACGCTTTTTATAAACATGGAGGATTGTCTTTATAAGGATACATTTATGTCAAGGTGTACATTCTTTTAAGGGTTATAACCCTCAAAGGAACCCTTTAAATCCACAATGTTGTATCATTTCTCAGTAAGCAACATATCATTTCAATCCAAAAGGTCGTGTCCTTTCTTATTAAAGGATTATATCATTTCATTCCCTATAAATAAACACCTTATATTTAGAAAATTTCCTACAATCCCCCACAATTTTCTAAATATCAATGCAGACACTTAAGTGAGTTTCCTTGAAATGAAACTGCATCGGAATTGGTAGCTTTCACCTTGAACCTTTCCTAATAAATGCCTATCGGATTTACTTGGTAAACCAGTGACCTATAGTCTTGGAATGTTATGCCTTTAGCGTAAACAAAAACAATAGTCATCACACAACTTCACTTCAACCATTTTCCGTTCTACTGTTGTGTTCTATTCGGCCATGAACATCAGTCATGGCTTCATCAAGTACTTTAAGGAATCCAGCCTTTAAAATTCTCATAGAAGCGACCGTATTTTTTTACTTGAAATAGGTGATCTATTATAAAAGGTAATCTATCTTTACCCTATTAGGACTCTTCACCTAATATAATGATTATTAAAAGTCTTAGCTTAACCTAACCTTGAAAAATACACTCTACGTCATCACATGAATGAGAAAGAGAATAAAACTCTATAGTGCTTGGTTTGAATTGCATAAAGTTTTAGTTGTCCCTTATAAATCTAGATCTTGGGATCTTCAATCAGTTAGGTTGGAATTCCACAGTGACGATTCTTAATTTATAGGCTTCAAGTCCATTCCCAAGACTTCTCAACTTGCTCTCGAGGTAAACCTTTAGCAAATGGATCAGCTATGTTTTCTTTTGATTTGACATAATCTATTGATATTATAACGCTTGGGAGTAGTTGTCTTATGGTATTGTATCTTCGACGTTTGTGTCGAGACTTATCATTATACATTGTATTTCGGGCTCTCTCAATAGCTGTTTGACTATCACAATGTATGCTAATAGCTGTAGATGTTGGTTTTTACCCGAGGTCCATAATCGTGAATTTATAGTTTAGGGGCACTAGCGATCCTGCAAAACAAAGGTAGGGTGAGTGGGGAACTCCTACCCACCGGTGTGGTGGGCGCCGTAGGCTCTCCGATGCTCAAGTCAGTAATGAAGACGAGCAAAAAGTGAAGGAATGACAAAGTCTGAGATTACCTTGATCTCTGTGGATAACCGTGATGGCGGTGGTATGGTGTATAGAGGGTGAAAGGGTTTGAGAGCTTAAGGAGTGAATGCTCAAGATTCAATAAGGATGCCTTCACCCCTCCATGATTTTGAATTCTATTTCCTTTTATAGACTAAGGAATAAGTTATGAAAGTTGGAATAGAGGTCATATTTATGAAGGTGTGCTCCACTAACATGTTAAATACTTCCCTTTCGGTGTTGCTTCAACTAATTATACAAAGATTAATCAACGGTGAAGTTATGCTTTTTTGGTGGAAAGCAAATGGGCTCCTTCGTGGGCTTTGACTGGAATATGGGCGAGATGCTAAGGGTTTGGGCCTTTGGTCAAACCTTTGTCTGGATACTGTTGGAAGGTATTAGGCTTATATTGGACATGAGGTGAAAAACTGATTATGCCCTTGGCCCATACAGTTTGTCTCATACTCTCTAAGTCAAGGTGTACTTGGCTTGGAGAGTATTTCGACGAGTATGCCATCTGGGGTATGTAAGTATACCTGGACATTGATGTTGTTTGAACTTGTCAATGGTCATACCATGTTGATGGAGCCAAATAAATATCATGATGATCTTTAGTCGACCAGACCTGGACGTTGATGTTACTTAAACCTGTCAAAGGTCATATTATGTTAATGGAATAAAATAAATACCTGAGATGATCCTCAGTCGACCAGATATGATGATGATCTGGGAGAGTGTCACGAGCTATTGGGAATGTTTATGTCGATTGGACCAGATAAAGGCCAGGATAATCTCTAGTCGACCAAACCAACTAGGGTCGGGGGAGTCTTCAATGTCTTCTAGTCCAAATGAAGGTTTAGGTCTTGAACTTGACTCGACATGAGTCATTGGGGAATATTCCCGTCGACTGGACCAGATGAAGGCTAGGATAATCTTAAGTCGACCAAGCCAGCTAAGGGCCGGGGGAGTCTTCAATATGGTCTGAACCAGATGAAGGTCTAGGTCTTGAATTCGACTCGAAATGAGTCATTGAGGAATGTTCTCGTCGATTGGACCAGATGAAGGCCAAGATAATCTCCAGTCGACCAAACCAGCTAAGAGTTAGGGAGTTTTCAATGTCATCTGGACCAGATGAAGGTCCAGGTCTTGAACTCGACTCGACATATGTCATTGGGGAATGTTCTCGTAGATTGGACCAGATGAAGGCCAGGAAAATCTCCAGTCGACCAAATCAACTAAGGGTCAGGGGAGTTGATAAGTGCAGTTTATACCCACTTATTCCTGCTTTCTTAACTTATTATTTTGTTAGCTTTCATATCATTTAATATATTTGTAGTTTGTTTTATGTTTTATTTGTAGGAAGCATTGGAACATGGATCTTGGGGCACCTGTACGTATTTTGGGACCGTACGGACACATCGGAAGCAAACGGGAAGAGCAGAAATGCAGAACACAACATCAAGAAAGACTGCCACGCATCGCGACGTGCCCACGAAAATCAGAATAGTATAATTTCCCATGGGTTTGGCACCGCGGTGCCACTTACATGCGTTGCGACGCCCCGCAGACCCTAGAAATACTAATTTTTAGGGTTTTACATACACAAGGACTCCAAGACTTTATTATAAATACACAAACACTTTATTATCATCATTAATTATTTTCTAAATAAAGTTAGGATTATCAATTATAGTACTTAGTGTGAGTTGAACACAATCCCTGTGGGTTCGACACTCTTTCACTTATCTATACTAAAACTTGACACTGTACATTTGCGGTACGATATAAAATATCACAACAAGTTTTTGGCACCGTTGCCAGGGATTGTTTGTTTAATTCACATTAATACTATTACCAAGTAATCTTAGCTTTAATTTAGATTTTTATCTTTTATTATTAGTTTATTTTGTTTTGTATTTATTTTTTGTTTAGTTTTTATTTGATTATTGATTTTTTTCTTTCGATGCTTTAGTGAATGCGAAGATCCACAAGTCTCGATTCACTCCTGTTTTATCCTGAAATAGAAAGAACATCGAGAAGACTAAGGAAAGAAAGGAAAATTGAAAATGAAGTAATGTCGGCTGAAAACAGAGAGAATAACCCACGCTAGGTGGCAATCGGAGATCACTTCAAGCCGGTCAAAGATGATACTTATTCTGAGATTGCCCATCAACCAATCAACGCCAACAATTTTGAGCTAAAACCTGCATTGATCAATATGGTACAAAGGAATCAGTTTGGGGGTTCAGTTGTAAGGATCCCAACATGCATTTAAGGATGTTCCTAGAGATCGCAGATACTATAAAGATGAATGGTGTGACTAAAGAGGCTATCAAGCTACGCTTGTTCTCATTCTCTTTAAGGGATAAAGCGTGGGATTCAGATGGGGAGTATCATGACATGGAAGGATATGGCCACGAAATTTCTTGAGATGTTCTTTCCACCAGCTAAATCAGCTCAATTGAGGGCATAAATTAACATATTTAAGCAGCTGGAGACTGAGACCCTGTATGAAGCATGTGGGCGCTTTAAGGATCTACTATGAAGATGCCCACAACATGATTATGCACACTGGGTCCAGATTCAGTTGTTCTATAATGGGAAAAATGCTTCGAATAGGACGATGGTTGCTGCAACAGCTGGGGGAGCTCTATTCAAGAAATCAGTTGAGGACGTCTACAATCTGTTAGAAGAAATGGCCATTAACCACTTTCAATGGCCAAGTAAACGTACTACGGTGACCAAAGTGGCTAGAATATATGAAGTAGACTCTCTTGTGGCACTTACAGCTCAGATTTCCACCATATTGACTCAAGTAGCAGCATTCACAAATCCACGAGAACAACCATTTATTGAATCAGCGGCGGCTACAAATAGGTTGTTATTAGAATGAGACCCGAACTTTGAGCAAGTCCAATATGTGAACAATCAGAACTTCAAAAGCTATAGAGGCAATCTTCTACCTAACCGTTATCTTCTGAACCTGTCATATGCTAATACAGAGAATGCCTTGCAACCTTTATCTGGCTTCGACTATCAAAGAGTTGAGCATTAATCTTCCTTAGAAGATTTCATGAGCATATTTGTTGCTAATACTGCATCGAGGCTAGATAAGAATCAGTCAATGCTGAACAATAATTGAGACATACATGGAAAATATCGGGGCAACAATGAAGTCTTTAGAAACACAGAATAGGCAGATTACGTCCTCCATGACCAATCAACGGTAATGAGCATTTGGAGAAACTGCCACAACCCGCTAAGCTCTCTTTTTCATGTCACAATAACCAGTGGATACCAAAAAAGAAGCTACCATGACCATTTGAGTGGTTACGTTTAGCTGAAGACGTTAAACTTAGCTTTAGCGAGGAGGCAACCCTTGCATTTGTTTTATTGTTACTTTATTTTATTTTATTTTTTATTACATGCTATTATTTATTTATTATTTTGCATGTTATTTATGCAGGTAGCACGAAACACACAAAGCTCGCGCAATAAAATTTTGACCAGCATGAGCCTGATCAACTCCATGCACGGTAGTGTTGTTCCTGAATTTTGTTTCTTTATTCTTATCTTACATTGAGGACAACGAAAGTTTTAAGTTTGGGGGGTGTGTGCATGTAGTGATAGTTCCTGTTATTTTAAAAAAAATTGTTTTTTTTTGGTTTTATTCCTTGATAGTAAAACATAAGTCTAATGATGAATTTAGTTTGCTTTAAATGAAATCTTAGAAACGATAAGTCCCAATTGATTTTTATCTGATGCCTTGAGTAGCTGATTTGGTTAGACTCGTAAGCACTTAACAATAGGTTTTCAACAGTAAGAACCTAAGTAGTTGACAAAGTGACTAGTTGAAGAAATTACATGCCGAATAATGATCATTTTCTTAGATATCCATCCCAATATGCTAATGCTATGATGTATGGTATAAAAAAATTGAAAAGAATGGAGTTAAACCATCAATAACCGATAAGCATGAAGCTACCTATGGGCGAGTGTTAGGACCATGTAGGAGCGAAGCGGGGTTTACCGCTATGCCTATGATGCTCGGCGACCACGACACTGTTGGGCTCGCAGCCCGTAGAGAGTACGAAGTAGCCTGCAGGGGACTAAATCGGAGAATAAATGAGTCGCCACCCAGTGTGAACTGGGAAAAGATTTAAGGCCGCACTCACCCCTCGCAAGGGAATACCTCAAATCGTTGGGTTCAGAATGGTCCCTTACTTATGCTAGTATAATGGATGGGTTCACACAATGGTATAGCCAAGTCTTATGCAGTTCATGCAAGATAATACAAATAAACACACAAATTTGCACATATATAAACATTAATATAAATAAAAGCAAATTAAATTAAGAAATACAAGGTATGATAACAAGAATAATAATCAAAAGCAAATAAAGCGTCAATAAATAAATAAAAGGGGTTAATCATACATATATGAGTATTTCCCGAGTGGTACATTGAGTTGTATCCCAAGTACAGACCGCACTACCGTCCATTCGGATCCGACTAGGGAATTTAGGTCTGGGTTTCCATCCGATATACCACAAGGGATAATAACACACATAGTCCTCAATGCAATGTAAACGAGCATAAAAATACACCCATGCATATGCGGATAATCACCAACATAGACAAATAGAATAAAGGCAAAATAATAAAAAAACGGTAAAAAGATAAATGATAAAATAAATGCGATAAATAAGAAAGATAAATAACAGAATAAATGCGAAATAATAAAATGATGATGAAAGTGGATAAGTAAATAAATAAATAAATGAATAATGAAATTGGTAAAAATAAATAATAAAATGCCGAAGAAGAAAAAATAATTTGACCAGAAATTTGGTCGTCTTTATTGTAGGACTTCGCATACCCGGCTGGATGTATTTCACGTCCAGCTAGGCATGCCGTGTCCGGAACTATAAAAATAAATAAGGTGCCCTCAGGTCTTACCTTTTAAGTTGCTTATTGGACGTGCGTTAGGCCGTTGCCGGAAGGATTGAAGCTAGTTCGCTGTTTGCTGTTTCTGGTTCACTGTTTCACTCGTTGTTTTGCTGTTTTTGGCTTGTTGTTTGCTGTTTACTATTTCTGTTTGCTGTATTTGGTGATTTTGGGCTGCTGTTTTGGTTGTTTTTCTTACTGTTTTGGCTGGTTATTTTCACGGTTTTTCTTGCTATTTTTAGCTCACTATTTTTACAGTTTTGGTCACTGTTTTTGCTGGTTGAGGTCACTATTTTTTCTGGTTTAGGGGCTGCCATTTTCACGGTTTAGGGGCTGCTGTTTTGGGGTTTTGTTTCGGTGATATGGGGATGCTTTTGGCTGATTGTTTGGTGGCTGTTTTGGTGTATTTGGGGGTTATTTTTGGCAAGGTTATTTTCGGTGATAGTGGTGTGTTTGTGATTGGTTATATCTTTCGGTTTTTGACGTTGGTTTTCTGGTTTTGGTGTCTTTGGGGGGCTGATGGTTTTGTTTGTTTCTTTGGTGGGGCTGTTTTGTTTGTTTCGGTTATAAGGGTTGTTTTTGTTTGTTATTGTGATGGTTTCAACTTTAGGGTTTGTTGTTGTTTCGGTAGAGGCTTGAGGGTTGTTGGTTTCTTGTTTCTTCGCTGGTGGGCAGGCTGTTTGGTTGTTGTTTGCGTTTTAGGATGGTTGGTGTCTCACGGCTAGGTTTTGTGTTGTTATTAAACAAGAAGAAGAAGTCCCGAGGTTTCAAGTTCAAATTGTCGTCCAACCTCCTTTTTGTTTCGATTTTGTTTTCTTTTTATAATGCCAAGGGATCTTCAAATCATGGAAATAAATCATGATGATTTAGGGAATATTTATTTTGGAAAGAATGTTATGAATTTTGGTGAGGATTGGATTTCAAATCTTGTTAAATTGGAAAATGATTTAAGGGGATTTTAACATGTGTTTTGCATGAGATTTTAGCTATTTGGGAAGGCTTGGGCATGTAGATGGTGTCTTGGATGTGTGAGCTTTATGTGGTATTGGCGTTAATGGATTGTATGGGCTTTTGGGTTGCAGGGGTTTTGGGCCGAGGCTAAGGTTTGAAACAGAAACTGACTGAGCGAATCTGAGGCTGGCTAGTGAGCCCGAATCCAATGAGGTGCTAATTTTGGAGTTTTTCCTTCCGGCGTTCGTTTCCCGTGACTTCCATAACTTTTCAGGTAGTGCCTCCATACAAGGCTCATCATCGGGCTTATGCAAAAATGCAGTGTCTACAGTCACCCCCACTTTGATGGGGCTTGTGCAGTGTGTGACAGTGACAACCCTATCAAAGTTATGCATGCATTTTTTCTTACCTGGTTCGTCGGCCATTTCCAGACTTACCTGTTGTTTTGCTACTGTGTGAGATGCTTCGATCTCTGAGTTGAGTTGGTAGTGAGGTGTTGCGACTCCTGGGATTCATCCCTGTGAGATTCTTTGATCTCTAGGATTTATTCCTGGATTGAGTTAATTTGATGGCGAGGTGCTTCGACCCCTGGGCTTCATCCCTGCGAGATGCTTCGATCTATAGGATTTATGGTGAGGTGCTTTGACCACTGGGCTTCAACCTTGCGAGATGCTTCGATCTCTAGGATTTATTCCCGAACTGAGTTGATTTGATGGCAAGGTGCTTTGACCCTTGGGCTTCATCCATGTGAGATACTTCGATCGCTAGGATTTATTGCCGAACGGAGTTGATTTGATGGCGAGGTGCTTCGACCCCTGGCTTTGTTCCCAAACCACCAGGTGTGAGATGCTTCGATCTCTGGTTCATTTTCGAACCGTTCCTAGTTAAGTTGATGGTGAGGTGCTTCGACCTTTGGGCTTTGTTCCCAAACCACCGAGTGTGAGATGCTTCGATCTCTGCTTTATTCCCGAACCGTTCATAGTGTGAGATGGTTCATTCTCGAACCGTTCCTGAGTTGAGATGGTTCATTTCTGAACCGTTCCTGAGTTGAGATGGTTCATTTCTGAACCGTTTCTGAGTTGAGATGGGTCTTTTCCGAACTGTAAAATAGTTCATTCCCGAACCGTTCCTTGTGTGAGATGGTTCATTCCCGAACCGTTCCTGAGTTGAGATGGTTTATTTCCGAACCATTCCTGAGTTGAGATTGTTCATTTCCGAACCGTTCCTGAGTTGAGATGGTTTATTTCCGAACCGTTCATGAGTTGAGTTGATGGCGAGGTGCTTCGAACCCTGATTCGTCCTCATTCCCGAGGTTGTGTTCCATTCCCAGAGTTCTTCATCCTTGTCGCTTTTTCTTCAAAGCCTGCGAATACAAAAACAGAAATTGTGTGTATGCGACATGTATTCATGTATACATGGATGCATTTTCTATTCCGATGGGTTTTCTTTGTCCTATCGGCTTGATGTTATCCTTGGTTAGGCCTTCCTTGCGCTCTTTGGTGCCTTTTGCCTATAAAAGTCTTTGGTCGCCCCTTTGGGTTGCTTACAATTTCCTCATGTCAATTCTATTTCGGTAATTGCTCAGTTCTCTCGGTCTCATGGCTCAAGATCCCGTTGTATCCCTTATTCGCGGGGTGGTAGACTGGTCGCCCCCAGACCTGGCTCAACTTTATGCTATTTGCTGCTTGCACTGGGTCAAGGTGGATTACACCTTTGTGAAAGTGGCCTCATCCTTTTTTGGATCATGTCTTTTGATTCCCAGATTTCGAAATATGCCATCTCTCTGAGGAGTCTGCTGCCATTCTTGCCTTGTATTTTTCTCTTACTACCCTTCTCAGATACTGAAATCATGTCTTCCGATTCGAGAAGCTTTCCTTTGATGTCTTGAGGATGTGGAAAAGGTACTGCCTTGCGCTTCGTCCATTGAGTCACAAGTCCTTTCTATCTTTTGCCTAAGCTGTCATTTCAGATTTTCAACTTAGGGGACTGCACCATCTTGCTTGAGTTGCCTTTTCAGGTTTTCAACTCAGCGAGCTAATCATTTTTTTTCAGACATGTCCTCATTCTTGAGGCTCTTCGCTCGTCCTCATTCCAGAGGTTCCTCTCCATTCTTGGAGTTTTTCTCCTAGATCTCCTGACCTTGGTCCAACATCTAAGAATATAAAAGACGTGATTTGTAATCACTTGACTCTAATATTTCCCGGTTAGCTGGAATTTATGCAATCTATGAACATCTTGAACATTTATTTCAACAAAGGTGTTTGCATTACTTCTTAGTACATGTGTAGGAAATAAACTGCATTGCGAGGGTACCTCTATCGCCAACTGTTCCTCAAGGATTTTACAATAAACCATTTTTCTTGCTCACTCATGCTCTATATTTTGCTTGGGTTGTCCTTTGTGGATTTTCAACCCAACGAGCCTTTTTTTATGCAAAGTATTGTTTAAGCCTTTCCACGTTGATATGCTCAGTGAACTCGTTCCCTTCCAAATCTGACAGTTTCACTGCTCCATTCCCCATCACCCTTTCGACTAGGTAGGGCCATTCCCAATTGGGCCTGAACTCTCCCATTATCAATGGCTTCGACTGCTTGAGCACTAGATCAACTTCTATAATCTTGGTGGGACGCACCTTCTTATTGAACGCCCTGGCCAACCTTTTCTGGTATAGCTGCATGTGGTAAAGGCCTTTATCCTTTTCTCATTCAGTAATGATAGTTGTTCGAACTTCTACGAGGCTCATTCCTACTCAGGAAATTCTGCCTTTGCTAGTACCTACATTGGTTGTATCTCTATTCCTACTGGTAACACTGCATGTACTATCATCGCCCCCAACGCTTCGGGTTCTATGGCCAAATACAACACCAAGAGTTTGCTCGGCCTTCGTCTCTGACTTAACCATCATGTCATCCATGTATACCTCAATCTCCTTATGCATCCAATCGTGGAATAATGTAGTGGCCATTCGTTGGTAAGTGGCTCCCGTTGCTGTTCTCACCGAAGTTCTATACCCCCACAGGGCATACGGTAGTTTGTCAGCCCAATTTTAGCCAGTATTTTCTTTATGCCTCTTTTTTTTTATGTTTTTTTTCTTTCTGTCCTTTTTCGGTACCGGCACAATGTTGGCTAACTGCTCGAGGTACTTCACCACCTCTAAGAACCTCACATCTATCTGTTTCTTGACTTAACCTTTTCGACCCACTATGGCCTCATTCTTCGGAGCTTCTGTTCTACTGGCCTCATGTTCGGATAAGTTGGTATCGTGTGCTGGGCAATACCCTTGTCTACTCCAGGCATGCCTTCATTGGACCAGGCGAATACTTTTGCATATTTTATTAATATTTTCTCTAATATTTTCCGATCATCAGAGGTAACCTCACTTGCAATTGAAATTTCCTTGGGGTTTTCACATGTAACGAGATTAAATGCATTTGTCTTTGTTGAGTTAATGTCAAATATGCTCATATCATGCGTGTTATGATACAGACTAACAGGAAAAGACTCGAACAAGTAAGCAAAATCAATGCCTTTATGATTAATAAATGCAGGATTACAATTAAATAAGTCAGGAAAATAAACATCTTCCTAATTTGCAGTCTTGTTTTCTTCCGTCTTCTTGCTTTGTTCGGGCGTCAGATTCTTCAACTGCAGTAGTTATTCTCCCTGTTTATTTTCCTCTTTTGCAACCTCCTATTTGTCACTGCTCGAGAAGTTTTCCAATAAATCTCTCATCTGCTCTGTTTCATCTTCATTACTGATGTCCCATATCCCCATGCAGGAAGCTTGGTGGTTGGGAGTTTGGAGGCCAAAGCTTTTAGGTAGGTCATAGTTGATCATGTAGGTAGGTAGAGGATTTCTGTGTGTGTTGGGTTGTTATTTTTCTGGGTCGGGTATTTTATGGGTGTCAATAAGGTCTTGGAACTCATGCATGAGGCGGGCGCAGTTGTCAGTTTCGTGGCCTTTTTGCTGATGGAAGTAACAATATAGGTTTAGGTCAAGGTAGTGTGGCACAAGGTTTGGAAGTGATTTAGGTTCTAAGGGATTTAGGAGTCCTTGCCTCTTCAGCTCTTCAAATACCTTTGACAAAGGTCTACGAAAATTGGAAAATCGTCTGTTTCTGATAGTGGCGACCTTAGGAGGAGCAGGCTTGGTCCCTGAAGGCCCCCCAATGGTCTTTCTATAATGGCCGTAAAACCTTTTGTTCTCGGCTTCTTCTTCCTCGATATCCATGATAGTTTCTCTTAACTGTCGAAAGTCATTAATCATGGAGGTTGATAAGTGCATGAAAATGTACTTTGAAACATCACTTATTCGGATTTATTGTTAAATATTTAGCTCTATATCTTATATTTTATTATATAATTTTTATTATTATTCTAATTTAGAAAGTATTCATTGGAATTAGAGAGAGAAAATAAAGAGGGGTCTAACTTATTTTGATGATTGGCTTTACAAAATAATAAAAGAAGCAAGTGGCGTGAATAATAGCAGGAAGTTGTTGATTGCTTTAAATTGGAACGAGCAAGGTGGGCCCAATCTTCCATTGTGTTACAAAAGCAAAAACAGAAAGTGTAGAAAGGAGCCAAAATTGTTGACCAAGAAAGGAGAGCTGGGGCCGCCAGTTTGTAGAAACAATAGCAAGAGAGCCGCAACTTTTGACCACAAAAGAAAAAGAAAGCAAAGAAGACTTTGAGAAGAAAGCAAAAACGTGAACAGCCAAAGAAAAAGTTGCAAACTTTGACCAAGCAAACAAAACGTGGGCCCAGGATCCAAAAATAAATTAGGTTTCAATATTTTATGTATTATAAAAAGCCATGCACAAGGTGGCAAAGGACCAGCTCTCCACGCGTGAAAGCCAGCTGCGTGAAGCAGCTCAGGCTGCGCATAGTGCAACAAAATACAAAAAGAAAAACAGAGAGCAGTGGCTGCGCAAGAACAAGAACAAAAGCAGTGAAGCAGCGCCGAGAGCAAAGACGCAAGCAGGGAGCAGACCCGAGAAAAGCAGAAGAAATATGAGCGCGAGGCCGGGACACGGAGCTGTGATGATTCAGAGCGATAATTCTCTCCAATCCCAGGCTATTTTTATTTCTTTTATGGAGAACTAATCTCCTAGGCAAAACTAGGGATGAATTCTTGTGTTTGATTTTTATTATTTATGTTTTTTATTCCTAAGAACCTTTTTATTGTTTAATAAAATTAATGTTTATTATTTTCTATTATCTTTCGATTTATTAAACCAGAAATTGTGTTTTGTCAAATCCCATATAGATCCAGTCATGCTTCTTCTATGTGTGGTTTGCGAATTCAATTGTGACCGGTAAAGTTGTTTTGCGTGTTGGTATTCTGCTGCAGTATTGCCTGAGGGTATATTGTCGACGTTAGATAACTCGTAACGATGACTTTTGTGTCCTGTTAACATAGAGAAAATAATCATTAATTACCTTATAATTTAATATGCGTAGAATTGAATATGTTCCGGTTGTTGGTTTGAGATGTGAAACCCTCAACTGAGTAATAATAGGAATTAATAACTGAATATAGGAGTTTGATGCAAGAGGGATTCCCGACGCTTTGCTGTTTATCTCTACTGATTCTTTCATTATCTTCTCATTATTTTATTTATCTTTACTTTAATTATCAATTTATTCGCTTTCTTTATTTTAGTTATTACTTACGTTTTGTTTAAGTAAATTAGTTCCGTTGTAACATTCTCTCTGAGGAATCGACAACCCAGCTATACTGCGATAACCGCAAGTTATTTTTGGGCGTAATCAGAGGTCATCCTTCTCAGCTTGTTAAAAATGGAGGGCCTGGTGCCCTTAATGATCATCTTGATCTTGTCCTTCTCTGAGGGCCGAGTCTGCATCTTCAAGAGCTGACTTCTCCAGCGATCCACATAATCTTTGAAGCTCTCATCTAGCTTCTGTTTGGTGTTTTCTAGGTCACGAAGCGACAAGTCTGTAGGCACTGCATTTTTACACATAAGTCCCCATGATGAGTCTCATTTTGGAGACACTACCTTTTAAGTCACGGAGGTCACGGAAAACGGACATCGGAAGGGGGGATTCAGGATAAACAAGGTTCACTATTTTCGTTGGTGCTACGTTTGTTTATACGTTCGAACGTCAGGCAGATTGCGGACGTTGGTGCCGCGTTCGAGTAAGCGTTCGAACGGTGTCGGTAATTCTGGTTTTGCTGCTAGCCTCACATTAAGCCCAATTCGCCCAAACCTTAGCCCACACGCCCAAGCCCACTTAAAACACATATTTAACACATGGTGAAATCAAAACAAATCTAAAAATCATATACCAAATTAAATAAAATACTTACACAAATTAAAGAAATTGCATGCCTAATTAAAATCAACCAACAAACTAAATGCCTAATCTAAACCAATCAAATATAATCATACCAAGTTAAAATCAATCAACCAATATATTATTCCCAAACTTAAAATATTGTATGCCTAATCAACATAAACTAAATATTCAACCTTCCCTATCTAGCCAAGATTTGTCCCCCCTCAATCTTTGACTTCCCTTATCCAAGCCAATCAAATCCCTTTCCTTGTCAAGCCTAACCCTTTGCCTATAAAAAGAACCCTGCACCAACCTTCTCAAGGGTAGCTAGCTCATAGACACAACTCTCCCTCACTCTCAATAACAAGAAGATCACAAACCAAAGAACCCCCATCGCCTTGACC